>JAYRBT010000093.1:64497632-64508162 GCA_036023395.1 Myiotriccus ornatus
TTTCCTCTCCTTCACCTCTTATCTTTCTTCTAAATATTTCTAGAGAGTCTACCCATAGCCCCGGGTGTTACTACACAACTTTAGTTTTGAAAGGCCACACTTAGGGGATGAAAATTTATCTAAAAGTGAGTGGCATAAGGCTCAGTGTTGCCACTGCAAATCGTGAATGTACAATGGTTAATTGCTATAAAAAACTAGGCTGGCAAAATTAAAATCCCAAAATATCCCAAGATGCTTTTAAAAATGCAGCAAAACCTCTGATTCTGAATTCCAGGAATAAAATTATTTCAGCCTCCAAGAAGTCCCATAAATACATAGTGATTGAGATTGAAATCTGGAGTTTCACCATATAAAATTGCAAAATGTTACAATATGAAACCAAATAATTTTGCAGAATCCATCCAAAACTGACAGCACCTGTGTTTGAGCCATCTATCTGTGTTGTACTACCACATAGAAACCTATTATGTCTAGTAGTTAAATTTAGTGCTTATTTCCCTTCCACACAGGTTGATCCAAAATTATGTTCTCTTTTTCCCTCCATCCCTATTTCTAATGAAAGTTTTGAAAATTAACATGAAACAAGAACCTGAAATCTAACATGTTTCAGCTGCCCCTGAAAAGACAACAAACCTCCAGCTCCATCCCTTATCTTCCCCTTTAAAAAGTCAAATGTATTTTTAACGGAGAAAAAAAAATCACATACATTAGCTACAGTTTTCTAGTACACAATATTCCTATTTTTAGCAAGAAGTGTAGTAGAGTGAGGAGTGCCCTACAAAGCTAAGCATGATGTGTAAAAATAATCAGCACACTGAGACACAGAACTTTGCCATATTATTTGTAGAGATCCTTTGGATCTCATTTGTATAAGAAAGGAGAGACTCTCTTTGGTTATATGCAGCAAAAGCACATTCAACCTGAAGACACACAATATCTTCTTAAAACTCTGTTGAAACCAGAGAGCCCTGTGCAGGCAATGAAGAGGCAGTGAAGATGTCAACTCATCCTCTTTTGCTTTCTAATATTGTCCAAACCCAAATAATTCAAACCTCAAACTTTTTTAAGTGTTGGCATCACAATCTCAGTCTTGGTGAAGGGTGTGGTTAAAGCACAGCAAAAAACCAAGGTGTTTCCTTTTTGTTCTTCGGCATACTATAAAATGAATGATTGTTCTAACTTCCCCCCACTCCCCTGTAATTGTTTAGAAGATACTGTCACAGAAAGGTCAGATAGCAGAAAACTTGACTCAGTCTTTCATAGATATACACTGGGGTTAAAAAGGGCAATGGCACTTCTGTTATTTACTGAAAAAAGGAGCATTTGCAGAACTTAAAGGCTTTTGGGATGCAAAACATCCACTTTTATTCACTGTTATAGGAAACCATGTAGCAATATTTATATTTTTTCCCCATGTACTTCTGTATGATAAGGCAAATATTCTTCTAGTAAACCCAGCAAAATGAAAAATTCAGTGACCAGATTCCTGCAACTCTGCATTTTTTTCAATCTAAAGACAACACTGTGTCAGTGAAAGGTCTTGTTTGAGCAGCTGGAGATTTTAAGATTTACATTTTTAGGCAGTGTAAAATAGTTTGCCAATAAGAACAACTCAGAAAGTGAAGGGGAAATTTAATCTGAAGTTTATTCAAATGCTCGACCTCTATTTAACTGCAGCTCAGCTAATGATCCTTAAGAGTGCTCTACCTGTCCAGTTGTTGCAGGTTATACTCTAATAATCATTCCCCATATTGAATTAAGTTGACACTGAATCTGCAATTAAAAAATAAATGTGACAGAGCAAGGAAACAAGAGGAACTTATTTGACAAAAACAACCAATGATTCATCTGTAATCTCATATATCAGGCACGCTGCCTTCACTGTAGTGAGACGTGCTACTCGGTCAAGCTTCTGTTGACATGTTTTGACAAAATTCCTTTTTCAGGTTGTTTGCTTGATCCTAGAGTGCACAAGATTAGAGCCCTGCTGTTTTATACATTGTATGAGCTCCTAATAAGGAAGAGTGTCTGGTCCCTAGAGGACTTAAATTAAAACAGACATGACAGAGCATAGGAACAGCAATAAAAGCAAAGACAAAAGTTGAAGGGCATTGTTATCAGAGACTGCTCAAATGCTACAAGCTTTCAAGGGCCCGTTCTTTTGATTGTCATGCAGAGGACAGAGAAGTCTGATGCAAACACCAGTCCTGGATGAGAGGACAGGACAGCTGGGTTTGCTGCTGTGTGGACATATTCAGTCCTGGCCCCGAATGAGCTCATGCATTTGTACCTCAGAGTTCCCCTCTGGTGTAACCATTGCTTGGAAATCACTCTGAAGCTCTGAGGCCACTTTGTTGCTTTTGAAACTGTTTTTAAAAAATGAATGCAGAAGGCTGGGTATGAATTACTGTAACTGAAACTATGGATGGTGAATGGTGTTGGGTAGGACTGAGCTGCAACCTGCCTCGCAGGCTTGGAGCTTTATTTGTAACTCAGACAGCTTTCTCCAGAGGCCGAGTTTTTTGTTCTCTAACAAAGGTACAGAATTCCCATCTAGAGTCACGACTGGAGACCAAAGAGTTTTGATTTGAAGGACAACACCAAAACAAAAATGTGTCATGAGCCCAACTGAGAATAATATACCTGGCTAGTTTAAGGGCCAAGTCCTGGCATCTTAACTGGATCAGATGGCTTGGGAAAAATATTTGTTCTGTTTACCTACTCCTGTGTGGGCCTTGAGATGGAATGGTGATGCTTCCAGGAAATCTGCAGCTGTGTGCAAGGGGAGGAATCACTAATCCAAGCCCAGGATGATGATATGCAACCAACAGAAATGGTCCATTTTCTCCTCCAGAAAAAAAAAAAAAAAAAAAAAGTTGATTCGATGGGGAGAAAAGAAAAAAAAAAAAGAAAAAGAAAAAAATTTAAAAACACAAAGGAAGCTGGACCCACACCAACTCAGCCTTTACAAAATCCACACTTGGCCTCAACCTTGCCACAAAACAAAGAAGAACAGAGCAACTCCCTCTCCAGAGGGTCCTACCAGCACATATCACAATAGTAACAGCTGAGCTGCAGATGCTTTGTAGCAGGTAGCCTTTAAGGACCTGGGAAGCCAGCCCACTGCCTTATTGAGCTATTACCTCCTATACAGACATTACGTTTACTATCCGCATCCCTACCAGAGGCACTGCAGTTGCATCCTGGCTCCCCAGGCACGATGGCTGCTGCTCCCCTCTCCATCCTTTTTGATTTTTGTGCTCCTGTGCTTCATTGTCCTTGCTGTCCTCAGGAAAGGGAATCTGGGACACTGATGCTTCAAAGCCCATTGCTGTCTACTGTTCAGTGCAAAGCTGTAGACATATGTTTCCATTTGGCCATTATTGTCTGCTTTAGACGAGTAAAACCAGATTAGCTGTACTTCCACCAGAAACTTTAAACTTTGAGAAGGCAAGAGCACTCCTGTCTTTAGTCTAAAATTACAGCAAATATAACTTTATACACTCGTTGCAAAGCTGCACTAAAGCATCATGTCTTTTTAGCTGCTGCAAGGAGCACCAAATAATAATGCAGCTTGCAAATTATAATTTTCAATACAGTAGTTGCTGGCTCAGGCAAAGCAAGCAAAGGGAGGGGGGGCAGAAAGCCCAAAAGGATTCTGGGTATTTTTTTTTCCTTTTACCTCATTAAGCTTTGCTTCCAATTACATTTTAATGATGCTTGATGTCTTCTGTATGCTAGCATTTACTGCAGTCTCTTTAAATTTAATCGTCTTGATAATGGGTTACTCTGACACTGCAAATTAGGGGCTGAAAGAAACCTTTTGCCACATCCAGAAAAAGCTGTATGTCCACTCCACAGCCTGTTGCTACTCAGCAGGAAATAGCAGACTGGTATTGTAGTGTTCCTTCTGCCTCATAGCTTCCTCCTTCGTAAATGGTGGATTAGGATGAACAAATCACATGTTGGGGGGGCAAAAGAAAAAAAGAAAAAAAAATATTTCTGGAAAGTTGCTTTCTACCAGCATGTTTGAAACCACTTTGGGGTATGGGGCATCATTTTGAGCCATTCATTTTCTCCAATTTTCACCATACTCATTAGGAGCCCTAACGGTTGGTTTCTTCTTGTAACTGGGAGCTAAAGGGAATTTATGGAATTATTTTTAAAGACAGTCTTACCTTTTTCCAGCACCTCTCATCCTCATACAACATGCATCTAGGTAGTATCCATGCAAGCTGTAAACTCACAGCCTCATGTGGAAAGATGAAGAGAGTAAAATTAGAGGCTCATCACCCACATATTTTCACACTTGCTTGTGCTGTATTTTGGATACTGCGTTTGCTATCAGTCTATATGACTTCCCATCTTCAAAACATCTAATCACCTAGCAACCACTGGGTCAAAACCCTTTCTAGGAGTGGAATATTTTCAGATCCCTTCTTATTTTGGGAGCACAATAAATGGGAAAAAGTCTGCAGGAAAAGAACAGATACAATGAGAAAGAACACTTGGAGAGAGGGAAAAAAACAAGTGCCACAAGTCATAAGTAATTTTGGTGCTGAGTGAGATTTAGGTCAAGTCCAGGTTCTGCTGAGATCTAGAGCCTCCCCTTTCTTGAAGTTTAAAATACTTATTGAAAATGCAATTCTGAGCAAAAAGAGTTTCAAAGAAGCTTTATGGATTTGGACCTTAATTCAGAATTTGGTTACATTTCCCAGCTTCCATTTGGTAATATTTCATTCTGCCATATTATTACTTCACTAGAAAGTCACAGGACATCCAAACCACATGAGAGCTCTGAGTAGTTGTGTGGAACTTGCCACAGAGATAAGCGGCAAAACAGCATTTCATTAATCCCTCTTGTTTTCCATTAGAAAAATGAACCTGCATCAGCTTGATGCCTACCTTTTGAGCGTCAACATAGTACTTATAAATTGCACTAACAATGGTGCCAATAGATTAAAAAAAGGGAAAAGTAGAGCAAAGATTCCAGTTTCTTTCCAGCTGTTATCTTCCACTGTTAATGGAGCTCAATAGTGGAGTAGACAGGAGTGGTGAAATCATTCCCATTTTCCATCTCACTACAGCATCTCTTCTGGAAAGAGTGGAATGACACTGAGATGAGCACATGATTTTGGTTCAGAAGGTGGCAGGCTGGTGCAAACAATGCAGATCCTTTTCATTATGTTTACAGAAAGTAACTAGTTCGCTTAATGACTGTCCCATTAAAGACAATAATTAAATAGATTGTGGAAGCTGAACTAATCTAGCAGCCTCTATGACAAAGACAAACATTTATGCTTTAAGTCTGATGGATCACTTTTTTTTTTTTTTGTTACTCCCTCTTGTCTTTCTTTTTTTTTTTCCCCCCCCCGAAGGAACTGTTCTAGTATATTAAAGGCCATATTTTCAGTCAGCTCTGAAGGTCATGGTGGAAGGGATTACTCCAGATGTCCCTGTGGCTACACATTGTAAAGGACTAGCCAGTTTAGATTTATATTACGGTTCTCAATTTAGAGCTGATTTTTCTAATTGTGAGTTTTATAAACTCTAATCTCTATAAAATGGACTGAATTGCTTACCTTATTTCTCTCAAACTGGAAGAAGGTCTCTGATCTACCATTCTTCCATCCCCCCTTGCCCTGATTCCTTGAAGAACCATGAAAGCACAACGTGAATAAAAATATATTCATGAAAGTGTTTGAAATTTCTAAAATTAGTATGAATTTGTCTCTGAAAGTTGGCAATTTTTCAAGTGGCTTCATCCTTTTTTTCCTAAACTTTTCTAACATAATTTTTGCGTCCACTGTTTTCATTCCGACTCATCTCCTTTGTTATGAAATAAATTTAGAAAGTTAAAAAAAAAAAAATCATCCAAAACTCACAAACCTTCTGATTTTAACCTTATAAATGAACTTGAAAGGAAATAATATCCATTACTGCCAAGACGTTTCTCTTACAAGCAAGCACTACTATTTTGGGGAAGCAGAATATGCGGAAAGAAAATCCTGGCTGTTCTTCTCAGTCCTAAAATAACCCTTTATATATTTTTTATTTCTTGGGAGGGTTTTTTCAAGGGGTTGGTTTTGTTTGTTTTTAAGGATCTGATTTGTGTTAAGAACAGCATAAAAAACCAATCAATATCTCAAGGAAAATGTCTCACTTCAAACACCGCTCAGCCTAACACATCTCCATTTGTTCAGCTTCCTCTCCATTTCAGTGCTATTTTAATGGAGTCTCCTCCCTTTTGCTCTAAAATAATCCCCTTACATCTTTAGAATCAATTTCTCAAGTGTCCCAAATGCCATCCTGTTGCTTCTCCAAAACCCTCGGAAATGGACTGGAAACCAGAGAGGGTCAGGCTCTCTCTCCAGAGGTTTCCAGTGTCCACTGATTCAAGTGGGCATTTGCTTTATTGAGGAAGGGTACTCTCCTCAGCACATTCATGTTTCTGCATGAGTGCTACACCAATAACTTGCACAAAGGCGTAAAATATAAATTAAAATAAGTGGAGTGCTGTGCCCAGTTCTGGGCCCCCAACATGAGAAAGACACTGATCTGCTGGAGCAAGTCCAGAGGAGAGTCACGAAGTTGATCAGAAGGCTGGAGCACCTTTCCTGTGAAGACAGGCTGAGAAAGTTGGTGTTGTCCAGCCTGGAGAAGAGAAAACTCCAGGGAGATATTATAGTATCTCTGAGTACCTAAAGAGGTTACAAGAGAACTGGAGAGAGACTTTTCAGAGCCAGGACTAAGAGCAGTGGCTTTAAGCTGAAGGAGGATAGATATAAGTTAGATATTAGGGAGAAATTCTTTACTATAAGGGTGATGATGCAGTGGAACAGGTTCTCCAGGAAAGCTGTGGATGCCCCATCTGTGAAAGTGTTCAAGTCCAGGCTGGATGAGGCTTTGAGAAACTTGGTGTAGTAGAATGTGTCTCTGCCCATGGCAGGGGTACTGGAAATAGATGAGCTTTATGGTTCCTTTAAAGACAAACCATTTAATGATTCCATGATTATGTAACACTTCTTTTCTGCTTCCAACCAAAAAGTTACTCCTTGGTTACTTTTCTGGCTTTGGGATGAGCATGACTATAATGAATACAGCCTTCATCTGGTCCAGGATCAACACTGACATAGGCAAGAAAGCTGAATCCATGAATGTTTTGCTTTTACATCAGCTGCAGAATTTGTGCTTACTTGTGCTCTATCTATTGCTATTTTGCAAAAAGCAACTACCTCCTCCTATTCACAAGTGGGGAAGTTAAGGGATTTGCCAAAGCACATTAAATAAATCTGTGGCAAAACTATGACTAAACCTCCATTCTCTGTTTTTGTCATTTTCCTCTGAGCCTTACTAGGTGATAAACTGATCTCCTATCACCTGTTGATCTAGGGCCCACGTTCTCTTAATTATCATCTGGGCTCCTATTACAGTTTAAAATAAATAAATAACTAATGAGGAAAAAGGATTCTTTCTACAGATTCCCACTACCTTGAGTCTCCTTTTCCTCTCTGCCAGCCCATTTGTCATTCAGGGAACATAAATAATTGAGAAGAATAGTACATAAAATTAATTGTAGAAAACACAGGCTTTTAAATTCTCATCTGCATTAAAAAATAAAACAGGGATGCTTGAGCACTCCATTTTGTAAAGTCACTTCCAGCAGACTTTCTGCATCTGCATAGAATTAGCCGCAAGACTTAGCAGCACCATTCATCCTGTGAAGATGTTCTTATCTGGCACCCATAGATCTATATCATAGGAAAGCATTAATTGAATATTTATTGACGAACACCAGAGAGAGGCGAGAAAGAGAGGCTGACTGGGGATGGAAGAAGACAGAAAGAGGGGGGAGTGAGGTTGGAAAAGTGGGAATAAAGAGCTTATTCAGCTTTTCGGGACATACTGAAATACTGTGTGTTTCAGGACATAGAGGAATACATTTCAGGCCAACTGAAATGTTACAGCTTTAAAAAAGGACCTGAATCTGTCCAGCACACCCAGTTGCCATCACTTCCAAGGGCAACCTCTGCCATTTGCACTCCACGCAAGGAATCAGCAGAGGCAGTGAACAAACCCACCAGAGGACCAGGTTGAATCCTGAACATCCTGTTCTACCCAGTTTTCCTAAGGAAACGGAGTTTACAGAGCTGTGGTATGTTTATTACCTATCTCCTTGTCCCATTCTTTCTCTGTCAATATTTCTTATAGCAACTGGGCAATTTTAACCAAATTTGACAGAGTGAGAGAAAGAAAATTCTTCAAGACAAAAAAAAAGACATTACTTTTTGTAGATGTTTATGAGACTAGACAGCTGAGTGAAGGAAAGGTTTGTAAACCTCTTTTGAGAGAAAACTGAAGTATGTTCGCCTCTTTATATTAGACACTGGAGAATCTACAAAGAGCATGTAATGAGAGAAAGGAGGGAGATTGGATAACATGGGAAACCGGGCCCCATTCCTTCTGCTGCACAATGTTATTTACAACATCAGCCCTTGACTGAATTCCAACCATAAATAAAGACACATAACTGTTGTCTGTCAAAAATACTCTGTGCCTTCTCGTTTCTACCTCCTCTACCTGAGGGAGAAGCCTGTGTTTAGAGCAAAGAATTGGCTCTGAAGATTTTATCATAAATGTTTCTTGTGGACTGCTGTAGATGATGGGCTGATGAAGAGCAGCTGGAACAAAATGCTCCAGAATACTGTGGAAAGACGAAAAAGTAGAAAGGGAAGTAGAAACTGGGATGAAGCAAGAAAGGGGGAATAAGGAAGGGATAAGGTGGCAAGGTTAATGTGTGATTTCTATTTGGGGCAAATATATGGTCTTAGGATCAATGAAATCAGTGCTGTCACTGGACCACCTGAACCTGTAGTTGTGTCACAGGCTTAGTATGTGTGGTGTCCAATGTTCTCAACTCTCTGGATTTGAGGACATGTAACTGTCTTTCAAGTAGTTGAAGAGGGATGTTGGGCTGGAGGAGAGCAGCACTGGGATGCTTGAGCCCAACCACACATTCTAGAAGGACATTCTTTGTACCAGCCAAAGACGGGTAATTGCAATGCGTGATGATATGACATTAAAAAAGGGGAAGATGCAGGCTGAATACTTGCGGAAATATTCATGGAAACGAGATGTTACAGTAGGCTCCTGAGAGAAGTGGTGAGGGCTACTTGAGATGTTAAAACCCAAGCAAAATAAAATACTAGAAAACACACATCAGGAGATGCTGTCATGTTGTCCTCACTTCCCTGTGACTGTCCCAGTGACTTTCTAACTGTTGGTATAGAAATCTAGCTTCCTTCCCCACCTGTTTTTAGATTTTTTTTTTTTTGGAAGAGCTCCCAAACTTTCTTTCAGAAGACATTGAGATTCTCAGCTTACACGATGCTATTGACAGAAGACCTCAGGTTTGTTTGCACCTTGACTGGGAGTCAGATAATCCTGACAAAAACATTGCAGAGACACGGCAGCTTTGCTCTCGCCAGCAAACTCACTGATGTGTGCCCAAGGGTGTGTGAGCCACTGTTGTGCTTCTCTTAAATCTTTGTTTTTATAGTGCAGGCATAGCAAGAAGACAGATGATGCCAGCTCCAGCATGGGGGGTACGTGCCTACCCCTATCCTCTCCACAAATTGCTTGGGGTCGTCTCTGCTCATGAGCCTCTGGTAAGAGGACGAGTCCCTCTCCATGTTGTTGTCCATGGGCTCACTTTTGCTCAAAACTTCCTAAGGGTTTCTAGGAGAAAAGATGGTCCAGTGGTTAAGGGCTAACCGAAGGCTCAAGAGATGTGGTTTTAATTCCCTCTGTGGTTTCAGGCAAGACACTTAGCCCGACATCCACATAGCAAAATGTCAAAACACTGCATTTCAATGCAGTCAGAGACAAAGTGCTTCATGGTGGAAATGCCAAAGGAAAAAACAAAACCTTTGGGTTTGGAAATTGGGCATTTCTTTTCAAAATGCCTTTGTTAAAAAAAAAACTAAGAAAAAGGAAAAAATGGGTATAATTAGGAAAAAAAATCCAAAACAATAATTACATAACTTTCCATCTTCTGCCCGGTATGAAGCAAGGCAAGAACAAAGCATTTCAGATTCACCCTGAAAGAGGTTATATCTTTTTCTTTGTTTCACATAAAAATTGTACATTTTGATTCAGCTTAATTTGAAAGTGGGTTTCTTCTCAATCCAAATTGTAATCCTGCCTTGACCAACCAGCACAAAATTCAAGTTCCAACTGGGAAAGTATAAAGAAAATTGATGAGAACAAAGAAAAGAGTTGAAAATGAGATAATTTCAATTTGCTTCTCATTTTGCAGTTGTTTTTCTTTTTTCCTTAATAAACAAAAGTAAACCAGGAAGACAAATCTAATAGGGGTGAGAGTCTCTTTGAACATATGTTCTTGACACAGAGATATCTGGGAAAAAAAAAAATATCCTGGCTATCAGCCAGTTTCTCTGCTTAAGGCTGATGTGACAACTAATTAGCTGAAATGGGGAATATATCTTTAATGCACCAGTTATGTATGTG
>JAYRBT010000093.1:64508262-64532164 GCA_036023395.1 Myiotriccus ornatus
ATTGGAACTACTACAAGGTGCTGTGTGTCACGACCAACAGCAGTTTCTGCATGGCAGAAGAGTTGGTTAGAGAAATGTGTTTGAATTTTCTCCCCCTCTTTTTCTGACCACCAGACATGAGACATGAGACACTTTAAAAGCCCTTTGCTCGGTAAGATTTTGATCGCAACTTTCCTGTGGTGGTGGAAGAACTCTGGGAGGGTATTCAACATTTCATCCACAAAGCGTTTAAAGGAAGAGAGAGCGAAAGACAGAAAGGAGGACAGAAGGAGAGAACTAAGGAATTCAGAGGGATGCATTATTCAGCACGCTTGGAAATAACCCTTTTCACTGGCTCCACTAAGCCCAAATGCCCTGGAGGTTTTCACTATCTATCTTTTTCCAATGCAGCTCAGAAAAAAAGCTCACATCTGTCAAGATCACAGT
This sequence comes from Myiotriccus ornatus, assembly GCA_036023395.1. Taxonomy (NCBI): domain Eukaryota; kingdom Metazoa; phylum Chordata; class Aves; order Passeriformes; family Tyrannidae; genus Myiotriccus; species Myiotriccus ornatus. The sequence continues at coordinate 64,508,689 of JAYRBT010000093.1, forward strand.
TTCAAGAGTCCCAATTTATTCAGCTGAATGGGATAAAAGCGCCTGTTGGAAAAAGATTTGAAAGGGAGGTGGGGGAGGGAAGCTGTCCAGTTCCTACATCTATCTTTCTAACTCTGTGTTCACGTGTATAAAACACACTCGTTCAAATATACACACAGGAAAAGCTGCCTGCACTTCTTCCAGCACAGGACTGTTTGTCTAACTTCACGCAGGGCAGTTCTGCAAATCTCACATCTGTCAAGAGCTGGGCAGATTTACATGCATTGACCTATAGATATGCAGCCTAAGCACATATGGGTATGGTACAAGGAGATATAGATATATACAGGAGGCTAGGAGTGTGAGGAAAAGGGAATATAAAGGAAAAGCTTAAAAATCTTGTTGACTTTTTTTAATCTCTGCCCTTCTTGATCTGCTAAATGCTGTCACAAAAACATTTATTAATATGCAAATTCTAAGTAGCAATCTGGAGCCAGTCAGGTTGCGCTAATTTGCACATTAATATCCCTCTTCTGGTTTGCCTTTGCTCTCCAGCGGAGGAGAGGAGACAGAGGAATCTCGTGCTCTATCCTTTTAAAAGACTGCCACGGCGGTGGTCCAAAGTTTCATTTGAAATGCTGATGCACATTTGAAGAGGAGGAATACAAACAGCATCTAACTCAGATGAAGAGAACAGGGTAGAGAGAGAAAGAAGCGGGTATGAGAGAAACCGCTGCCAGATGCTTTCCCCCCAAATCCCATAATTGCACCATAATTGCAGGCTGCAAAGAAGGCAGCCCCATTATGAAATTGGTCTCAGAAACTGGCTCTGGAGTTCTGATTGTTTTCTCCTGTGGACGGATTTGTGTTTTCTATGGCCCGGGTTTTCTTCTGAGTTGGATTTCCCTGTAGTTCACAGATTGCTGTGAGGGGTAAGAGTGGGTGGATGGGAAGTGGGGGAAGGGAAGGAAGGGTTAAGGGGAAGGCCATGTCTCTAAGGAGGAGAGGAAAGGAGAGAGAGAGAGAGAGAGAGAGAGGGAGAGAGAGAGAGAGAAAAGGAGGAGAGGGAGAACCTTCCTTAAAAAATTAGTTTTCTCTTTAATTTTGATTGTATAGAATCAGCACGTAGTAGGCTCAAAATATAGAAAGGAAGTTGATTCTTCATACGGTGTTTAGGAATCACTTTGCTTCTAGACACAGCTATAAAATACCAACATAAGTCCAAAAGCTATGAAGGATTAAAGAAAGGTCTACCCAGTGCTCCTAACTGCAAAGGTCTCCCTTCAAGAATTGCCTGAGCCTGAATTTGCTGCAAGAGTCCTGACACTGTCTAGCAGAATATTTTTGCCTTAATTTTACACCTTTATTTGAGCATTTACTTATGGTCAGTGTTGGAGAAGAAGCTGCTGGATGAGATGAAATTTTAGTCTAAGTCAGTAAAGCTCCTCTTAGAAAAGCTGGTCTTTTTCTTAGGTGACAAAGCCTGTAAGTAATCATGAGAGCTCTATACTAGAGTAATAAGTGTCTGACCTGGTACTTAAGGGCACGTTTTTGGAACTTGCTTAGATATGCTCCTGTGTGTGGCACATTTCCTCTTGGAGAAGGTGAGGCTGGGGAAAAGAGTCTTGAATTAGTTAATTTACTTCATTAAGGCAGCTGAATGCTTTAGAGTGTCAGTGCTGGGGAATGTTTCCTTAAAAAGAAAAATTGTTTTTGCTGAGAAACTGAATCACTAAAGCAATAGACTGGATAGATTCTCTAAGTCTTTCAGACCTTCCAGTCTTATGTCAGACTGGGAGATTAAATCACTGTATTCCTATATATTCAGTCCTAAAATCAGGAGAAGACTGGTTTTGTGATGTGAACCTAGTCATCCATCCCTAGTATAACTTAAATTGATTGAGATCTCCATACCCTGGACTTATTTCTCTAGAGACTAGGTTGAGACCTTCAGCTTGCTCTTATCATTTGATAACAGGCACTTTTGCTCCTGACTGCCCTAAGTCAAATGTAGTCCAGAGACCCTGAGGTGAAAAGATCCCTTTCAGCCAACTTGATCAATAGCCCAAGTCTGTTTTGGGAAATTGTCAGGCAGATTTGCCAGCGAGGTCACCAAATGTACTTAACCAGACTTTCATTCATGGTGTTGTTTGTAAAGTTCATGATATTTTATTCACACACTGCAAAAAACAAGAGTTCTGTTATGGACCGAAGCCATGAAGTCCCTGTTGGTAGAGGTTCTTCAGTTCCCATTAAAAACTGTAATTTTCTGGTAAACTGCTGTCGCATTATATGCCTTTACTTTACACATATGCTTAAAGATACAAATGAGAGGTGAAGAATTGCATCTACTCATCTCATTTATAAATGCAAGGCATAGATAATGAGGATGAAAGTTGTCTCACCTAATTTTAGCTACCTTGAACACAAAATATCTAATTTAAGATAGTTGTCTATAGATCTAGCTTAAATAAGGGAAAACATCTCTCTTGGAAGAGATTTGTCCTATTCTGAGACAGTTACCTGTAGTAGGTGTGAGAATGGAGGCACCTTTCTCATCACTGACTGCAGAAGAACCATAAAATCTAGTTTGAACTGCATCCATTATTTTGAGCAGCCTGAAATCCAATGATATGATCATCCCTCCTTCCAGGAAGTAAAATGCTTGTGATCTTAATTCTACCCTTTGGCTCATGAGGACCTGCACCTTGTGCCAACACTTATCCTAGTGCAGAGTCAATGTAAAAATCCAAGCAAAAAAGAAGGATGCTGCTTTCTTTTTTGTAGCACTGTGAAAACAAGCATGGAGAGGAAAGTATTGACTGTTGCTATTCCAGGGGCCAATGCAGAGATGGTTAGAGAGGGAGATGTCTTTGGTGAAAGCTGGACCTACTGACAACAGTTGCAGACAAGCAGGGAAAGGTGCAAGGTCAACCTGTAGATCACTGGAAACTAAGCACTTCCAATCCATTAATTAATTACACAGCTGGAAAGAGGGGACTGTAAAAAAAGGTGAACACAATGACATTGCTGACAACAGGAGCCCTCTATTTATCAGTCATAATGAGCTTCTTCCGCCCCCCTGCATCCTCCCTCCCCCAGTGCTACAGCTGCACTGATGTGACTGAGCACTTGGGCTCCACTCTCACTCCCCAGCCAGTCCCCTCCTTGCCAACGTGAAGGTGACTTAGTTATTCATGTCAGTTAGGCCTGGGGTATCTCAGTCTACACCAGGCTTCTTGGAGAGTAAACACCACCCCACCGATGCAACACATCTGCCTGCTCTTTTCTTGGGATCCTTTGCCCAAGAACTCCTTCTCCTCCCCTCTTGACATCTTGTGCAATAATCCCCTGGCTGGAATTGAAGGGCTGGAGACAAAAGTGCCACCACCTGCTTGGAATACTTGAAGCTAATGAAGTGAGCAGACAAGCATGTTGAAAGTAGGAGCTTTTTTTTTTTTTACACCTCAAGTGGTACAGAATTAAATCACTTGTTGCAGGAGATGCTGAGGCAACTAACAAAGTTCAGAAAGGTTCAAAAAGACAGATCAAACAAATACACAGGCCAATCAGTATCTACTGAGCTGAATGACTTCAGAACAGGAAGTCTTTATGACATTAATTTCAGGTGAAAAATCATTGTCTAGTCTTATAATTAATGGAATATATAATTGTTTTTAAAAACAGAGTATCAGGATAGATGGACACGTGATCTCACCTTAATCAGACCTACCCTTAAGATAGCATACTACAAACCAACACCTCTAGCATTCAAGCCACAATTTAGACCTGGAGCAACACTAACATTTGTTTAGACCCAAAATTTTCCTTCTGGACTTAGCAGAATTCTCTACAGTGCCCTATTTCTGAAGAACTGCCTTACTATACATAAGGAAACTGAGACAGATCTAAATGATGAACAAAGGTAGGAAGACCTGCTTTTTTCAAGGTAGGATTGAGAATACATCACTTTCTGAAAAGTGTAAGCCTGTTAGTTAACACAATCTCTCTCTTCCTGTGCCAACTTCATTAGGTAGTTCGGAGTTCACGTTGGAGAGGAGAAGTGTGTAACAGATCAAAGAAGACCGAGTATTTCTAGGAGGGGAGCTGCAAACTCATGAGTGTCATCCCTTATGAAGAGAAGAGTGGAAAGGTGTGAAGTTGTCATTTGGGAGAGTGGAGCTGGGGTGCAGGTGGTACAGCCTTAATAGTCTCCTCTCATTTGCAAAGGCTAAGAAAAGGAACAATGCCTATTACTGTCTCCTGCTTTACTCCACACTAATGGATGCCTCTGAACTAGCAGAAGTCGTTCCCATTAAATTCCTGCATTATCAGGCCATTACTTGACAGGGCAAAGATTAATCGCAAACTTTCCGGGGACCATTTATTCCATTTGCCAATCTATCTCTCCCCGTTACGCTGCTTTGGTTGTGTTGTCAATTTTTCAAGTGCCAAGGAGTTTGGACCGATCCAGTTTTCTGTCCATCCATCTGTCACACACCTGTCAATCTGGTTCGATCTGAATGCGCTGTTTGCTCCGAGAAAGTCAGAGGGGGAGGGGAGGTGGGCGGGATGCTGAATGGTGGGGGAGGCAGAAAGCCTGTGTTTGAAAATAAACAGAAAACATATTAGCAGGCTGTATTAAATAGAGAATGGAGGATCCAGAGAAACCACAGAGGTAAGAGTGAAAATTTAACAACATAAATTTAACATCTCCCCCAGTGCTGCAGGCTGACTCATATTGTTAGGCTGAGAAACTATGAATGGGTTACCTTAAAACACCCGTGGATTTATGGTTATAGTTCATTTCATTGTTCTGCTTGGTGGAGGGCAATGTGTGAAATGGATTGAATGGGAGAACAGATCTTTTAAGAAAATAAACTTTTAACTCAGTGGTCTAAGTCATTATTCAACATCTTCAGAGCTTAGCACCAGGAGTGCTCAGGAAATGTAGCAGAGGGAAAGTGAATTGTACAAACACTTGAGAGAGGAGTTAATTACCCATCCTGATTTCCTTTTAATCGGTATGCATTGAGGCAGTGAGTTTGTTCGCCTTTGGTTTGGTTTTGAAGAAGACGACCTTTCCTTTCTAAGCTGTTCTACTTCACCACCAGTGTATTTGTCCCGTGACTGAAAGGTACTCTCACCTCACTGGTGGATATCACAGAAGATCCTGCTGTTCAGCTCAGCTCACAAATTACACCCTGTGCTTTGCCATGCAGTTTGTACAGATTTGTGATTTGGTAATGGTCTTGGTTCTGAATTACAATCAGGGTAAAATCCGTCTAGGTTCAAGAGTGACATGATGGGACACAGTGGCCCAGATCCTTCCATGTAACTAAGATACTGGAGCTCAGAGTGCAGCCATCCTGAGCTATCACTGTAATCAGTGGAGAAAAAATAAGCAATTCAAATATTAAGTGGCTGTATTCCCTCTGGAAATTGACCCCTTTAACAGACTTTTTAACCTTTAACAGACTAGGGTTATTAGGCAACCAGTATGAGTTTCTCAGGTAATTGTCTAAAGCTAGATAGGTTGAGACTAAGCCACAAGTCCTTCTGATATCCACCTTTATCTCAAATGATCCTGATCTCCAGAAAACAGGCAACCCTAGAGTTCAAAGCCTGCTCCATCAGTTTTAATATTCAGGACTCTCTTGGCACACTTTTTCATTCACTCCTCTGTCGTATCAAATTTTCTAGGAAGCACGTGGCAATGATTATCCTGCTCCTCCTACCCCCTGATAATTAACCAGACATTGCAAATAGCTTGACTCCATTCCAGATTGGTCTTACTCATGCCTTTCTTAGAGCCCTTGTCCCAGAAAACTAGGGACAGCTCCTACAACAGAGAAATCTTTGTGCATCAGGTATTGCTTTAGGACTGTTTGTTAACATGACAAAAAAGTAAGACCTAAGTTTTGCAGAAGCTTCAAGTACTGGACAAACTCTAAGGAAAGATGGCAAAAAGTTACAGCTGACAAAGGCAGCAATTTTACAACAAGCTCCCATGAACAACGTCTGAAAACAAAGGTGATGGTAAATTTCTGCCCCTTTACAGAGACACAGTCCAACGCCTTTCAAAAGTACCAGGGGTGGGGAGACAATTTTTTTTTAAATTTTATTTTTTAAGTTTTCCTCTTTCTTTATCTGCATGTAAGAGTGTAGAAGACAAATTCTGATTTTTAAAGTTTCTAACAGTAAATGACCTGCAAAGAGTTTATGCATGTGAAGATCACTGTTCAGAAGTAGTACTTAAGCATCTTTACCCCTTCCTTTCTACCTTTACCCCCTCTTTGAAACTGAAGGTTAAAAATGAGACAAAGTGGAATGATGTTTTCAGACAAGTTTGAAAAATCAGACCTGCCAGCTTTATCCCATTGCTATGGAGTGCCAGCTCCACTTTCATCAGCTCACATTAGAGGTTTCTCACCTTCAGTCCATTCAATCAAGGGAAACCAGTGGAGGCAGATGGAACAGGACAGTTGATCTAGCATCTACAGGGTCAGATTGGAACAATCCTTCCAGCAAAGCCTCAGTGGAGATGGAAAATAAAATAAATAAATAAAACATAGTTCCTTTTTCATTTCCACCAATAACCCTTCCTCTCACCTTTCATCACTCCTTTGCATGAAGTATTGGAGAACGGTGTCTCTATTTCTGTCTTTTTCGTTAGAAAGCTTATTTGTAAAATGGAGGAAAGTGCAAGGGATCTTGGAATATTTCACACTTGTTAGGAAGCTTGCAATCATGAATTATTTGTTTAAATCCAGACTGAAGTAACTAGCAGAGTCAACAGGAATATTGAGGTGACCTGTCTGGAGTAAGATGGAAAAGTTTCTAATGGAGAGCACTTGAGTTGCCTCTACTCCTAACAGTTCACATCACTTTGCACTCTTGTCAAAGCCTCAGGAGGACTGTGGGAGAGAAGACAACTAGATAATCACAATGTTAAAGATAGGTCCTTCAGAATGGGGCTGAGACATCTTGAATGTGGTTGTCTGGACAAATGTAGCCTGTTGAGAACACCAGGCTCCAAAACTGATGATGTCAAACCATTCATCAACAAGTATGTGCTCAGGTAAGAAATTTAGGAAAGGAAAAGGTGGGACAGTAACAAAATCTTCTTTAGAAATGCCCCCCCAGCCATACTCTTAGTGTCAAATGAAGGCAGAATCTGTACAGCAGCTTCCTGTCAGGTCCTCCTTCTCTATCTCCAGGCACCATGAAAGATCCTGGAAGAGACTCTATGAACTTACCATTACATCAGGACTACCTGTTTCTTTTCACCTCTTTCCCTGATTGTAGGTCCTCCCTCTCTTTTACCTTTAAAGCGCTGGGTTTGGTTTTGGTTTGTTGGTGTCTATATGTCCACTGAGTCATTCTTCTGGTCTTCCTGATCTCCCCTTACCAGTCACTTCTCCCTTCCGTTGAAAACTGACATATTGCTCCTCTCAGGTTTTTTTTCAGCATTCACTTCAATTCCAAGCTGATTGCTACCTGCAGACTCATTTCTCCACTGATGAATCCAAGTTTGTTATTATTTTAAGTACCTTTTCAGCAGAAATGACAGAACTTTGAACTTTAAAGCAATGCAATGGTGGAAGCTACACATTTCTGCATGCTGAATAGGGAAAAAGAGTATGAGAAGGCTGTAATATTCATCAACAACTTAGAGCAGGACTGGACTTTGACTCCTTTATCCCAGTATTAGCAAAAATGTAGGATGCAAAAGGCTGCCGCACAGCTGAAACAGCAAATGGCGCATTACTATTTTACACACAGGAATAGTTAGGGGCAAAAGGTGTGTAGTTCCATATTCTCATACCACAGCACATTTATATTGTTCTAGTCAGTACAATGCTGAGAGTAAACTTGATTTTTGAGACACTAGATATACCCACAACAAATGTCCTAGTATGTTGCAACACATTATTTGCTTGGATCAGCTAGAAAAAGGGATGCAAACTCGAGCCCTCTGTGTAGCTCTGGCTTTATTTCAGTGCCAAGCCAGCGTCATTGAAAACAGAGGTCAACAACTGATTGTGCAGGTGCCAGAGATGGCACAGTGTAAGCCAGAAGACTGGGGAGACGCGCTTTCTGAAAGACACATTTGTGAGAGACAGGTGCCTCACACAGAAGCAAGATACTGCTGATCAGCTGCCTGTGTCTTTCACTAGCAGTCTCCTGGCTCCCGTTGGGCTTGTACCTGTACATGTAACCTCTAATTTTGGAAATAAAATACCTTACCCTGAAAAAAAGAAAAAAGAAAAAAAAAGCAAAAAAAAAAAAAAAAAAGCATCAACATGCCGCTATTTAATGGTTGCTGATTCCATAGTTTAATTCATTATTGAAGTTTCACCTTGCTCTGAAACAATTAGAAGCTCTCATATGATCAGTTACTGAGTCTCAGTTGGGAGGTAACAATTTATGGCTGAGAAGCTGGAGGTGACAACTTCTGAAAGTGCCTTTCAATTGCCTCTCCCCTCAGTTGTGATAAATGTGTATAATGATGTAAGTGCATATTTAGGGAAAAAAAGTTAAGGGAGAGTGTTGTTTCACAAGAATCACAACCAGTGGTGCACGCTGATGCGCAATATAGATGTATGTATGATGTACAATGGTGTAATCTGCACTGTGTACTGCATAAGAAATACCTGTGTGTGTTCCCAGAGAAAAAAAGGACTGATGGAGAAATCTAAATTAACTCCAGTTCCCCATTTGAAGAAGCTGTTTGTAAACTATCACCACGGGCTTGCATGAGGTACTGAAGAAAGACATCCTATGAAGACCAAAAATCAGTGAGAAAGGGGTGAGCAACTAAACTAACAAGTGCCTTAACGTGAACACATGCTGCCCACACCCCTTTAGCCCAACAGAGAGTTAAATGTGCTTCAGGATGGCATCAATAACCTTGCCCAGCCGTTCTTGTGTTCTGTGCTCCCACTGGAAACATTAGAATAGGTTCCAGCAGGGTGGGGATGAGCAAAGGGGGAGCAGGTTGCTCGTCTTCAGCGATGTGCTGTTTATCCAGCTTAGCCATAAAGCAACGTAAATCAAGCATGTCATCCTACCTAATTGCATGTTCATATAGGACTTAATTGGTAATATTCCTGCAACCCAGCTCCTCAACCTTCATGTTGCATTGAGTTCCCTCTCAGAGACTAATGAGCTTTATACAACAACAAACATTTAGGTCTGTTGTTCTAATTCATTAACATAATGGGCAATACAATGAGTAGTTATGATAATAAACACTAATAAGAGGTACTAGCAACACTTATTCCTAGCAATGCCAGAGCTGTATGGTGTGTTTGTAGAGTGGCAATGGTGTGATAAAAGGGGGATACAGTCCTTCCAGATCTTCTCTAAGTGACCACCCAAAGTACCAGTTCCATGTCTGCCAGCTTAACACCTTAACAATTGCATGCTTGGGAAACAAGGTGGCTTTTATGTTTTAACTTGATTCCTGAAAGTGGTATCTCCTTGACAGGACAGGTTTTTTTCCCTTTGTTCTTCTGTGAAGAGAAACCTTTCATTTCTACAGTCATACTCAGGTTCTCAGTGGCAGACATCCCATGAGCAAAGAAAGATAAGGCTACAAAAATGTATGATTTCCGAAATTTATGGCCAGAACTTTATCATGATGGAAATATTTTTTTCTAATTGAAGTCTATGCTGCTGTTATGACACTAATTCAATTATTCCTTATATTACATTCATCATAATTTTATCTTCTTGTAAAAGAAAAATCACTTGTTTCCTTGGCATAGGTAGAGTTGACTAAAGAAGAAAGGGGTGAATCTGCACTCTAATAGCATACTTTTGCAATTAATCATAAGAGCAGTATTAAAATGAAATAATAGAATAATTTAGGCTGGAAAAGACCCTTAATATCATTGAGTCTAACCATTAACAATAAACTAAAAAAGAATTAAATCACGTGGAGTAAATATTAAGTATCCCAAAGGCTTATAACAAAAGATTATGCAAAAAGCCACCTGACACGTTATCGTCATATTCCTGAGAACCTTTTTGGAACAGTTGCAATCAGAAATATACTGGAGTTTAGAGAAGACTGAAAAACTTTTTGCTGCATTAAGTAAGAAAGCCTTTCAAACAAGTCACAAATCACCATCAGAGATTTCTGGATGATGCTGAGAACCTGTGATATGCAGTGCATGGTATAAAAAATGTCTTGTGCTGGAGGTGCATCATCTTTTACAACTCTGCCATCCCTCATGGACCCTACATATGTCAGGAGCCTGTAAAGTGACTCAGATTTTCCACATGTTTCCTGCCAATAAACAGGGTTTCTATAGAGGCAATGATTTTAACTATGGTGGGAGTTAATATCTGTAAGGACATGAAATGACCACTCTGTTGACAGTCTCAGATATTTATCTTTTACGCCTGTGACTCATGCATAGTGCAATTTCACCCATATGTTTGGTCATGAAATTCCCTCCTAGAGTAACAAAATGCCATAGGTACAGTTATTTCTCATATGAAATCACCAATGACTCTCCTGCTGTGAACCTCCCTGGGGAGAAACAAACTGAGGAGGCTGGTTTTCTCTCTTGCAAGATTCAGAGAAGACAGGGAAGAGTGTCTCATATAAGCTATTCAGATTCTAAGCTTAACCTTTAAGCTAGTCATTTAAGGTAACAGTCTAATCAATAAAGAGGGATCTGTACCTCCATGAAGAGCATTTATTCCTTCCCAAAATTGATGATATCTCAGAAATACTGGTAATTTTTGGTATCTAACTTTCTCAGCCTCTTTAGTAAAGAGAAAACCTAGCTAGGTTCCATAGAAAGATGAGAGACACCTAAAGCACTGCTTTCTCTGAATTGGTCTCTTTCATTCCTCTGTGTATCTTCTAGGAAACAACCTAGAAGATACGCAGAAGACACCCTTTAATGTGGTTTCTACAACATCAAATACACAGTTTGCATGAAAACCCTCTAACAGCCACTGTCATCAAACCATGCCATCACAGACGTGGAGACTCATCAGTTCGTGTGCCACCCATTCACAAAATGTCCTCAACTTTCTTGGACTGTGATCCACAGCAGCTGAAGAAAAGTCACACTTCCCATGGTATGGATTTTTCCCAACCCTCTGTCAATGTTTTTTACTGACCTGAAGCAGAAGCAAAGCTGTGATTCAAGGAGAGAGCTTCTTTCGATTAATAGGGTATGAGGATGGGGAAAGACATGTTCATTTGTAACCTGGGAATTCTGAGGGGTACCTTTGCCTCAGGATCAATATTGCTGGAGCCACAAGTGTCTCTGCCATGCTGCCCTCCCCTCAACAAAAACACGCATCATTTTTCTTCCTTTCATGTCTCCTTCCTCCTCGTCCCAGAAGCTTTTACAAATCTTACCCCTTCCTATCAAAGCAAACTACTAATGGAGTTTGGTCTTGGGGAAAGGGGAGTAGGGAAAGAGGTTGATTGTTTTAGAGAGGGAAATTATTCTCTGCTTTCTCCTATCACAGCCCTTTGTTTTCCACCTGGAAAAAAAATACATCTACTTGAAGGAAATAAGAGGAAATAATATTATTTAAAACAAAATAAGAAGATGAGGATAGGACTCATTGGTAACTTCGAATTCTATCTTTGACAATCTCGCCATCCATTTATCTACAGCTTGACTGTGAAAGATGTATTGGTGGCAGCTCACTTAATGATTTTAGAACTAGTACTGCTGGTGCCCCAAGCCAATTTGCCATTAAACAGCAGTGACTTGGAGCCTTTCCACTGTACATTCTAATTTCTGGAGGGAGAGGAGATGGGAATTGGTTTCTCTGTGTGCAATGAGAAGTTGATTCTCACCAGTAAAGATTAGAAATCTTAACAGATCTGCAGTTTTCTGATGTATATTTTAGAGTCATTTGACATTATTCAGAGTGCAGATCCATGACATACAGAAATGGAAAGCTAAGCCTAGCCAAGAAGTGTTAGCTGCCACAAGAGCTAGTAAGCAATTTTTCTTTATTTCTTTATTTATTTTGGCAAAGTGAACCCTAGAGTTACCCCACAATACTGGCTGCAGCAGGAAATCAATCTTTCTAGACAATCATGCAACAGAGACATAAATGTAATTTAAACCTTCAGATAGGATGTCCCTGCTATAATTGCAAATGAATTGGATTTGGATGTATGTTTTACAAATGTTGGTCTGTTGTTAAAGTCTGCTGCTCTTTCCACAGCCTTCCAAAAGAACCCTCACCAAAACACTATAGTTATGCTTCCAGAAAGTAAATGGATTCATTCAGAAATTCTGAAGACCTCTAGATCCTTCAACTACAACTGAAAATTTTTCGGGTGCCTCTTGCCAAATTTACTTAAAACATGGCAGCACAGACCTGTTGGTGTCAGTCCAGGCCTCCATCAGTGCCAGGCATAACACCAGTGCCAACAGTTCTCCATCACTGCTTTTGTCTGACCCTTTACAGAGCACAGGGCACTGAATTTCCCTATTAGCTCTTTATTAACTACAATGACTTTTTAAGATGAAATTTGTCTTCCAAAAAAGCACTCTACTCTTTTTGAAGAAACCAATATAAAATACACGACTTGTTTTTTCAACAGGCAATTATACTCTGCTTAAAAAAGAAAAATCCATTTATCTAATTTCAACTTCTGGTCTCTGTTTCTTGCAATATTTGTTCCCTTAGATTGAAGAGTCTTCTATTACAGCGTATTTTCTTCCTTTTGAGGGCTGGCCACAAGGTCATGAGCCAAGAAGCCAGTGTCTTATGTATCAAGTCACTGTCACAGGGTTGTACACATGCCTTCAGCTCAGACCTTTTCCTTGGTGTCTGCTGTGTGATAATAGTATGTCTGGCTGGCTGCTGTGTCTCACCAGGGTGGTGGTGACTTCTTCAGTGGCAAAAATATTGTTTGTGATCATGTAATTGTGCTCAACTCCTTCCCCTCTATCTCTGCTTCCCCTCCCACTCCTCATCTGTTTGTGCATTTGGACATGTTGTCCCCACTTTTTGCTTTTTAAGCTGGACCTCCCTGCCACCATCTTCTCCTCCTCCTCTTTTCCCTTACTCCATGACTTTTTGCTGCTCCCAAAACCTGCTTGTCTTGCAACACCACCTCCTCAGCTCCTGCTGGTGGGGCTGGCAGTTCTGTTTCCATGAGGAGTTAATGTCAATAATGGCAGAAAATCTTATCAGCTTGGAATTTGCGACTTCATTTTATGCCAGTGAGCTGCATTTCAGCATCAGTAGCCAGTGATATAGAGTGCAAGCTCTGTGAGAGAGGGTCTTTACTCTGGTATGCACAGGTATGGCATCTTCTCACTGATGATGACTTCGGAGGGTCCAGTAACACAATATAATAAGTAATTTAAGTGATAATCTGTGTAAGTTATTAGGTCGTTGTCTTTTCCTCTCACCTTCCCAGGACCGCTCTGCATGTGATTCCTGTAGCCTTTGGAATACCAAAATTGTCAGGACCCTCCCTGACTGACTGTGAACCTGGGTTAATTCAGTTGGTGTCTGCCTCAGTTTCTCATGGGCTGGACAACTGTAATAGTTGATGCTTCAAGGCTTGAGGACTAAAGGTGTAGTCTTTACATCATGGATCCTTCAGTATAAAGGTTCAGGATATATGTAGTGTTGTGTTATTACAGAATCAAGATACTGCACAACCTCAGTATTTAAATTTCATTTATGTTTCTGACATCAGTGCATTTTTTTGCATCTTGGAGCATATTTTCAAAGGCTTCAAGGAAAGGCAAAAGGGCGAAACCCCTGAGTTTAACTGGAAGGTGGGAAGTCCATCCCCTTTTATCCTTTGGGAAAGCTATTAAGTATTACAAAATGATTCATAAATCTGAGAAAACTTTCTGGCAATAAATGATTGATTCTTCTTTCAAGTCAGAGTAGGGAAAAAAACCAGCCAACAGTAAGTGTCATAACCCTCTGTAAAAAGAAACAACAGAATTTAAAAAAATTTCCGTCTCTAACGCTTCAACATGAACACACTAAGAAATTCACTGGTTCCAATCCTAAGGAACAGTTTATTTGGCAGAATACAGATACTGCGTCAGGAATCTTTAGAACCGTGACACTCAGTCCTGAACAACTTCTGGCATGTTGTGACTGGAACTCACTCAGATGCCCAGGTAAAAGAATAATTTTTAAAGACAAAGTAGAAATTTCCAAAGACTTATACAAGATACGAATAGGGTTGTGAAAATCAGGAAGTTCTGTGTGAACTTGAAAGGAAAATCCCTAGACCTTTGTTACTCTAACAGATTTTGGCTCTCAGGCTTTATTTGCTTTTCAAATCTCTTAAGATCTCCCCATTCCTTTCTTTTATATATTTTAGCTTTAAGAGAAAGTTAACCCTTAAAAATAAATAAGGATTTGTAACTACATAGAGACCTAAATTTTGTAATAACTGATGTGGGCTGGAAGCTTTTGCTGGAAGCTGGCATTCCTTGTCAGTTTCTTGGATAATGAGATAGATGCAATTTTTATGATGCTATTGCAATAATAAGAACTATCTTCATAAATTCATATTCTGTTCATGATGTCATCCCATCGCCTTCATCTAAACTCTTTGGCACAGATCATTCTGTCTTTCTGGTACTGGTCTAATTTAGCATCTAGGAAATATCTGTTACAACTCACATTCAGTTTTAGGAATGACGGATGATAAAAATCTGGAAATGGCTGCTGTGGACCAAAACCTTAACATACACTCCCAAAGAAAAGTATGACATCTACATTCAAGTGTAAATGGAACCTTAATGTTATCATTAAACAGGCAAACAGGGCATAAAAAATTGCCAGGTCCAAACTGTCACATGGGGAGATATGAACACATATGGGAACTGCTAGAGGATGATGGGGCAGTGTCATACTACGACCTTGATTCTAGTACCAGAGAGGGAACAAACCAGCACTTCTTAAAGTTATGCAAGATACCCAAGAAATGTATAAGTTTCTTATCAGCAGTGCTACCCAGTTTCCACTTGCTATCCATATTTGAATTCTAATATTTTCAATATTTTCCAGAGGAAGAAGAACATAGGAACATTTATCCTCCACCTCTTCTTTCACCAAAACATGACTAAATTTTTTTTTTTTTTTTTTTTTTTTTTGTTGAGTGAGTGGTGCTTTTTGTTTGAGAGGCAGATGCTGGAAGGCAAAGGGGCCTGGCATATCACTGAACAATGACAATTATATTAATTTAATCTAGTGCGCCATAAAGGTAACGTGTCTAGCTGAAACATAAGGATAGGAGAAAGAAAGGAAAAAAGAAACCCTTGTATTATCCTTTCTATTTCTTCCCCCTTTCTTTTTAAGGATAGCCTATCATTAGTCATCATGAAAGCTCTTGGTGACCACTGAAACAGAGTAAGGACCTTTGACACAGCTTGATCAATCCTAATTGAATAGACCAGAGGGACAGAAGCCAAAAGGAGGGGACCCATTCTTTGCATTTGACAGCCTCGTCCTTTTTAGTTTGTCAGCTGTCAGAAAATATTGGGGCACTTTCAGGGTGCATGAGAATGCTTTAAGTTGTCATGCAGTTTTTTGCTACATGAAGGAGATTGTTTTAAGGCTTGAAAGTGTCTGGTCTGCCCTGAATATCTAAGATTCAAACTTTGGGAAGTACCTGCTGGAGTCAGCGAAGTAAATGGGAACTTGGCTAGGTGAGGTCTTGCAATGTTTCCTCAAATTGACAGAAGGTTTCATTTCACTCCCCACCTCTTATATCCCACTACAAGTTGTTTGTCTCTACTCTTTTATGATTTACCTTCTTCCTTGAACAGCAGTAGAATATGAGGCAGAAAAGTCTGAGACTTAGTATTTTCTGTAGCACACCCCATTTGAAGGTGTTTATGCTTCTCCATTTCCCATGTAAAGCTAATAGCTTAAGAGAAAAGCTGAACTCCTAGAAAAGCTGCATAAATGGGAGCAGACATTTATTGTGTTTTTACTGCTGTAAATGGCAACGTTCTTTTGACCTATCAGAGGTTGTTGTACATCAGCCCTAGCATAACTATCACTGGACCTGGAAAAAAATACTTCCAGGAATATGGAAGTGGGGGGAGAAAGGGGATAGAAAGTGTCTGCTTCAGTCTTCCTGTGCTCCCAATCCCTTCTCCCCCAGCTGTGCTGGTGTGATATCACTGCAGCTAAAGAAGTGGTTTTCCATGAGGAATTTCAAGCAGTATATAGGGGAGTAGAGAAAGAAGATCTAGGGGAGGATAAAAAAAAGAAGAAAGAGTCTTAGACTAAAGAACATCAGTTGAGACCTTCATAGCCACAACCAGAACTTTCATACTCTGCATCAAGAAGACACCTTCTTCATAAGTTGTAAAGGAAGTGAAAATGGTTACACTGACAGTTCTTCTGGGCAAAGTTTGGAATTTTGTACCTATTTCTCCAACAAAGGCAATTGATATGCTGTACAACATTAATATAAGTAAACCAAAGGAGCAACCACTCCAGCAAAAAGAGGGAAAAGGAACTCCGGAAGGAAGAATGAATAACTTCAGAAAGGTCAAAATGGCCATCAGCACAGTCATCACTGCAAAGATCTTAAGTAGATCCTGTATGGCCATAGGGGGAGGTGACAAACATCCACGGGGAATGTCTGAAGCCAGGCTGTGATGGTGAAAGTTCCTGTCATATTCTGGGAAGTGTCTTAGCACTGAAAAGCCAGGTGAACTCAACTGCACTGAAAGAGCCATCTGAGCTCTGACAGCTCAAACCAAACTCTTAAGGTAAAGAATTCACAGGAATCCGGTCTCTCGTTATTCAGCTTATTCTGAGGGAGATGAATTTCACTGTGTTGCATTGGTTACTCCTGTGACAGCTGAGTAGACTTTGTGTCCAGGAACAGCAAAAACCTGTATTCTTATACTGTATTTTCACTGACAAATGTCTTTCACTGTGGCAGCTTCACAGGATTTTAATTTCTACCTAGAGTAACAGAGGTACTGATGTTGGTCACCAACTCCCTTTTAGTCTCAGAAAGGCAAGAGGCTATGAGGGAGGTAGGATAAACTATTTTCAAACATGTCTTAGGCTGTAATTTAGAGTACTTGGGTCTCTCCTGAATTTAGTCCTCCAATAAATGAAGAAAAATTATGTGAAACTCAGGTTTCTTTGCCCTGGTGTTTCCAACAGAAAGTTTTGATTCTCTAGCTGCCCATGATTCAGAAAGATGTGTTGAAAACCAACTTAAGACCCAACAGAACTGAATGCGGCACCACATTCAGCCAGATGTGGAGATTCATGCCAGTGCTTCTGCCACAGGACAGATGATGAATGGCTGTTGGTGTTTGGGAAGATTCTGCAGCCCAGAGCATATTGCCTTGATCTTCAATGTCAGAGAGTAGGTCATCATATTGCTAGAAAAAAATGGGAATGCCTGGTTCTTAAACCCCTTCTTTTTATCATAGAAAATAATTTTAATATTGGGAAAAACAGAAGGAAAGTAAAGTGTAATGAAGGTGGGTGGCTATGAAACATTACTAGCATAAGTTGCTGGGGTTGCTGGCAATGTTTCGTTCCAGCTTAAACAGGAAATTCAAAGGTGCAAGACAACCCTGTCTGTAACTAACACGTCTCACACTTTGGCTTCAAGAAGAAAACTCATTTTGCTCAGGATAGAGATACCTGATGGAGAGAGAAGAGATTAATCTGTGACTGTTACCACTGATGGTCATCATTAAATGATGAAACAGTTCTTGTAAGTACAGACTGATCTGCATGGATTGTTCCCCTGCTGCAGGAACTGGGATGTCAATCCTTATGGCCTCTCATGCTCAGAAACTTAACTATGTAAAATCTGTTGTTTCTACTGAGCTTGACATGAATCAAAGACATGTTGAGATCTTTTGCCATATGATGACATTTTCTTTCTGGTCTTTGACCGTATTGGATTTTCTCCTGTCTTCCTTCACATGCACATTTCTCAAGTATTTGAGTGCAGGAGTCTTGGCTCATATATAAACATCTCACGGTGCTTTGAAGTCCCTCAGCAAGGAATAAAGTTCCCAGTCCAGATTCTCAAAAAGCACAAGAAAGAGAGAAACTATAGAAATAAAGTTGTGCCCTTCATACATATGGAAATATCGCGGCAGGGGGTTGAGGGCAGGACAGAGAGAGATTTGGAATGAGCTGGCTGGGAAAGACACATACTGAGTGATGACGGTTAGACAGAGAGGGTCTAAGAAAAGAAGACACCCAAAACAGTTGCTGTAGGAAGGACACAGGTTACAGGAAAACCAAAAGTAAGAACAAATATCGCTCTCTTTTTTATTTTTTTTTTCATTTTTTTCCTTTCTTTTTTTTTTTTTTTTTTTTAATAATTCAGAATAAAGTAGTTCCTGTTTCAGCCCTGCTCTCCTTGGACCACCCGTATCCTACTACTGCTCTATTCATGTCCAAAGATATGTGCATCACTTGCCAGTTGTAGCACACTTTCAAAATCATGCATTAAAAAAAGATGCATTAGAAAGAGAAAAATTATAAAACAGGACTTAGATGTGTGCAGAAATTGTCAGTTTACTGTTGTGGGCAATTTGGATTTCATTGTCCTGGATCATTGATGTTCTAGAAACAACTCTAAGAATTTGGTGGAAAGTGTTCCTTACTCAAGTATTCACTGAGTAATTTGGTACTGAAAATTTCAGGAAACTGGTGAAGAGTTATTGTGGGTTTTTTGTGTGAGGAGAACCTTTGGTAATACTGAAGTTGCCATGCCTCTAAACATCAACCGAGGAGCAGTAAAATTTGGTGTAATTGAGAAACAGTTGCTTGGCTCATTACAAAATCAGATGTGCTTTTTTGCAGAAATTAATGTGAAGACAAGAGGAAAAGAAAAGGGAAAAAAAAAAGACAAGAGAATCACTATATGGCTCATTACAAGTAAATTTGATTCTGTTCAAACAACCCTGACTACAGAGACATTTGAATCAGCAAAATGAGATACTTAGCAAAGGACTGGTATATCTCAGTCTTGCTGGACTGTCCTAGCTCTTTATCCCTGTAGTAGTAATCAGTTGAAAAGAGTCATTCATATTTCACATCTGCTTATTACAGAGATGTTTTTTGTGTTAACAGTCTTAAAGTCCTAGATATGCTATTTCTAAAGCAGAAACAGAATAAGGAATGACATCCTTATTCTACAAAGCCAAAAAAACACCCTGTGAGCAAATTCTTGCATGATATTCTACTGTAGTGAGAGAAGGGACTTCTTGTATATTTTTCGTGGTGCCCCTCCCCCTACCTTTTGCATGGCACAAAACTGGATTTGTTTCCTTGTATTTTTAATGACAAAATCAGTGTTACCTTTTTATTTCACTCATTCAAAAAAGCTGAGGAAGAGTGAAATGTCAGTTTTCTTCAAATGGAAGCACACTTCTCTCACTGTAATTCGAGACTAACTGTGCAAGAAAGTCCATGGGAGGAGATTCCTAACCCAGCTATCAAAACCAATACTGACAGGCTATAACTTCTAATCAGAGATTGACCTCGCTCAGAGTGTATAGGACTCTAGGGAGAATCTTAGGAACTACAGACTGGTGAGTCTGACTTCCATCCCTTGAAAGATGACAGAGTCTATAATAAACAATAAAATCATACAGTACATGAATTATATTTTCTGTTGGGCAGCATGGTTCCTGCAAAGGGAAACCCCACCTCAATAACCTGCTGAATTTTTAGCAGGGTGACTGTAAACACATGGATGAAAGGCAAGGAATATTAAAGAGAAAAGACTTTTCAAGAGACAAATCAATAGGGATTGGTCCTGGAAGCAATTTTATTCAATGTCTTTGTCCATGATCAGGTGAAAAAATAAGCAGAGGAATATCCAACTTTGTAGATATGATAATCACTTTTCTGTTGACAAGGAGCTGCATAAAAGTGTACAAATGGTTGACAAATAAACTCCAATGTGGATAAACCTAAAGTAATACAAGTAAGAAAAAAAAAACCCAAAAACAAACTAAACAATCACAGATGGTTCACAATGCTGAACATCAAACTGGTAGTTATAGTTCAGGCAAGAAATCTTGGCTTCATGTGGACAGGTATTTGAAACATTTGACTCAGTGAGCAGTGTCAGCTGAGAAAAGCCGGTGAGATATTGGGCACCATCATGAAGGTGTCAATAATGAGACGGGGTACATAATTTTGCCTCCCTCTGAAAGGTATGGTGCACCCACATCTTGAGCACTGTGAGCTTTTCTGGCTTTCATACCTCAAGACAGACATACTGAAGTTAAGGAAGGTACAGGGAAAGGCAAGTATAATGATGAGGGTGATAGGGTGGCTGCCTCCTGAGGGGAAATTGAAAGACTGGGACAAAATATCGCAGAGATTTACAAAAGGTGAAAGCACTGGGTGAGCTGAATGTGGAAATGGATTTCAACACATCATGCAATGAAAGAAGTGAGGAAACAGTGAAAGTAGCAGTAGATTTGTTTAAAACTGCTAAAAGAAAAAGCTTCTTTATGCAGTAAGTTGCGAACCTGTGGAATTTGCTACTGCAGGAGATTGTGTGGAAGGACAATATCAGCTGGTTTATAAAGGGACTAGTTGCTCACAGACAGTAGGTCTGTAAAATGGAGACCAACAGGATGAGCTGTGGGAGCATAAAAGGAATAGTTTGCAAACAGTGACTCGTTTTGCTTGAGTAAGATCTCTTACTGCTTTTGCTGAAGACAACACTAGGACTGATGAACAACTGGTCTAATTCTATGGGCATTTCTCATTTTCCTTATGCATATGTGCTATGTTGATGGTAGACATGATTTTCATGGCCTATTCTATGGCAGGCCCTGCACATGCCAATCCTGAAGTAAAAAAAAGCTGTGTAAGCAATGGTTGATCAAGAGTTTACTCCAAGCTAAATAGCTATAGTGAAAATTAGGGAATACAAGGCCAGGGTCAGTACCATGCTAAAACAACTCGACAGAGCCTAGAGATGAGTTGCATTTGGTCAGCTCCAATTTGTGTGAGTACGAACTGAGGTCTATATGAAAAATATTTCATGTCTGTATTTCATTAAAATATGATATCTTCAGGGTCAAAGATTTACAATCTCTTGGGACACTGAGCCACATCCCCTGCTCCTGGAAACACATTGTTATCCAAAGCAAGAGTAAGTTTAAGGGAGTTATTTTTCTGGGACTTTGTAAGAAATCAGTGTGTTCCATTCTGGCTGAGGATATATTTTGTGAAACCTTAGCTCATTATTTACCTTCTGGATATTTTATACCCCAGGTGGGCCAGTGGTATGAATATTTCAAAAGGGGTTTTGTTTATCACTCTGAGCATAATATAAGAAAAAAAATGGCCGTTCACAGAGTCAGCTGCTTCTTCTGATCCAAGAGTTTGGGATGACCTGTAGCTGTCATTTTTATAAACCTAGTCAGCAAGGGCACTGGAGTTTAAATGATACTGACTGATGCTATGGAAATAGGTTGTCCTTTGTGAAGACATTTTATCATAGCACTCATAATTGGAAGAGTGAACATATAGATCCAAAGCAGAGATTCACCAGGGAAGTCCTGGCTATGCTGTTAGAAAAATCTTCTTTCTAAATAGAGGGTAACAGTTATGACCTATTTTTGGTACCCAGTACATGACTGGGAATGAGAAATGGATAAAATTCTGACCTCATCTACTGTTCTGTGAGCCCTGGAAATAGTGAGCCCCGTCCCTGTTCCAATGCAGGTGTGGAGAAGGGCCTGAATTGGCTCTGCAGAGCAATAGACACAGTAAGTTAGGACCTATTACAGTCTTGCACTTAGGTGAAAGTCATCCTTGTCATGATCCCAGTGAAAAACATTTAGCAAGCAACAGAATTAAACATTTAGCACCTTTGTACATATGTAGTAACTCTACTTCCCCTTTAAATCCAGGAAGTGGTCAGTCTCTGCCATCTGTGACTGCTAACGAAAGGCTGAGTGACCCAAGACACCTATCCCTCAGGTGGAAGCCTCTAAACAGTTGGAATCAGTGGAAACAAGAAATGCTCTGAGCCTGTGCTAGTCAGACTCTAGGAGGACTCTCCATTATACCCTTCTTTTCATGAGGCAAATCCATTATGGGCTGCCCCAAGGATTTAGACTGGCCACTGTGCTCACTCTGTGCCTTGCATTCACCTGACACACCATTGCTATGTCCAAGGAAGGAGAATACCTCCAAGACTCTTGTGGTCCACATTCACAGCACTAGAAGTTCTGTATGGAAAAATATAGGTGGTACTCTGAATTATATCATCTCTTCCCAGGAAGACAGTGGGGAAAAAAAACCAAAAAAACCACACCAAAACCCAAACATAACAAAAATGCCCAAACAAACAAACAGAAACCCCCAAACCACCTTAAACAAACACATAAAAGGATGTGAATGAAATAAAACATTAGTTTCACCATAGGCTTCTTGCTCACTCTTAAGAGAAAATTGGTGCAGGATGATGCAATTACTGGTAAATAGCACAAGGGAACCTGACTGCCCACGTGATATTCCATATGCAGGTTTTGACTATTTTCTTGGAAGGCCCTGAAATGCAGAAAGTTTAAAAGAAACTTAGGGAATTAACTTGCTTCTACTCTACACACTTCAGACTGGGAGACAGACCAGACTGTTATGTATGCTGACTGAATACACCACAGTTGCATCAAGAAACCTATTTCAGCTCCAGCATAGCATGTTACTAAATCTATAGTAAAGACAAAGCCTTCTGTACACACTACAATGCTCATCAATAGACATACTAATACTTATAGTAGGAGATATTTTTCAACTGGCCACGTTTTGATGCATCCTCTCTCATATTCATTCCTCAGAACCTCAATAATGATCTGTGAGAACTCCTTTAAAACCCACCAGGCATAAAATCATTTGCAACGGAGTTCATCACCAAAAGGTATTCTGTAATAAATAGATAACTTCTGGGCCCCATTTTTGATGTACAGTCTGCGAGATTGCTCTGCATGCAGTGATGATAGCATCAGAGCAAAGGATGCCAGGATGAAGGAAAAATTTAGGTTAATACTCCAACCCTTAAGAGATATGGGATATTTTAAGCATGCCTTAGACACATTATAATTTTTGTTAGGATAGTGTTACTCCAGAGTCATTCATTTATTTGAAGACTTTTAGATTTATTCCAGTGAGATCAAAAAGAAGACAAATTAAACTGACATCCAACAAATAGCCTTCCAAATATGTAAATCAAGAGATATGAATCTGCAGTTATTGATAGGTACAAATTACCAGTAATTGGCCAGACAAGGTAAGAGTTTTGTCTCATTCCACTTACTCTTTTTCAAAATTCAGAGGAAAGAAATTAAATGAATCAAAAAACCTGAAAACACCTAAGTGCTCATCAGTCTATTTCATTTATCCTAAGCATTATTACAGCCAAGTATTACCAGTGTTATTACTCACTTTGACTTAAAAAAAAAAAAAAAAAAAAAAAAAAAAAAAGAAAAAA
>JAYRBT010000093.1:64541578-64552538 GCA_036023395.1 Myiotriccus ornatus
TCAGGGGTTGGACTTGATGATCTTGGAGGTCTTTTCCAACCCAATCTATTCTATGATTCTATGATTCTATGATTCTTGGGGTTCTGTAGGTAAGAGCTGAAGAACAGGTAAGAGGATTTATAGGAGTTGCTGGTGATGTTGGATTAATGCTATTAATCAGAACGTAAAAACTGTCATCCTGGGTCAGACTAAAAGTCTGTAACAAAATAACCTGTTTCTGACAGTGACCTGTAGCAGATGTTTGGGGAAAGTGTATAAACCCATGGCAATTACAGAGTGATCTTTCCCCTGGCTGTACTCTTGCGTCTGAAATCAGCAGTTTAGAAAATTTCATTTCTCAAACTTGCAGAAGTTTTGCATAGAAAAATTTACAGAATCTTCCAGTGAAGTCAGGCATTGCCGATGTGTACTGGTGGAAGTCATTCTCCATCTTAAGAATGAAAGCACAGCTTGATAATGTTACTCCAAGCAGGCTTAAGTCCTTGACTAAAACCACCACTGGCATATAGTGAGAGCCTGGGGTGCCATTTGAGCTCCAGGCCTGCCAGATCTTACCAAAATGCATGAGCCTACCAACATGTATAAACCTAGTCAGTTACATGCCGAAGGGCTGGATACAGGAAGATTTCAAAGCTCTCTTCTCTGTGATTTCATAAGTTATGATAAACCTGTTCACCCAGCATCTCTTGAAAAACTCTTCTCCATGTAATGCCCTTGTACCACTCTTGCTGGGTCATCGACTAGCAAGGCGGCCAACACACTCTGCCCCAGTAGCGTTACACAAAACTGATCCTAAGCAGTGATCAAAGGAAAGCAGAAGGGCAAAGCACCAGCAGAACAAAGAAGATAAGGACCACAGAAATCCATCAAATTTTAAAATGCAGTGGATGCACTAATGTCTCAGAGGAGACTCAGATAAGGACGAAAGTAGCTCTTCTTACATATTCCTTCAAGGCTGAACTTTGACGCACAGACTTACTTGCTCTCCAACAGGTTTGTTCACATCTTTGTTCATTCAAGAGCCTTTTTCTTGTAATGGAGAGATTTAATTTTGCTGACCTCTGTTGATTATAAAAAAATAACAACTAAAAATTGAAATGCTGCTGTGTGTATTTCTCCACTGATCATACAAATCTAACTTGCCTCTTCTAGCTCCCATCGCTCTAGTTTCATCCAGGACAGACCTTCTGTGTGTGCCTCTAAAACAGTCTTGTCACTGCTATGTTCAGACCTTGTTTCTGTATTCTATATTTCCTGACATCAGGCAAAAACTCCCTTTTTTTTTTCTTGTCTATTGCCATTACTTTCTATTATAGCCTTTTTTTTTTCCTTTCTTTATACCTTATAATTCCCCTTTCTCTCTAATTCACTGTCTCTGTACTGGTGTTTAACTCTCAGGAAGTATTTTGGGACATGCTTGATTAAAAAAGATAGAGGATATTAAATTCAAGCAGTTCTATATTTTTACCTTCATTCTTCCACTTTTCCCTGCCAGTATAATATCTGTAATAACTGAAGTATTTATATATTTAATGTTTTCACAATATTTTTTTCAGTCAAAATATTCTAAATTCACTGATTTAAAACTAAGAGGTAGTAACATATGTGATGGATCTAAAAAGGATTCTAAATTTCTTCTTTTAAAACATACTGCATTGTTTTAATTGTATTATTTATATAACAGTCCTCATGTTTTCTGGAAATTTAAAATAAATTCATGTTACAGTTATAACTTTTTTTTGATGTTATGTGGAATACCTGAAGTATTTTGGGCTTTTCTTTCTTTCTTTTCAAGCAGAATTTGAGGAACTTATGGAATTGACTTATTTACAGAGATGGAAGTTTCAGGGGGAAAAAATTAGATATGAGGCTTTGATCATTACAAATTTAACCCTCAGATAATCCTCATCCTCCTTAACGGAAAACTTAAATCAAATGGATTTTACTTGCATTTTGCTCTGTATATGGAATGGTAGGTTTTTTCCCCTCCTTAAAAAGATGTGCAGCATGTCAGGGTGTTAGAATTAGATGATCTATAAGCGCCCGTTCAACACAAACAATTCTATGATTCCATGATTCTACGATAGACATGAGGGGAAAAAAAAAAGAAAAGAAAATCAGCCTTCCACCTGGAGTTTTGACTCATTCTCTTTCCTTCAAGCCTGACTTATTTGTGAAAACTTCTAATAAACATGAATCTGACAGTCAGCCTAATATGCTGGAATCAAAAGCTATTATTGACTTTGCCATATTGATCAGTGGTGGCCCAAGCCCCGTAATAGATTACGGTGTTTCTTTCTAGACGTAGCTGCTCAGCTGTTCCCTCTCTGCCTTAAATGAACGCTCCTCTGTCAGGAAGTGTTAAAAATGACCTGGTTCAGAGCCTCTTGCTCCAGGCCTTGCCCTTCCATGGATTGGGTATATGATGCACTTCCAGAGCCACGTAAACACCAAAGCAGCAGGTTGCTGCCTCGTTCTGGAGGTGTGTTTCACGTGGTACTTTGCTACTGCATAAAACAGGGGTTTTATCCACTCTTAGCAATGCACCCATCCCATTTCCCATGGCACATCTCACCGGCAACCATGCACTGTTGCTTCTCTGCTCTGCTGTGGGCTGTATCCTCATGGTCTAGATAGGGAACGGAGCCACAGGGGAGGCTTACTGGCCTCTCACGCAGAAAGCTCATGCCTAAGAGGGAGTTTGAAGCCACTTCTTTCATGTCAGTAGTGGGTACAGGAAAGGTTGACTAGCTCCCGTCTTCTTGTGTTCCTCAAACCAGCCTTCTACTCCCAGCTCTAAATTCCAAGAGCGCCGCTAGGTGAAGATAATCTTCACCTGTCTGAGGAGTATGGTAGGATGGCTTTTCCATGACATCAGTCTGAGCTCATAGGAACATGGAAATGGAACATCTTATGCCTAGAGGTGAGTTACACTTCATCAGACTGTGCAGTCATGGTCCTCTCTGTGCCACCTGGAGGTGATAATTGCAATAGGTCTGGGAACAACAGCAACCTCCTCCCATAAGCAAGAGCAGAAATAATCTGGAAGGCAGTCCCTATGTTTTGTGATGTTCTGGGATGGCATTTCGGCCTATGATCAGTCCAGCTAAGGTCCTAGTGGAAGCAATGTTTCGCGAGCTGCACAAGGATTCAGAAAACACAGGAAATTTTGCTATTTCTACAGCTGCCCCTTCTCTTGAAGCCAAGGAAAAAAGAAAAAAAGGCAACCACTGCTCATGTCACATGAAAATATGCAATTCAGAAATGCTTAAATGCAGAAATGTCTAAGGAAAATTTCTTCTTCTTTTCTGAACAAAAAGACGTAATCGGCACTGAACAGCCAGTTGCAAAAGTGTTTCAATATTATCTTTTCACAGGAAAAAATTATACATAATGTTCAAGAAAAGTGAAATGAACACATAAATGCTGTTTTCAGTGACACCTTATATTTTTCCCAGATTGCTCCCCTAAGTTAGAATATTTCCACTGGATTTAATCAGAATAGAAGCAAAAAATTAAAGGAAGGCAGAGAGGTTGAGTGATCCATGCAAGACAGGTCTCAATTTTTAAGTGAGACCCAAGCAGGTCAGGAGCAAGGTGTGTACAGGGTCTACCCAGAGGAAAGCTAACACTGCTCTTCCCTGAGAGCAAGCCCAGAGCCAACATTTCCAGATCTATAAATAAACAGCCTTTCATTCAAACTGGGAGAAAACAAAACTGTGCTGTGAAGGAAACAACGGACATTGGTATTGAAATGAAAAGGATGTGGAGAACATGAGAGTTTTAGAGCAGGTGGCATCAAACCCTTCCTGAGCAAGTCAAGGGCTCGGTGTCCCCAAAGCAACTCGGCAGAGAGCTCCCCAAAGCAACCTCTTACACAGTCTTCTGTAGTATGTAAATTTATTGAAATACAGTCCCCTTTGTCTACTGGGAGATGAGTGCGCTGTGATCCGTCCTCTCAACCCACACTGACACAGGCAGCTGACATAGTGGTTTTGAAGATTTCCCTTTTGTTTTTGCTGCCAGCTCGTGGGAGGGGGAGAGAAAGAGGAAGGGGAAAGAGGAGGGCGTAAAGCGCCCGCAAGTATGTGTAGGCAGGCCAAGAGAATCTGTGCCACTGAACACCCAGATGGCAGGAAAAATTCACCTTTTACTAACTGGATCAGTGGCAGATTTTTATAGCGTGTGGGTGGGAGAGAGGGCAGGGGCTGTGAGGAGGATGCAGAAAAAGCAGAGCATGTAAATGCACATATGTTTGCACCAGAAAGAGGGAGAGAAGGGCACATAGTGGATGAACAGGCTTCTATCTGCATGTGTAGAGTGACAGAGCTGCACAGGGGACAGAAGCTGAGTTATGGCTGTGTCCTTCAGGAGCAGAAGTCCAAACACCCTGTAAACGTCTCCTTTGCCCTCATGTGCAGAGGCACACAGGAGGTCTCTAGCTCCTTTTACCCTTGCAAGGTGTGTTACAGGACAATTTCTTTCTCCTCAGATCCCCTGAAACGAGCTTTGAAAATAGTAGAGGCTGTCTGTCTTCAGCTGTACTTTGCCTACACTACTTTGCCTACACCCTTTGAGGTGACACAGCCCATGTGCAAGCCAAGGCTCACATTCTGTGACTTCATGCTCCTGATCCTGAAGCTGTGTTCTTGCCTGCACCTCTTTGCAATCTGAATTCCTGGCTTTAGGAAGAAATAACCCACTGTAAATCTTTCAAACCTATTTTCTGGGCTCCCATGTATCTATGTTAATAAACTAAACCAGGCCATGGACTGTTTTTGACGTTGCAAGCATGAAGTCCTTGCACATGTAGTTAAATTCTGTACCTTCTCCGTAGAACTGAGTGGACTGAGTCCCACTCTCCTGAAACAGTCTGTGTCATCCCCTATGCTGTACTGGGGGACGATGGCAGAGTGATAATAAGCATGGACACAAAACATGTCAAGGGGCGTGCTCACAGCAAAACAGTATAGACAGACCCTTGCCACAGAATCACAGAATGGTTGGGGTTGGAAGGGAACTCTGGATGTCATCTTGTCCAACTCCTCTGCTCAAGAAGAGTCACCTTCCTGTCAGTGCTCGAGCCTGTGCCCCTAATTCACCAGGGTACAGGGATCCTTAGGAAAATCCTGACTTTCGTCTTCAGGGATTGAATCACAGCCATAGTTTCCACCCATAGTTTCCATTTTTCTGACCTGCCTGAGATGCTGGACAGCCTGTGGTTCTTGGTACTCAAACACAACTCAGAGGGACAAGAAGTTTGGCTGCAGAAGGTGAAGTCTGCTTTGACAGGGAACGTATGGGATACACATAAACAGTTCTCCAAAGACACAATTAAATATTTCTAATATCTCACATTAGTTGTATGCCTGAATCAGTACTGATGCTCATCCTAAAGGTATCCAGAGACCCTTGAAATTCTCTCCATGACAGTAGGTGTAATGAAATGCATGGAAGATAGCTTAAGGCCATGACCATCTCACTTTGGGGGCATTTCTTAAAGATTTGTAACTGAGATCTGTTAAAAGACTGACTCCAGTGAGATCTGACTAGACTTGGGAAGATGTAAGCCTGTGGTGGCTGAAAAGAAAAGGGAGAGAGAGATCATTTTAAGCACAGTTGGAGTAACGATGCAAAACTGCACAAAGAAAATCTGATAAAAAATTATCTTAGTCATCTTCAACAGAGACTGTGCTGTGATCTTACACCTCTAATGTCCTCAAGCTATGGGTCCTAGATGTTGTGTTTCATGACAGAATGGATCATTTTGCTTAATATTTTGACTCTTTGGTAACAGAATTTAAGTCAGTAATTCCCAGAGTGAAAAAGTGTCCTCTGTATCCCTCACTCAGCAGAACAAGCAGAACCCTTGCAAATAGAAGTATTTTGCCCACCATCTGTTTTCTGAAAACTACACAGGAAAAGACTGGAGTCTTCATTCCTGATTTAGCCCAAGCCACCAAAGAAATTCCCTGCACTGTGCTAACAGACAGGTATGTAAAAACAACTAGCACGTGCCATAGGGGAAATCTATGGGAACGCCTCGACAGTGAGTATCAAGACAAACCTTTTCCAGTTCCTTCAAGAGAAACCAAAAAGCAAATGAAAACGGGGAAAAGTAATCCCCTCACGTCTCCCTTTCTGAAGGCAGCAGATGCTTTAAAATTCACGAGACAAGGTCTGCCTTGTAGCAGACAGTAGGGCGGAGAGGGTGGCTGCTCCTCCGCTCCCCAGGCCTGCTCCCAGGGATCTGCACGTGCAGTTTTGGCATTTCCATAGGTCTGTTCGATTGTTATGCAGATGTTTGGTACAGGGACCTGGGTCTCTTCCTTGGTCTTCCATCTGTGGGGGAGGGAGCCTTGTGTGTAGCAAATGGCATGCCACACCGGCAATCCTTAATCCACCAACTGGCCAGTGACCAGGAACTGCTGCAAGCAGCACTTCCAGCTGACTCCAACAGTTTAATGGCCCACTCTGTTACACAGAAATACATTTCTCTGTCAGGAGATTACGAATGTGGGGCTTGACTCTCCACCCTCCCTCCAGCATTCTTTCCTTGACCCAGGGTGAGGTTATTCCCCACAAGAGGAGACACCCTGCTGTAGAACTTGCTGTTGTAGTAAAAAGGGGCACCAGATGTTTAGCATCAGTAACTGAGGGTGAGAACCTCAGCCCTTGTCCCAGTTATGCTCCTGCTCATGTGAAGTGAGAGCTGGGTATTTCCATCTCTGCTTATAATGAGCTGCACCTTAATAAGGGCCTGCTTCTAAGTCCTCTGAAGTCATCCCTCTGTCTTCAGGAGCTTCAGGCCCATAGACTGATTATTAGATGTGCAATCAGTGTAATGGCACTGACTTCTATGAAACCACACCAAAGTACATTAATCACGAACTATTTCAGGAGCTTCTCTAATGAAAGAAGGCAGTATTCCCTGCAAGAACACAACGCGTCTGCAGCACCTGGACAAGACATTCAGTTGAGCCATTGCTGTACCTCCCAGTACCTTCCATGAAGTACTTTGCACAGTTTTGATCTCAAAAGGGACCACTTAAAATATATGTGAACTTTCATTTGCAAAGTGTTTATTTCCCTGCTTTTGGAAAAGGAAAAAAAATTTTAAAAAATTACACTACTGTAACAAAATGTGTTAAAGATTCCTTGGAACTTGTATACTGGTGGCAATATGCAAAATCCACACCTCTAAATACTTATTGTAATGAAAAAATAAATATATATATAAAATATATACATACATACATATATATATATATATATATAAAAATCAACTGCCCAGTCTGACTTCTTTTATAGCACTTATTCAAGGTGCTGTGACTGTCAGTTACTGGGTGAATATCTCCTTCCTTTCTCAGTACTTAGGGTGTTGTCACAGACACGCTAAATGGTCAGTCAAGGAAGCTCACTCTGACCAGGTCTCGTCCTTCAGAGTGTTTTCCCTGAACACTTGTGATTTTACCAAATCATACTCTTATATGGCAGTGCATCATATAATGCAAAATTCTGCCAATATAGAGCAGATTTAATGAAAAATTAAAATTAAAATTAAAATTAAAATGAAAAATTCCACTTCATCCTGAACCGGAAAGAAAAAGTCACTTGTTTTCCTAAATATAAGCACTGGGCCCCTCTGAGATACTCTGGCATCCAAACCTTTGACATCTGAATTTGAGATAGTCATCCCATTACAGATAAATCATTTTGAATGGATTGTCATTGGAACCAAGTATTTAAGATGATTATTTTAAGGACAGACAGTCTATTCATTCCCTCCACTGACCACAGAAGGGGTGGAGATAATCAGTTCAGATGTAAATATCTATCTTTCGGACATTTAAACAAATCCTGCTCCTGAAGCTCAGCTTGAGTGGGGAAGTGGAAAAGGCTGTGTTTGTGCTGCAGACTTCTGTGGGCAACACTATGAGTAGAAGATCCCTGATCCTTACTGCGAGGCAGGTGAAGCTCCAGCCAGTTTAGGAGTGCCCTGAGCTCATGTAGGGAGTCTTTGGCTGTCCCCATACCCTGAACAGATTTACTGTTGCGTCTGTGTCTGTGCCAGGAAAACTTGTCTTAGTTTCTGAGTTGTGTAAAGGCTCATATCATGGATAAGACTGAACTGGCATTCACAGAACTTAAGACAAGGAGGTATCACCAGAATATGTTAATATCTCTCTGAATACACTGACTTTAAATGCAGATTTAAGGCAGATTCACTTGAATCTGAGCTGCAGCACAGCACAGGATGGGTTCGACAGAAAACTGCACCCAGTTTCATGTGAAACCAGCCAGAAGAAAAAAAAAAATCACAAAACCAGCAAACCAAGATAATAACAACAAAAACAACAACAAAAAGAAAGAGCTGACTTCAAAATTTGGAAAGTATCAAACAAAGCAAAACAGCTGTGCTGCAAATAACACTAGTGGTTTTTTTGCTTTTCATGAAAAAGTCTCCTTTCAGCAAAACAAAATTTAAAAAATAAAAGTGTTTGTCTGTATCATTATTCAAGACGAATTCCCAGATTCTCTGAGTACATGGATACCACTCTTCATTTGGGTTTTAAACCACAGAAGTATCTTGCAGTGGACAGTGGCAGTAAGTAAGAGATTGTGTAGTGCAGGAGTAACCTGAGTCCCGCCTTACAGCTTTACTATCCAGCTGATTTCCCCAGGCGCTGATGCAAACATCTGGGCATTCATGTGCATGTTGACATTCATTTCTTTATTTTTTAATGCCACAGGGAATTGAGGATTAGGTTTGTTATTTCCACTAACCAGGCGTTAAAATACCTTGAGCCGATCACGCCCGTTCTGAGTTTTGACTGAAAAGCACTAGGCAGAGAGAGGATGACACAGCCCTAGGAAATACTAAGAGAGATTAATGCAAGCCACAGCGGCAGCACAAACAGCACCCAGATGTAATGCACCAAGTAAACAACTTTTCCCTTCCTTTCACATCGTGGTAGATGAGCCACCAGAGGGAGTCCAAGAGATCCCCAAGAACTGCAGGATAAACAGATCAGCTTTTGGCAAAATGAAGGTAATTAAACATTTTCTACCGGGGGCTGCAGAGTTCAAACCAATGTGAGCTACTTTAGGTCACTATGAGATCTTCATCGAGGCAAGATTTCTCAGAAAAGCTAAATTGGACTTAATTTACAGTTTAACTTTTCCATGAATACAAAGGGAATAAAGAAGCAAGTTGATATTTTTAGTATTATTGTTGATGATAAAAATGTATTTCTAATTAAATAATATTATGTGTTTCTAGATCAATGGAATGAAAAAGAAGGTCAGGTGACTGGAACACAAAGGGCAAATGGTGTCTTATCTGTGTCACTATACACTTACTCGTGTGTATGGAGATACACACAGATATTTAAATAAAAGAACATTGTATACTGCTCAGTCTTACTGCTTGGTAGCAGGGGATGAGACATGAGTTTTCGCGCTTCCTTTCAACTTCCAGTCTGACTTCAATAACGGAGAAGGAAACCAGCTCCCCCAGGGGACTAGAAAGGGGCGAAGCATGTCACGGGCTGCTGCTTATAGCTGTGACAGATAAACAAGGGGCTTAGGAACATGGCTTTGTGGTGGACTTGCAAGTGCTGTGTTAATGGTTGAACTTGATCTTAAAGGTCTTTTCCAACCTAAATGATTCTACAGTTCTATGTCAGGTTAGAGAGACACTACCACTATGGAATTAACTCATTGCCCTCTTTGTAAGGTAGGGCAAGGAGTAACACTGCTAGGCCACAATTATTCACATGCCAAAAAAGGAGGGTTGTGCTCTGTGATAGACCTTTTGAGGAAAAAGTAACCATATAAATGTCAGGAAAAACATCTTACTGAGATCCTATTCCTCTCCTCTGGTCTCAGTTGGGACTATCACCTTCATGTCCAAAAGCTGAGTATTTTTCTTCAACACTGAGCTACAAAAATCTCACTGTTACCTTCCTTGTAGAGATTGTTGGCTGGAGAGCCAAAAGGTTCGTTTTTATCCAACCTGTCTTTTGTCCTACAGTAGTGAAATCCTACAGGACTGGTCTGAAAACAGACAGGCTTCTGCAGAATATTTTCAGCAGGAAATGCATGTTTATGTGGAGGAGGAAGGGATTCATACTATTGCTGGGTAATATGGGGCAGATTGTGTTTTCAGGATCATGCTGGAAGTGGTAGCTGAGCTATTCTGTACAAGAAAATATAGTCAAAATAGATGAGGTAAGGAAAAGGTGAAAGTGGACCTAAGAGATGTGACTATGGCTATAGAGTGAATTGGTGACAGAGAACACCCTCATCCTCTAAACTAAACAGGCTGTGCTTTCACCATGTTTGAATTTTTCACCTCTCCCATGACTGCATTGAATTGAATATGATATTTCTACATAGAAGAGTAGGCCTCCATAGAAGAGTAAAGAGCTGAGATATTAAAAATAAAAAGTGAGATGGTCAGGACAGTGATTTGGGAACACTTTGTCAAGGAAACCAGACTAAAGCTGGAGACGAATGGCTCAAGCAACACCTCCTGGGCCAAAATCCATCCAGAGTCCGTGAAAAAAGAAGCCTGACCTCTTCCTCCTACACAAGGAGTGTGAGATAACGTTCCCTGTCAAGCTCTCTGTTCTCTGGATCAGCAGATTAGTTGAAATGATTAGAAGAAAAGAAAGGATATTTTCCACTCAGTTATTTACAAATTGTACCTAATGAATTATTGATCAGGTGAGCAGACCTCTGCACAGCCCTCTAGGAATCTGTCCTTTCCAAGTCACGTTCATGGCCCCCTGGCCCAGTAGGGCCAGTGGAGATGCTTCAGCCCTCACGCTAATGGGGTATTTGGCTGCTGAGGCCACTGTTGTTTTCCTATTGCTTTCTCAGTGCAAAATGAATCTCATTAATTTAGCTGAAAAGCAATAGAAATGGGGGGGGGGGGGCACCCAAAACGATGCAA
>JAYRBT010000093.1:64560020-64606163 GCA_036023395.1 Myiotriccus ornatus
TTTTTTGGCGCTTTTCTTTTTTTTTTTTTTTTCCCCTAGTTTTGATAAACTAGAGCTTTCTGAACAATAGGAATAAAACAAGTAATGAGAATATTCCTGGCATCCAGGCATCTAATATTCCTGCAAGGTGAGTTCATCCTTGTGCTGAGCACCAGGAGAAGGCCTGTATATTGAGGACATTCCCCACCAATTAGTTGATGAGCAGGACACGGCAGGACAGCGATGGGTTTCTTCACTAAGGCTTTAAGCACCCATACTGCTGCTTAGGGAGGAGCAATAGCACCCTCCACGTCTGAAAAGTAACTGCTGTCCAATGCCATTATTTTCCTCTAACAGTAAATAAACTTAAATAAATAAATAAATAAATAAATAAACCATAAATAGATTTAAAGGGTATTTTTCCCTACATGGTACTTGTCTTGGTATTGCCTTTTCACGACTATTCCTTGATGTCCCTGCAGGAAGTTACATTTCAGTTGGTACTTTGTGCCCCAGCAGGACAGCTCTGGGGACCTGAAATTCTATCTGCCCATCGTAGATAGAAACCAAAAGAACGAGAAGCTGCCCGAGTTGCTGTATGGAGTTACTCTGTCAAAATAAACCTTGCTCTTTAGTGTACTAAAATCCAAATATGTCTGTACTGAAATAGCCCCTTATTTTACAAACAGAAACAAAGAACAAAGATAAAGGAGGGAGTGTGATAAAGGGGAACCAGATCTCCAAAATATCTCAGGTATTAAGGTATACCTTAAACTCAAAACAATTTAAGCCTCAAGGGTGTTTTGGCATTTTCATAGAGAAGAGCTCTCGGAACTTGATTTGGAATAGTAAATGCCTAAATTATGTCAGCTGTCATTCAAACACATGGCACTACAGAGACAGAGCTCACCCAGCTATGTCCTCCATATTCCTGCTGTCCTTTCACTAGCAGGAGTACCAATTCATAAGAAGAAACATATAAAAAAATAATTATATATCTCACCACAGTCTCAGTCATCCATAGTGAATCTGGATATATAGAGGATGGATCCTCTGTTATGACTGCTTCTTGGACTGGCAGAGGAAGTACTGGAATTCCTTAAAGGCTAGGCCAGTGAGGAGGCAGCTCTGGCACTTCACTGTATTTAAAATGCTCATGGTAGCTCAAATTCTGGAATGAATTACACTGCATATTTTTGGGTGAGATTAAATTGATCCATAATGATTTGTGCCTCTCTCCTGCCTAGCAACTTTTCATTAGACAAACAGATGTTTTAATAATGCTTTGGTTTGGCTTTAGCTTCTCCTAACCAACCACAGTCACGGTCTTTGGGATGGTGGATGGCAATGGCTAAGAGAATTATTTCTTTCTGTTGCATGTGGAAACCTTTATCTAACAAAGACTTGGTTACTGTCACATCAAGGTTCCTTGCACTTACAGTTCATTAACTACTGTTTTTTCTTATGGGGGGGACGTGACTGTGTGTCTCATATTGGGTTATGTCTCCTTTTCCCCATGGAAATAGCAAGCAGTTGCCCCAGCCCTAAGCAGTCTATGCTGACAGCATCACAGACAAAAACCCCTTGTACATGAATGAAGAGCTTAAAATCTTGCATGCGAAAGATATTGCTCCAATCCTTATGACCATCAGCTGCCTGTTTAGAAATGTGATCAGAAATTAAACCAAGTGCAGTGGTTTGTCAAAAGACCAGAAATTCAAGGGTCCTAAATTACTGGTAGAGCTGGGCTGTGGTTTACTCTGACGTCTGAAGAGTTTCAGATAGCTATGGACCATGCTCTGCACTGACCATCTTTAGCATGACCATCTTTAGGATTATCAGTCGCATTCATGCTGCATTGTGCATCAACTTTCCACTTCAAAATGAAGTTTTTTTCAGTCTTCCCTGTTGAACTTGAAAGGTCTTTAGGGCAGTGCTCATGTCCTCCTAGATGTCCGAATAGTGCCTACTGTACTGGGACTCTGATTATTGGTATGTTGTCTCCAAACCACCCCTATTACAATTGTGAATCAAGAGCTTGTCAAAGACATATACATATAATGAAAACAAACTGAAATAAGTACTCCTTTTGAGGATGATTTTTACTATATTATGAAATGGTGAACAAAGAAAATAAAATTCTGTGCTGACAGTTCTGAAGTGTTTTGAAGGAAAACACAAAGGGCGGGGAAAGGAAAATACACCCCTTGTCTCTTGCATTATTAGTTCCTGGAGATACTGCTCCTTTCCTTTTCTTCTGGAGAAGTGGGAGTGGCAAGAGTGAGAGAGAGAGGGGGGAAAGGTATTATCAGGTGAGAGTTTAACCCCATCAGGATCTCTTTATAATGCTTGCACAGCAAACTCTGTGTTGGCAGCAATAAAAATAATGAAAGTCTTTGTCCCTCTCTTAAAATGACACATCATGTTTTATATTAGGTATTTTCATTGAAAAATTGTATTTCAGGAAAAGAAAAGCAAAAGACACCTCATCAAGGTTTGCAACACTTCCATCCCAAACAGTTTCCTTTTTATGTTTTGGTTTTTGTTTAAGGAAATAGAACTGGTAAAAAGTTACCTTGTGGTACATTTTCAATCCTTCCAAGCAATGTTAGTGATGACTTTTTTTTTATTTTATTTTTTTCCTCACTACCACTTTTTGCACAAGCTCTCCCATTCTGTTCCTGAAGTGAGAGTAAATGCATTGCCTTTGACAGAATGATTCTGGACTGGGATCAGTATTTGCAAGGCTTGAATGTTATTCAATAAATTTTCAACAGCTTTAAATTTCAGGACAATATCTCACCTTGACTAACATTTTTGAGGGTTTTTTTTCACTCTTCTCTACTCCCTCCTCCCTTTCCCTTTAATACAGTTAATCTGTTCCTGGGTTTTGCTACAATAAACTCTCTAGATTGGTATTATTAATAAAACCCTACCATCCTCCCCCTCGTTCAATTAATCTATGCATCCTTTTTTTGTGTGAAGGTGTCTGATGTCAACTTTGATGATTTAAAGGCCATAAAAAATAAAAATAAAATAATAAAATCACCCAATAAGCTCTTAAAAAATAAGAGGGGGTGAGGAGAAGGAGGCCCTGTGGTACAAAACTATAAAAGGTTAGATTAGACTTTAGCAGAAAAGTCTCTGTGATAATTACTGTTATCTGCTGATCCATAAACTCTTCACACAAACTGCAACAGTAAACCAAAAAACTGACACTTTAATAGCAATGTGCTTTGTAGCGCAGGGACATCTCTCCTCCTCCTTCCCACATCTCTGTGCCTCCCAGTGCTTCATTTCCTCACAGCCCTCTGACAGGCAGAGCTGACAACCCGGATTCCCAGCAAGCAGTGAGCAGCTAGAGGTCGGCACTAATTATTGCTAAACTTTTGCAGACTCACAGCATGATCTAGTTGGGAAAGGAGGAGGAGGAGGACAGGGTGAGACAGACCATCATTCTGATAGTTTGGGATTTTTTTTATTTTTTTTTTTTTTGAAGGGGAGAAGGAAATAAGAGGATGCTTAGAAATCCTGGGAGAAAGGATATGAGTGTGTCCAAAGAGCAAGTCCTAACAAGGTCCACCATTCCCTGCTGACCCTCAGCTGGCATCAGGTGTCCCAGCCCCACCCACTGGAGCTGGTTTCCATCACCAGATGTGCTCCAGTCCCCAGCATCTGTGGTGCAGCACTTCCATGGTTCACAGCAGGAAGAGATCTATCCACCACACAGATGGAGAGGGAGAGATCCAGAAGCATCAGGAAATCTTTCTGGACTTGGCTTCGTTGACACCAAATAAAGAGCAGATTTATCAATGCCAACTTAAGGATGCAGCTCTGGACAGGAAAATTGAATGCTCTGTTTCTCATGTTTGAAAATCGTTTTATGAGTGGCAACTCTGTACAGTTCCTGTAGCTTCACACAATGTCAGCCCCTCACAGATACCAAGGTGGGAATCAGATAAAGTGAAGGAACATTAGAGCTAAGAAAGGGCAAACTATAAAGAGAGGACTGGAGTCAGTGAATTGCCCTACACATAGACATGAAAAAGGTACTCTGAAGGTAATGATTCTATAAAACAATTAAGAGGAAATTGCAAATTTGAATTATAATAGAAGACGTCAGCTAGCATAAATCACTAAGGGTAAAAGACCTCCACTTCCTTCCACTGGCTCCATCTTTGTCTCATTTCTCAACTCGTTAGAATTTAACAGGAAACTATCAGCCACCTCTAAATATTTTGAGCCACATCATAAAATCTGAAAGAGATTCACACCCAGTTTCTTATGTCCTATAAGAATAGTGAAAACTCCCCCTGAAAAGATTTTACTTTCTATTTTATAGCATGAGGTTTATTGACTCATTTTCTATAGAAAACTTAAAATTTGATAACATCCTACTCAGTTCAAGGGGAATATATTCTGAACAACAACTTCTGCAACACTTTTATTTAAAATAATGTTATATGACCCAAAAAACCTAACCAACCAGTAAATTTGCAAGCCAATAATGACTGGGACAAAACCAGCTCAAGAACTTGGAACAGGAGGTGAATATAAAATAGGCCTAACAAAATTAATTAAAAATCATAACAAGTAATTTTTCCCCATTTCTTCTAGATTCAGAGACTCTAAGAATACAAGGAGACATTGTGAGTTTTAGTCTGACCTCATATACAAAACATTTTCTTAGAGTCTTACACAATAGTTTCTGCATCATGTCCCTCTATTTTGTCTAGCATATGGCACATCTTAAAACACCGTCCAGTTTTCATGTGAGCGTCCCC
This sequence comes from Myiotriccus ornatus, assembly GCA_036023395.1. NCBI lineage: Eukaryota > Metazoa > Chordata > Aves > Passeriformes > Tyrannidae > Myiotriccus > Myiotriccus ornatus. The sequence goes on from JAYRBT010000093.1 coordinate 64,564,784, forward strand.
TACCAATGGAAGACCTAGATAGGCTGCCCCACAGCATCCTCTTTTGCATATTTTTTTCACATCCTTTTCACTTTTTTTTCTCATTTAATCACAACCTGCAGATCCAGGATCATGTTACATAAACAGAATGTGTACCTAAATCTATATATTTTTTTAATGTGATAGTGATATTCAGGAAAATAAACAAGTACCCTCCAAATCAGAAGAAACAGGTGCCTGGAAACAAATTCCTGAGATCAGAAAGCATAATCCTCATTCTTCCAAGAAGCCATTATCCTGATCAGCAGTCTTTCTGTGAAAATCCTGCATAAAATATATATGCATATATAACCAATTTGAGGGAGAGTCTCAGTACACTAAAAGGAGAATGAATATGAAGCAGACAAAAGATTTTTATTTATTTTTTAACTACACTGCATAATTACCCTGTGCAACAAATTGCCACAAGGTTCCATGAAAGTCAAGACCTTACCATAATTCCAAATAGGATTAGACATTTATAGGCATAATGAGAACATCCACAGTTGCACTGTCTTGAGTAAGAAGTGCTAGGGAAACAACCCTCTTGCTTCTAGGCATAAGTCAACCACATTGGAACAAAGTTGAGAAGAAACTCAGATTATTCTGTACTTACCCCTTACGTGGATTTTAGTGCTTGTCCTGTAACACCCAGAGCAGAGGTAGAAACAGACACTTGGTTCAATCAAGCACTTCTAAGAAGATTCAGTTACAGAAGAATAATTTTCAAGTAACTGGTGAACACACAAGGTACCCTCCTCCCTTGGATTAATCTTTTTTGCTTATATAGCTGTCTTGAGTATAACAGATATCCATACTGTCTAGAGATGTAGGAGAGATGTGCTCACATCTATAGGATTGAATTGAATACGATCTTAGAAAAATCTTTAGGATGTATCGAAACAATCACAGCTATCTATCCATGAGATCAAAACATTATCAAATGGATTATATGCCCTCTCAGAGTTATTTCTATAAAATCCTGATGATTTCATTCCTATTGAGTCTTGTAGGGCTTTGCCATAAGAAACTGATTTGTCAAGAGTACTGTGGAATTGGTCTCATTACACCTGTGGTAAGCAAAGGGTATGTTTTCATCAATGGCTGATAATTCAATTAAAAGACCATTCTGAAAAATTAAAGCACGCATAGATTTGAAGGCTGCAATATGCTGACAACCATCTAAGACTTGGCACTGGGCTTCCTTGCTGATTCAATCAGCTTCTGGGCTTATGAGCCCACTTCTGCTTCTGTTAATGAGATGAACCCTCCACTGCAATCAAGCAAGATTTATGTTTCAGTCACAGAGATCCTGGGTTACATACCAGTAGACTACAAGACTACTGACAAATATGTGTCCTTTGTAAGGGACAACAGCCCACATCTATCCCATTGTCCTATGTGTTTCTCTCTGCTATGCTGGGCAGAGAGCTCAGGCAGAAGAGTCTCCAGCAGTGTCTTTTCTATCCATCCTGAATGTCATGCTAGTCTAGCATATATTCCTGTCTTTTCTTCTTCAGTCTTCTAAAGGTTGTGTGGATTTAGATCGTGTATGTGTCTTCCCTAAGTTCGGTTTGCATTGTAAGTAAGTGAACTATCACAGACAAAGTGAGTGCAAGCAATACAGAGCAATTTGCCATTCGACCAGTTCAGTTTTGTGCAGACCCCAAGACTGCATTTAAAAACTCTCATTATCAGTGTGCTGCGTGATTGTTTCTAAATTGTGAGGCTGTAACAAAACCAACCCTTAAAATCACCCTCTCTTTCCCAGCTGGTATCCTGCAATGCACACAAGCCCTGAAAGCAGCAGTCAAATCTCTCTTTGCCCTTGCTGTGAGCTTTCCATCATGCTAAAGTCTCATTAGTCTAGACTGAGACACACACCTCAGTCTGAGCACCCAGCAACCAGCAGATCCTGCTCGGAGATGAAGCAAAACAACATTGGGGGGGGTGGGTGGAGGAGGAGGTTGCTGGTGGGAACAGCGAGGGGTTAAAAATATCTCAGAACCTCAGTCTCTCTCCCGGGCAACTTTCAATCCCATTTATTTATTTATTAATTAAAATCATTTAAGACACAGAAACAATCTCTGGAGACATGGAGTCTCATTTAGACTTTTTGTTTAGATTTGCTTTTTCAGTTGGTTTTCTTTTTTTTTTTTTTTCCCCTCCCTGCTTGGAGCATCCTGGAATGATCTCTGTGTGCCTCCTGAGGGAAGGCATGGCACTAGCAAACCCGGAGGCAATTTCCAGGCTCTTGTTAGGCTAAGAAAGACCCACAAGAGAGAGCCTGTTTTTTCCAACTTTTCTGACCATAGCCTGTGAAATAAGCCCTGAAGTTCTGGGTCCACTGAAGTCAGTGGCAAAATAGCTACAGCTTTCCTGCAAAAAAAAATTATGGTCAGGGCTCCTCAACTTTGAAGATGTCCTCAGAGGCAAGAGATAAACTTTGTCCACCTTCTGCTGCTCCTTGGAAAACAATCTTGAGGCATAACAGCATTAGGGGAGTGGAACTAGGTCTTGTCTGGGTATAAAGTAGAAAATATAACACCCAAGTTCAAAATGCAGCATGACTTCTTGAGATAGAGCTGGCCCAGCAGCCACTGACACCAGAAACGGAGGAACCAATAAAAAGCCAAATACCCAAGAAGTAGTGCAGTAAATGGCTTCATACATTTAGTTTGCAGCTTCCTAATTCAAAGCTATAACCCTTCTCCATGCCAGCAAATGAGGCAGGAAAACACTGAAAGAATAGCTCTTGATTTGGATGTTACAGTCACCCGTCTCAAAACTGCACTTAGATCTGACTCAAGTTACCAGCAAGTCTCCGAGTGACTTTTCTTAGGGAAAGCATGAAGTCGGGAAAGGCTGGAGAAGGGACTAGTTCAGTGCAAAGGCCCTGAGACTCGGTGGGGGCAGAAGAGGAGGAGAAGAGTGTGCCAAATCCACTCCTGATGTGTTCTTGAAGGAAACTGAGGCATGGAAATACATGCCAGAAATCAGTGAAAAACAAGAAACACCACCAGGAACAAAACCCCCCTCCCTTCAGATCTTTGTTTAGTGCCATGAGTCCAACACCTTTAACTTCTTTTAGCAAAGACACATCTTTATCCCTTTCTGAAAACTACTTTTTTCTGGTTTAGCTCCTTTCAGCTATGTCGAATCCTTTTCCAGCCACAGAGATCACTACACATCTCTGACAAAAAGTTCTGCATTGTCACTGAGCTCTATAAAGTCCTTCCTCTGCCTACATCTCATTCTTGTTTTTTTCCTTTCTCTTCTTTTTCCTTTTTTTTTTTTTCTCCCCTCCACAGCCCCTCACATTATTCATCATAATCATAAAACATTCATTTGCGCTTCTGACCAATTGGAAGACCCTCACGGGAGGCCATAAAGGGGGGGTGTCAGGGTTATAATGAATGTAAATGCCAGGTGTTTAAGCTGGATAATGTGCAATTTGCAACTCAAGCAATCTGCACAATAAGCAAACCTAACGTTATGGTACCTGATAGGGGCACGATGGCCATTCCGAGAGAATGAAACATTTTACGACCTCTATGTTGCCCTGATCTCATGATCTAATAATAGTCCAGACAAAATTAGTTCCTGCTATAATGTCTTCGAATGTTTGGGGGGGGAGGCGGATGGGGAGGAGGGATTGGAAGGAGTTGGAGAGGGGGATGAAAATTATATCGGGTGGCTGAGCTGAAGTTTCAGAGGATCAAAGGGAATTGTGAGCTGGATGTGCTATTTAAGACAATAACCTTCTGCTGAAAGTGAGGAGGTCAAAGAAAGGTCTTTCATAACTATCTCACACACACAGATAAGCGTGTACACAGAGCTGTTCCCCGGGATTTGGTTGCTGATGAATTAAAAATAGGTTGATCGTTGTGAAAGGACTGATGCTCTGGCAGTGCAGGGCTGGACAGCCTGATTCCCCAATGTCTAATGGAGCGTCATCGCTCAGAAATTAGCTAATCTTGGGCTGGAAATAACTGTGAAGAGGAGTTATTCCCATCTTGCTCCCCTGATCCCAAAAGCGAGTTTCATTTTCTTTCTTCCCTGCACGACTGGGTCTGGCTCGGCAAGGGAAGGGGAAAGGCAGGTCTCCATCCAATCCTCTAACCCTATCAGAGAAACAAGTGTAGTGGCTGCTCTGCTCTGGTGGAAGGGACACCCTGAGGAAAGCCTTTGCAGTCTGCACAAGGCTTTTTAAAATGCTGTTCAGATTGTGAGGAACACTGGAAGGAAAGAGAACAGGAAAAAAATATGTTCCCAACAGATCACTGAAAGCCTCAGAAAGTGCAGTTCCCTTTGGGGAATTCAATCAGGTTTGCTGCTCTAACCCACATGATATAAACACTTTCCTCTCATGGTACAGCAACTCCAGACAGGGCTCACTGCACCTCCACGGGGCAGGAGGGGAGTGCAGAGGCTAACCTGCTATCTAGGGAAAGCTGTGGAAACTGCAGGCCTGGATGACACCACCAAATAATCCTGCTTATCCTTCCGTATCTCCACTTCTTGGTTTCTCTTTGTCTACCTCAGCCCTGCCTGTTGCTCCTTCGGGTGAGCACCAGGACTTTCACATGCCTTCTGGCACCCTGATGCTCAGCCACAACCACTTTACTCCATCTGACCTCAGCAGCATGACCTTTGAATATCACCTTTTGTCTCCACTCAGTACTGGAAACGCCACTTCATAAAACCATCAAAAATATATCAGAAATGGTAACTTCTTTTTTTTTCCTTCTAAAGTAGTGTCATTGCTCAGCACAGCTTGTGAGCCTTGTCCACCAACCTGGACATTTTATTTATGTCTTTTATGTATTTTCTGACTTTTATTTATTTCTTTTTAAGTTTGAATCCAGAAGAGAAACACTAAAGCCTGTTGTTTTTGTTTTTCTTTCTTTTTCTCTTTTCCCTAAACACTTTATGATGGATTCTTCCTCTATATCACTTATGTTTACTATTAAGTAGAAACGTGTATGTGTGGCAGGTAGATAGATATCCCACCCACCTGACAGAGCTAGATAGCTGGGTTTGATTCTGATGTTGCAAAGCTGAGCTCACCACTGCCACTCTTGAGGGAAAACTGACATTCTTCTCTCATGAGCTTTCTGGTTTGTTTGTCAGAGACCTCACTTTCAGATCACTTCTATTGGACTAATCTAATTTTGAAGTTACAAGGTTTTGCACCAACCCTCATTAACATTTTTAGAGTTTTAGGAGAGAAGTGATGATAATTTAGCCACAAACTCTCCTTGAGATGTTCCCATCAGAAATTTCATGCATACATGAATACAATAATTGCCAAACAAGCTGTGATCAAATTTGGCTTGGTGCAGGTTTCTTCGCCCCACCCCTCACCCCCCGCCAAACCTCTGTGAAATCAAAGGAAGAAGCCAAATGTAAGGAAGGATTTGCAATGGAGTTGATATGTTTACTAGCATCAAACAGCATTTTCTACCAATTGTCAGAGTTTCCTCACCCATTTTTTCTTGCTCCATTTTGCTGAGCAGTGGATCAAGGCTCTCTTCCTTGCGACTTCCCTGCCCTTCTGAAGACTACAGATTTAGATCTCAACCCTACTTCCTAGACTATATATCAAGGTCTGCAGCCTGGCACACCTTCCTTCCATTCCCAGCTCAGCTTCCTACAGGCCATTCCCCTGGAATTTGCTACCCTTGAGCACACAGATATCTTGAAACATGGGAAAGTAAGCTGCATGCCATTGCACTCCAGCTTCTGCTCTAGATGTAAGAGACAGAAGATGAGACTTCAGCCATTTCTTAGCTATAAATTGACCCATGATGAGGTCCCTGAACCTCAGGTTGTCCTAATCCTCAGCTCTTTCCCACCTGAAACCTCTGTTCCAGAAACTACTCAATGCTGCAGCTGGTCTCTATGAATTCATTAATTTCAGGTAACCTGCAAATAATAACATATACTTGCACCCAGACATCTCTGTACTGTTCCAAACAAAAAAAAATCCTGGGAGAGGCAGAATAACTAAAATGATTCATCATAAGGATTTTAAATTTGAAAGGGATGTCCATTCTGGGCAACACGGGATACAGGATAAAGTGGAGCTACTTGTTCTTCTTCAAGCTCCATCTCAACCCTTCACGAATGAATTCTCCATCCCAGACCAGCATCAGGTATCTAACATATGCTGCCAAAGGGATTTAGGCACTAAATAGCAGAACCTGGCAAAACTGAACAACTCCTTTCTTATTGACCTGTGTTTCAACAACACAGCCCTAAGCGACTGACATTTTACCAGAACAGGAATGAAAGATAGCTTGCCTGATTTTCTGTTATAATTTCCTGGTTTGGCTTTTTAATTGCATGTGTGTGGGGAAAAATATACCAGATCTTGGCAGGGAAAAAATGCCCCTTCAGAACCTGAATTCTGCAGATTTTATTTTCTGGAGCAGATGATGGTCTTTGTTTATAAGAAAAATTAGGCCAAATCTAACATTTTCACAGATGGAGGAGCCTGAATTATTTATCAGAAGTTCATGATTTTTCTCTTTTATTTTTTTTTCCTTTCTCCTAACTGGTAAATAATCAAGTCCAAAAAGGCTGATATTTATTTCAAGACTGGGATCAGCTCCACACTAGCAAAGCTAAAACAATTTCTCTCCATTTTACTCCCTTCCTTTTTCTCTCCCTCACTTCATTTGGAGATATTCTACTTGTATAAATAATTAAAGATTCATTGGCCAAGAAAGAAGGAGGAGAAGAAAAAGAGACACTGACTTTTTGGTATTGCAGTTGAAACATAGAAAGAAAAAAGTTTCATACAATGGAGAACAAACAAAATGGCATAATTTAGCTAGTTCCAGCTGTTTCAATCGAGGACACAAGGAACACTGAAGTAGAGACTGATGAGATAATATGTTCCCATGGAAACTTTCATCCTAATGCCTAATCATTGAAAGGTTGGTTTAATTCATGCTTCTGAAAGCTTTGCATTACTCTGTCTTAATATGTTTCCTTTTTTTCCCTCCTATTTACTAGTTTCTACATGCATTTTTCTCTTCTTTTCTGTGCTTAAAGCCTATAAAAATTATTCTCATTGACTGTACTCATATAGCAATGAGTTCCACTAGATCAGAGTCTAGAGAGACACAAATATTCCTGGAACAAGAATGGGAAACATGTTTACTCTGGGTCTCAAATGAATTATAAAAACTTCATTTTTTAGTTTTTAGCCTGTACCCTGTCTCAAGGCCAGTGAAGTTGCAGAATAGATTTGTAAGTTGAAGGAGATGCTACAGTAGAAGGAGCAAAGAAGAAAGAAAACCATCCAGGAACTCTTACGAATTGAGGCTAATGTGTGAATTAAGAAGTACTTTGCACTGAAACCTTACAAGGGTGTGGAGATACAGGTTAGGGTATATTCAGCTTACTCATGACAGATGCTGAACAAAACCCCACAGGAAAACGCAATTCCAGTCACTTGGATCTTCGCATGTGTTACTGGTCTTGAGGTTCTCAAATCTTCTTCTTGGGTCCACATATAAGTATTAACTCTGCTCTACCCAAAAAAAGAAGCCAAACAACCAGCCACCACCTCTACCTATCATATTACTGCAGCTCTCACATACAGTCAAGGCTGGATCCCATTAGCAAAGATCAGTTTCATATGGAAGAATTATGACATAGAGCTAGCTAAATAAATAAATAACATGTACTGTAACTGCCAAAACACCTTATCTACCTCTAGAATTTACTCTGTGGTAGAAATGGTTTATGCATACATAAGACAATACTTTCAATACTTTGAGAAAGTTGTTTCATTATTGTTGCTGATGCCTCTTCGGCATTTGAAAAGAAATGCAGGACTTTCTGTGGTCTGCAGAAAGGCTACATCCCTTATTCATACATGATAATCCTCATCCATACATGTAAATCCAGGCTTTGGCAGTACCTCTTGGGAAACACCCAGTAACTTTTAGCACAAAGTAAAGGGACAGTTGTGAGACATCTTTACTTGAGATTCAGCAAAGATTTGAACCACAACAACCAGAAAAAAAAAAAAAATCTGATCAGTCTGCTCAAAGTCCTGCAGATGCACTCCTGTCAAAGCAGCTGAAACTAAATTGGTTTTCCCTTTGACGGCCATTAAACCTCAGTTATGCTCCACTGATTAGTTGATCTAATGGAGAGGTCAATTTTCATGAAAAGTGGTGGATAGTAGAGCTAAGGAGATGGGTCATTTTTCATTCAAGTATCTGGCTTTGGCTTTAAAAGAAATTGTCTTGCAAGAAGAGCAAGATAAATACAGAAAAGTTTAATGAATGTTCTAACCTCTTTCCTTATAAACTTCAACTCCATCACACTATTATGCTTTGCTTAATCTCAAAGAAATAACCTCAGAAAAAAACAGGGTGATGTCTGGACTAATCACAATCACAGTACAACAAATAATACACTGGCCAGTAATTTATCAAACATCCCACTTGCACTCCAGAAACTTTTTCCCATGCTCATCTTCTTGCCAAGCTCTACTCGGTTCCCTGCAGAACATGGAAGGGTTGGATGGCTTACTTGGGGAAAGGTGAATCAGGCATCCTAGCTCCGAAAAGTTTCAATCAAAGGAAAAAGTACAAACCTGAAAAGGGTAAAAGTACCAGAAAGGCAAAGCATCTGCTAAGTGAGAGTCATGTGTGCTGGGAGTGTTAGCCAGTCTTACAAAATGCAGAGTAATCACAACTGTGATCACAAATGTGATCATTACTGCCACGGGGAGAGGAGTGCTTCCCAGGGATACGGTTGGCAAGGGATCTTTTCCACCTTGATAATTGTGAGTTCTCTCAGCTAGGGATTAGGTGCAAGCTTTGCACACTGTTGCAGAACAAAGAATTTGGCTATTTAAATGGATTTGAGGACACACTAATCAAATAATTCTTCCATGGCGATTTAATTAGGTTTGTTTTTTTTTCTTTAAAGATACAAATTCAAACTAGGATATTTCATTTAACAAAAAAAGCCAGACATATATTCTGAGATCCAAATAAATAATAATTCCAAGTTAAAAAAAACCCAACCAACCAAACCAAACCAAACCAAAACACAAAACACAAAAAAACCCCCATATGTATTTTAACTACCAAATACATTAAGATAATGTTTTATAATTAAACATGTATTTTACCAACCGTAGCATGACAGAACCAACTGAGTAGCACTCCTCTGCAAACATATCTGGTCTGTCTGACTATATCTACAAAACTTTATGAGATTTTTTTTCTTTGAATGAAATGTCAGTGATAAACTAGGATAAAACTCAGTATGTAGCTAAAAGGCTCTTATTACATACCATTTAACTGTCACCACTCAGTAATTGCAATTACAAATTACTGTAGCTTTACAGTTGCCAATCTGAGATTAAATACTTGGGAAAACTACTGAATAGACATCCCAAAGTAAATGGTCTCTGCCCTAGTTTCCTAATAATTTAGTCATTGAAATGCTTGGATAAAGCAGAATGGGGTGGGTTGCGAAGTCTGGCACAATGAAAGAAAAGGAGCTTGCTAGGCAATACCAAATCACAAATTGTCACTTATTCATCAAAGGACACGTGGGAAACACCTCAAAGGCACAGACTATGCATGTGGAAAAGTCCTAATGCTGTATATTATGGACTGTATTTGACAGGCTCTGAAAGCTCAACAGACTTTTTCTCCATATGTGATACTTAACTAGGAACCATAATTTTCAAGACAAATATAGTATTTCAGAACAAACACTGGAACAAAGGAGCACTCTGGACACATTCAGTTTCTTAGAACAAATTTAACCTGCTCCCTCAAATGGTCACATGGAGCAGCACATGGATTGCACGTGAGAGAGAGACAAAAGAAACCCTGCTAGAACACCTCAGTTACTCTGTTAGGAGACAACCATAGAGAATATTAGCTGGAGGTGACATAATAGCCCTTCTGGTTTAGACACTATTGGAAAGTGTTTAGATACAGCAATGAGGAGATAAGAAAACTAGAATTGACAAGTACAGCGCGTCTGGTAAAAGTATGTTTAAAGAGGAATTTGAGATAAGTAAGATAGCAGCTTTGGAAAAGGTGATACCAAAACAATCCTGCTTGGAGACCTCGGACTCCAATCTGGCTCAGCATCTTTGGCGTTCAAGAGATGTCTGTGCAGCTCTGCTTCCCAACAAAGTGTGAAATCGGCATTCGGATTTGAAAGCCCTATTCCAAAGCACCTGAAATTTGTATCTGCAATTTTAATTGACTGAGAGACCGTTAAAAGGCAGGGGCTAAGCACAGCCTGCAGGTACACAATGCCCGACAGCCAGTGTTAACAAGGACGTACTTAGCTTGCCTGGAGAAACAAACAAGGACAGAATTGATAACTATTTCATGAATGAGCTGTAACATGTTGTTTTAAAAAGATGCTGTCAGAAGAAAGATACAAACAAAACAACACATGTTATTGAAGGGCAGTTGCTATTATCTGGGCTATTAGCAAATGGAAAAAACTATTAAAACAGAAACAGTGTTAGAAATCTAATTCACTTTTCAGCATTAACGCTATTTACTGCTTCACTCTTCTCTTAAGTTGGAACAGAGAAAACGGACTAATCAATTTTCTGTCCTAGTGCTAACACAATCTCTTAGCAGGGCCCGAAACTGTGGTTTTGGACTGTATACTCAGAGCTTACAAAGTAGTCAGACATGATCTCAACAGAGAAAAGGGGTTGTAATGGGTGAGCACCATCATTTCTGGAGATAATTTAAATTTTCCTATAATTTATAGTAATTTTTTATTTTCCACTTCCATTTAGAGTGTCAACAAATGATCAAGACTCTGTTGTGTTCAACACTGTTCCCAGAAGAAAACTCATTCCCTTTCAGTTCACTAGCATATAGCCAACAAGATAGCTAATGAATTTGTGAACCCAAATACTTCCCCTTTCCTTAACTGCTCCTTTTCATAAAGTTCTCATGTCCCATCAGTATTCTAAAGCAATATTGTGGCATAGGAAAAAAACATCTCCTGAATCCTATTCCTTTAGCTAAAATCTCATTGCTTAAGTTCACAGCCAACTTTATTATCTGTGGACCCTTTAAATGTGGAGGACTATATAAGGGAAATGAAAAAGGAAGAAATAACAGGGCATTTGGGGCAAAAATAAAGGGGAAAAAAGCTATCAAAAATTAAACTAAGTATTCGTAATATTTCTTAAATATTTTTAAAGTTTGTAAATGTTTCTGCTAAACTAAGGTTCATGTAAAATCATGAGCATTTGAAGTACAGGATAAGCACATTAAATGCAAGCCAAAGGAAAACAATATACCCTTAGTACTATTTCCATTTAAACTGCTTAGCCACACAGTTGCAGACATGAAACAATTCCGCTGAGGTCCTCCTGCACTCAGGAAATTCTTCCTGGGTCACTGACCATCATTTAAAGGGCACATCTCAGCCCAGTGTCCAGCGTGAATTTTTCAAATTAGCCTACAGTTGCTGCCTCTGCAGTACACAATTGTGCTCAGAACCCTGAGCTTTTCAGAAAGGCCCCTAAACCCATTTAACAATCAAAAAAAAAAACCCAACCAAAAACCCAAAAAAAGCCCACATAAATATATGCTTACTATATTTCACATGCTGCGCAAACACGTACACAGGCCCTATAAAAGTAAGAGACCATCTCCCTTCAAGGCTCTCTATTAGGTTTGCATGCCTGAGAGCGACCGTGATTCAGCCCAAGTGACTGGGGTCTGGTGCAGGAATCACTGTAATCCCGTGGCCTCTATTACATCCAGAAGGTCAGGATAAATGATGTGCTCTGTCCTCAAAATCCTCTGAGTCCCAATATTGAGGTAGGCATGGGAGAGCCTTTTGCGACGGTTGGTTCAGATAAACATCCTAACAGCATGATAGTGTTGGCTTAACCCCAAAGCTATGTCAGCTGTTTCTACTGTCCAGAGACCTTTGTGTACCAGGGATGTGAAAGTCCTGCCAACATCAGAGGCATCTACTACAGAGTCCGCCTCGTCATCCCTCCTTGAAACTCACCTTTGCAGTGACACTTCCAGACCACTCAACACCCACGAGGCAGCCAGTGTGCTATCACTGCAACTTCCCAACTAAATCATAATCCGCTCTATATTACCTTGCTCTCCCTCCATCTGTTTGCTGTGGCCTCTCTCAGGCGTTCACATCTCCGAGCAGTTCAGGTCAAGGACCATCTTTTCATTTTGCATGTGGTAAGCACTTAGTAGTCCAGGTCTTTTACCTTCAAATCATACCTCCTGCGCCCATGGCAGTGTACACCATAGCAAGCCAACAGCAACAATAGTCCTGAGGACTGGCCCATCTGTGAAGTACGACTGGAGTAGCTCATGCCAGCCTCAAATTTCTCCAGATTATCCACTCCCCTACTGTTCCTTGCAACACAGCAGAGATGCTGCAGTGACAACAGAGCAGTGTCGTGGTAGCCCTCAACAAGAAGCACAACACACACCTCTCAGACATAGACAGAAACCATCCCTCCTCCTGTGCCGTGCCCTTGTCCTTGGTCCCTTTGGACACCCCTGCCATCAGTTCAGTGCAGTCAGGACTGGAATCCTTGCATCTGTGCCAGGATTGAGTGGAAAAATCCATCAAGTTTCTAATGTAGATTCAAAAATAACTTTGCACTAATTTCCCACCCTAAAAACAGCCACAGCAATTAAATCCACTAGTCTTTTCTTTCACCACTAGATATAAGAAAACCTGAAGCAATAACTTAAGTCCCTGTTTTTCTTCTTTCTTTAATTAAAACAAAACAAGCCCCTTTGGTCATCTATGATTTTTTAAAAAAAAAAAAAAAAAAAAAAGGAAAGAAAAAAATAGTTGGGAAATTACATCAAGTAACTTATTTTATCCTGTTCCAGTACATGTAAAGCTGGATTTTCTCCAGAGAAATAAATTAAATAAGACCTTATTCTTCTGTTTGTTTTATGAAGATAAAGGGATGGCTTAAATAAGACTTTAAGAAGAGGGCATCTTCTTCCTTCATGGTGCTTTTGCAGGCATCCTCTCCCCTGATCTATATCAGGCCAGCTTTGCCCACTGCAAAACAGGTAATATCTTTCTCCACTTCCTCCACCAATTCTCTTGCCTACTTCTATCTTAACCTCTCCAGAAAAGGATCTGACTCCTACGTATCTATTTCAGCAGGTCTACCTCCATGAAAAGGTTGGTGTTCCCAGATTTTTGCTGGTGTCACATGCAGGGATCACCACTGTCAACCTCCAGCCATATTTGTGTGTTTTCTAATGGCTTTATAAGATACCACAGCAAAGGGCTGTAACAGAATCCAATTTGACTCTCTGGGAAACCCTGTCCACTTACTCCAATACAGATGCCAAGAACTTGGTCTTGAATATTGTGTGTACAGAAGCCTAGATTTAGGACAAAGTTATAAGTACATGAGTAAATCCTTCTTTTTTCAGGACATTTAAGTGCATTCTTATCTATGCATACAGCATGTGTTTCAGTGTTGTCCAAAAAAGGAGTGATTTCCCAAACCATTGTTGCGATTTATAGTCAGAACTATGTTGTTCATGTAATTCTGATTTTCTTTTCTCTCTCCTAAATCCTTTGTTTTACTGTCACGGCATGTACAAGGACAGGCGTGAAAAGCAACCTTAAAATTATGTAGGGTCTCTCTTATACACTTTCCAGTTTCAGTCTCATGCTTAAACCAGCCTGGTGATTTTGAGTTCCCTGACACTGTTCTTGCTTTCCAAGACTGGGATTCAAACATGCCACCTGGCAAACAAGGCACCAGCCCAGGTTTCGTGGCGGAGCTGCCGGCGAACTGCTGGGTAGCACCTAAATCAGCCACAAAACAGCTGTCCCAAACTATAAGGAATCATGCAGGGCTGCTTAAACTCTTCTCCTGAGTGGGCATAAAATTGAGTCGTGTCCACCTGAGGGTAGGAATACTGTGGGGTCTTTTGCACAAGCATGCCCCAGTGATCGGGAACAAATTCTTTCCTTTCAGTCTATCCCTCTGGATTCTATGCACAGGGTTATGACTGTATAAATATTCTAGGGACCTGGGTCTTGGGGGCTGAGTTAAGGAGGAGGAAGCCAAAAAAAATATATTTTAACTAGCAAGGACAGTTGCTTCTCCTCTTTCTGTCACCTTGTGGGCTTTTGCAACAGAAGAGATATTTTATTTGTATTTAATAAAGCCCAGCGGTAGAGCTGCTTATGAATCAAGCCGCATCATGCATGGAGCTAGAAAAAAATATATATTGGGATTTTCTAGCTCGCTAGAGTTATTAATCTGGCTCAAAGCCTGCAGTAGGTTTTAATATATTAAGTGAAATTGCAGGCCTTTGCCCCTGTCTTTTTGCTAAGACAACAACATACATACGCCATATTAGATTCCAATTTTTGTACATTTCAGATAAGGAGTGGATTAAATAATGAATGAGATTCCCATTAGCTTGAAATTTTGCTTATTTCAGGCAACCTCCTCCTCCTCCCTCCTTTTTTTCTTTTTTTTTTTTTAATCAAAATGACTCCACTGTGGAATATTTTTGCATTGATTTGAAGGGATTTTTTTACACGCTCATTAAATTTGCATTTACACATCTGACAATAGTTTTTTTGTGTCCCAGACACTGAACACTGCATTAAGAAAAAAAAAAAAAGAGAGACCCACTCTGCTTTTGCTTTGAATCCTGTGAAATCTTTCTCTAGAAGAGGAAGCAAAGTTTGGAAGATTTTTGCGATTCCCCATGACTTGACAAAATCAACTGAAAGACTTCCGTGTGGGTTTTGTGGGCATCAGATGCGGGTCACTGTAATTGATATGAGACACAAAAGACACCAGTGTTTTCCACACTACTTGATCTTACCAGATTTGTATGGAATTTTCCCTTGAAAAGCAAGCTGTGCAGCCAGAGTACCACAGCCAGTTACTGTTAAACAAGGATTTTAGCCATCTCCAATTCACATATTGGAGGGAAAACTTTCCCTTTTCTGCACCAAGCCTTTTATCAAATAGCAATATGGAGTGTAAAGTGATGGTTTCCCTATTACCTTGAAACACTGGATACAGGAATCAGTGTGCCACCATTTGCCCCTTCTCACTATTAAAGTGCTATATAAATATTTATCCTTGTTATCTCACCCTTAACAAAATTCTCCTGATATTCAGAAAATTTCCTTTGCTGAATTTCCTACTACAACTCCTAGTAAATCTCCCTTTGTACTATCATGAGCAGTTCATCTCCTGCCTTGGAATTTACATCCTTGTAAATTTATGGAGATAAATATCACACACCCTTCCTCACCCCCCTCCTCAGCCATCCCTTAGCCAAGCCACACATATTTGGTTCTTTTAATCTCTCCTCGTTAAGTCAACTCCTCACAGGCCCTTCATCATTTTTGTGACTCTTGTCTGAACTTCCTTCAATTCGCCCACGTCTTACTGGTGAGAAGATGCCAAAATGGAAAAAATAGGATGAGCCACTTTCCACTGTATGTATCCCAGACTTGCTACTGACACTGTGCAAGGATATCTCCATAGGCCATAGGGCAGGTGTGCTGGAGGCAGGTTCCTCCATCAGGATATTTAGCTGACAGGAAATGACACTCTGAAACTTCATGTGAAAATAAAGCTATACTAGATTTTTAAAAGTCATGGATATTTTTTTTCCTCTCAGCCACACATACCAAAAAAAAAAAAAAAAAAAAAAAAAAAGCGCCTGGAAAGTATGCTTATATTTATATACTTATAATCAAAATCTGCAAACATTCAGAGAACATATTTTCACCAATATTTGACTCAAAATAGAAAAAAAAAAGAAAGAAAAGGTGATCTAGGGACTAACAGGAACTAACGAGCACACTGTTTTAGAGAACAACTAGACTTAGGCTCTGTCCCCACCTTCTGCACTTAAATACCCTTCTGGTCTAAGACTGTGCAACTCAGTGACAAAGGAAAAGGTCCTGAGTGACTGCATTTCTCTGCATTTTAGGGAGCTGCAGGCTTGGTTCACTAGAGCAGATAAAGCACTGAGATTCTCAGCCAGGCGTGCAAATCCTTTCTTAGCTATTGGGATATACTGGCTTCTCTCAGGCTGCTTAAGGAACAAATGCAGTCAGCACAGTAATGACCTACCACCCAACACATAATTATATATTTTCACCATTACAATGTCCTCACAATATTCTTTCTGAGTCAGAAAATCTCTGTGTTGGGTGCTATACAGGCAAAGCACAAAGCAAAGAGCCAGCTGCCACTCCACACACTCAAAATGCTTCGGCTCAGTGCCAACAAATGGCAGAGGTGTACAAAAGGACAGTTTTGTTCAGCCTGAAAATCAGTGATTTCCACATGGCGCCAGCTGACTATGGTTACTGGAGTTTTATTTACAGCAATATGAGAGGTTTTTAATTGTGCAGGAAATAAACTACCAAAGGGCTCCTCCCCTTTATCTCTTTTTTGCAGAAGAAAGATTTAGTTTACAAATCTGTCCTGTAACAGATCCTTTGCACTTTTATTTTTCCACCAAAAGATATACTGATTATTTACAAACACAATTAAATGTGGAGAGGAGGGACTGTAAATTGCAGGTACTCAGGAGAAAGTTCTACCAGACCAAATTTAAAAGCTGAATTCAGTGAGTATAAAATGCAGCAGTTCCCATGCACTTTAGTGCACAACCACTTTGCAGAAAGGGAGAGAACAGGGTGAAAATCATGAAGAGCAGGGAAAGTCAGGACACTTGGGTTTGTTTGTGTCTCAGTCACTGTGTGATAATATTAAGCCATTTATCATCTTTGGAATTCAGCAGTTTTGCAGGTAAAAAGCCAAATCATACCTCTGTGGTTTTTATTGGAGCTAAATCAAACATATTAAAGAGGGCAGGGTGAAAGGCAAATGAATGACCTGTGCTTCCATGCCTCTCTTTCTGTTCCTCACTGGCTCACATGTAGACTTTGTAAGGAGCTCAGATACGCTCAGAAACACATACCACAGGACAAAGAGTGGATTTATTCCTGCAGATAGGTTAAATTCACCACTGATCAGGATGGCCAGGTCCGTCTTGGGGCTTGTATGTTTCTGCATTCTCCCAGGCAGTCATCATAAACTTATACTCACAGTTCACCTTATTCTTTACGTCTGAAGTTCCCACACATTTCTACTGCTGTTCTCCTTTGCTGCAGTCCCAAAACCTCTCACTTGGGAACTGCTTCTCCAGCATTTGTGTCCTGGTGGTTAAAAGCCCCCTCACTACAACATCCCGTCAAGAACCCACTGTGCACTGCGCTCTCTTGAGTCCCAGGGCTCGCTCCACTAATGGGCCCATCCAGGTCCTCTCAGGGCAGGCCAACTGTCAAAAACAAACAGGTCAAGAACTGGAAGCAAACCCCAAGTAGTAGGGTTAATATCTGTTAGCCTGAGCCAGAGAGACTGTGGGTCTGGGCAAGGCATTCCTGAGCTGGCAGTTGTGGAAGTTCAAGCCAGTCCTTCTTAAGTCTAGCTAGGCTTCAGCAGCAGAAGTTTGGAAAACCAAGTAGGTTATAATTATGCATCAGTTAGATACGTCTGGCCCTGCCTTGCAGCTGGACAGACAAACTTTCAAGATCCCTAGAACAAGCACACTATACTAGGCTTTTCCTGATAGTGATAATCTGCAATGTAAAGGTGATCTAGAGAGCAAGAAGGGATGGATAGATGGAAAAAACTGATTTTAATTTGCCTGAGAGTTGGAAAAAAAGGTCACAGAGAGCAACAAGTTAAGGGGGAATCTCTTTCCTCTTCCAGATTTGAGAAAAGTCTTCACTGTGTTTCTTCTTCCTTTCTTTGCAGAAAAGAGACCCTTTTGTAAATCTCAGAGGCAGCAGAACTCTTTTGTAAGAAATCAGGAAATGAGTAATAAATACAGCTCAAAAGGAAAGGAGCTGAGCTGGCAACTACTATCAGATTGCTCAAAAACTGCTATTCACCCAAAAGAAAGGGATTGGAGGAGGGTGGGAATGGGTGAAGGGAGAATCCACTGAAATGAAGACAAATAGATAAAAGCAACTCATTCACTTTCTTTTTGTGTTCGTGGTAAGTTCTTGTTCCTTCAGTGTCCCACACTACTGGCTCTATTTTCATTTACACACCAGAAAAAGTCTGTTGGAAAGATATGCTTGCCCCAGCACTGCAGTGTTGGAACACTGCATGCCATGGACAAACCATGTTTGTATCTGACTGGAACAAGAAAAGACCTGGCTCCTCTGACAAGCTTTGGGGGAACTCCAGACAGTCCACTCTGTGCTTGGACCTTTCCCTGTCCCTGTGCACATGTCCAACAGCTACATCAAGGTGACCTAGGTGGTATCTCAGGAAAGCAAGGAAAGGAACAGAAGCTGGAAGAGGCTTATTCTCTACTGTTTTCTCCTTTTGCCCCACCACCTCTTTGGGCAGCTGTGCAAGCAGAGATATCCAACTGACTGATCAGACATCCCAGGGTAAAGCAGTTATCCTAACTCCAGAACCTAAATGGGGAAAATTATCCCTTCTGCTCCTGCCTGCAAGGGCAGAGTGCACTTTTCATGTCCAATATGTTGAAAGCAGGGTTTCATTGGAGTGGAGTTGCTGTTCAGGAGAGCAAAGGAGATTAGTCAGAATCTGTTCTTCCTATCAGATAAGTGATCAATGCAGATCCTCATGACAGATATAGTTACCCTGGAATAAGGAAAAACTGTTTGTATAAGGTTGTGCAATCCATGCTGTCTGGAACAGGTTTTATTATCCTTCCTTCATCTGGTCCAGACAATATCTGCACTTTTCACACCAGCACTGTGTTCCCAAGGGAGGGATGAAGTATGTTGTGACACATGAACAAAGGTCATCCTGACTTCAAAGGGTACCTGGAGAAGCTTTCAAGGGAAAGCATCAGTTCAAAGCTTATAGGGAGCTGTGACCACCATCCTGCACAAAGGTGACACAACAGCTGGTACCTTTCCTTCCAGTGATGCAAAACCTCTCAGGATATTGCTCAACAGTCACTTGGTAGTTCTTCATCACTGTGCAGCAAGCTGTAAGCCACTCACACTGAGTTTTAATTGAAGTAATTTCATCTTGAATTTGAAAAGAAAATTATGTTTAGCTGCAACACTGATATAGGAGACTCTAAACTCAGCAAAAGCTTTTCTTTTTCCCCCAGAAATTCAGGATAGACCTCTTCTAGGAGGTGTTTTCAACCTTTGTTTCCTCAGTGTCCCCATTCACACACTAGGGAAGTAACACTCTCTCTCCAAAATCTTAGCAGCCTCAGTATACTGAAGACTACAATAGCCATCAAATCCTAAGGAAATCTACTACTATTCTTATCAATTTGCCTTTCTTAAGCAAAAAGTTTCACATTTTCCCAAAACATTAACATTTCAGATAATTTTGGAGTACTGACGTATTTTATAATGTGAGAAAATCATATGACCAGATCTTTCTTGTTTTCACAAAGAAATAACTGTGTAGAACCACAGACAGACTAAATCAGTGAAACTCTGTCGATATCACTATTGCAATAAGCAGATTATTATACACAGGGAACACTTGACCCTGTGGTAATCACTGCAGTTTTTTCTTAACCTGTCTCACTTCTGTTTTAAACACACCTTTTCAGGTCCTGCTGGGACCCCGCTTGCTAGCTCCCTGGTGGAAAGATGTCCTGCTTTTATGAAGTGTGAAAGTAACTTCTTTCCCTGCACGCTTCTCTATTATTTGAAGCTTAGCCCCTGGGAGAATTCAGAGCTTTTCAAATCAGACCCAAAGGAAAGTATGTCATCAGGAGGAAAAATCTTGCATATTTAAAATACCCTATGACATTATTTTTAGTATCTGCAAAAGGGTTAATGGCTTCCTCCTTGAATTCAATGTTCCAATGCCCGTTTATAAAGGTCATCATATATCTGCTACAATTAACAGTTTCCCATCCCACAGCAGCTTTGTCAATCTGTCCATGGCTCTTTCCCAATGAATCTTGTTTCAAACTCCATCCTTCCCTTAGTATCCCTCAGAATACGCAACAAATGAGGATGAAATAATGAATGCAGTAGTGCCAGACCCAGCTAATGACTCCTCAAGTCCAGCAACTATTTCAGACAGTAATTAGGAGATGTTTGTGGGTAAAGAAGAAGAAAGAACAAGACAACCCCCCTAGCCAGAGCCTATCCTCGGGACATCAGAGATTATGGAAATTTCTCAGAAATGTTTTAGGTGGGTAACCACAACTGAGAGTCACCATAGGTACCTTCTCTGGAAATTTGCCTAGAATGAGTCTTCCTAGTATTCTTATTTATTTAATTATTTAAACATTCCACTCCAAGAGTGCCTCTTGATCTTTACAGTGTCTTGAAACAATTAGTTCAACATTTTCCCTTTTGGTTGCGGAAGATTTCTTCTTTCAGCAGAGGAACTTCCACCTTGTGTTTTAATGTCTCCACTCCAAGCTATCCCAAACTTACTACTTTGCTGGTGTCTAGCTAATTTTTCCTCCTTTTGTCTCAAAGCACTCAGGACTGACTGTTTATATCCTGGATCTTTCGATGATACTGGTATTTTTCAAGGACATGGCATTTTTCTAAGCTAAGTAGCACATCCTCCATACACTGTGAAAGCTTTGGAAACAATAATTGGTTTTGCAAAGTATGAAGCCAAGCTAATGAAGCTTGGCTTGCTACAGATTTGTATCTTAGGCCTCCCATGCTCTCCCATCTCAATAACCCAGCCTCCTCCACTGTGTCCAAAAGCCTGTGAGCTCTGTAGCTGGTACAGGGTACAGCCAGGTGCATTGGCTGATGTAGGGTGCGGATTGGAGCTGCTGCCCTGGCTGAGCTCTGCCCACCACGTCCTCAGAAGGGAAATGCTTTGGTACCCCTTTGCTCTGCCAATTTTTTGCACAACAACTGCTGGAGCTTCAACTCTCATCAAAACTTTCAGGGTGTTTTAAAAGTGGTTGAAACCAGCTGATAGGTTAAAAAATGTCACGGGGGAGTGCAGATGGAAACGGGGGTAGTGTAGAAGCAGGTGAACAAACAGATGTGGGTGGACTGTGTGAATGAATAAGCTGTGTTTTCTTTCGAAACAAGACCAAAAACACAGCTCAAACCCAGGCAAAATGGAGGTTTGCCTCAACCTATTCTTCCCAACAGACCACCCTACAATTAGAGATAGCCTGTTTACTGAATGTCCTTGTGTGTGTACAGGCTTCTGCAGCTGAACAAGCAGGAGCAAGAGGAGGCAGAGCTCCAGCCTTTTCTGAAGTCTAAGGTAAGCCCCTTACATACAGTATCACTAAGGAGCAAATCCTTCCTCCCCCTTACGTGTCTGGTGTGTCAGATACCTCCTCTCTCTACACCCACTGATGTTTCCTCCAGAAGAGGAACAGCAGAGATGAAGCTCCAGTGATAGCCCATTTCTGTATCACGAAGGTCCGCCTAGAGAGAGCAGGGAAATGACACATCCCCTCCCAAAGTTACCAACTGTGGAGGATTCCCTATCATCATATTTCCATTTTTAATTCTTCGAGTGGGTCGATATTTGGGTAGGTCAGTAGGAAAAAGAAGAGGTGTGAAGAATTTAATCCTGTCTGTTTGCCAAAATGCAACACAAAATCTGCTCCAAACAGCAACATACATATTTGAAAGAAAATTAAGAGAGAAGGAAAGTAAAGAAAACTTGGAGGAATATCTTTTCATAGCTACCACAAATTTTGAAGTTGAAAGGATTTCAAGAAAAAAAAATCATCATCAAGAGTGAAGATTTCAAGCTAAGATATTGAGAGGTCTCAGCTCCCATGATGCCCAGTGGTTGGATCACACACCTTGTCCCTCTCTGAAGTTCTGCTATTTGAGGCATTTTTTCAGGTTCTAAATATGAAAGCAATAAAAGCAGTTGATTATGATGGCAATAATGAGTCAGGAGGATCTTTTTACTCTAACACTGAGCTTGACTATAGTAGGGAAAACTATATTATCCCAAAAGTGTTTACTGAAAAGTGTTCTGTCTGTACCCCAAATGTTCTTGCCACATTCCCTGCTATAGGTTTAAAGCAGCAGCTTGCATCTTTTGCGGGTCTCTCCCTCCCTCTCCTACTTGAAAAATTACCACCAGAATCAGCAGGTCCCGCTTCAGATAATCTCTGCTTCTCCCCTCCTTCCTCTCAGTGTTTCTTATCCCCTCTATCAGAAAGTGTAAAACAATGGCCCTTTAGGTCAAAATCTTTTGTTTAAATCTCTGAAAGATGAGTCTCAAAATGGATTTTAAAAAGGTCAGAGATCTAAGCTTCCAATTCTCTGTGAACATGAAAAGCCTGAATCTGCTCCAAGACTCCACTGAGCAGAAAGACACAAGGATGGGTAGAAATTTACATGGAACTGCTGTTCCTGAATCTGCTTTATCATTTTCCCTGTCTTTCCCACCTACAGCCTCCATATAGAGGCCACAGCAGCTTCCCTCTGCAACTCACAAAAATCAATAGTGAATGGGGAAATTTGAATTCTTCCTCTCCATGCTGCCCTCTCTATTCTCTTTTTCTGTAGTGGCAATGCACAATACCTCGCAGAGGTACCTGTCCTTAAAGACAGCTAAAGCTAGAGGGAAGGGGAGGGAGAAAGAAAAAAAACCTCTTAAAATAAAAGATAGGGGAAAAAAAAAAAAAAGCTGGAATCATCCAACAGGGAACATATTTCACAGGCTTTAAAGGGTTCAAATCACAACTGTACCTGATTACCACGAAGTACATCATTCACTTTAGAACCAAATTTACCCACACAAACTTGGTGTTCTTCCCCTGTTTATTACCGTAAGTTATTGCTCTCTGAAATGCTGACTCATGAAACTCAGCTTATGGAAAACGTTCTATATGTTAAGGCAGCAAATCCTCACACCATCTCAGCTGCTGCAGTTTGTGTCTCTGCTACTACAAGTGTCAGGCAGGACATAAAGCAAGGGATTTGGTACTCTGGGTTTCCTATTCTTGCTTCTAACACTGATGATTTACGTGATACTGGGCACAATGCACTAAATTAGACTTCACCTTTATCTACCTAGTTGTCTATAAAATCAGAATTGAGCACCCAGGACTCTCAAAAACAAACATTAAGACATACAGAACTGCTTCCTTCCAAATGTAGGATATTTATAAATTATACTATTTCTTTCCTTAATTATAAGCATGTACAGGTTGGAAATTTATTTCTAGAAAAGATGTGAAATGGAAACTCAGCTTCTTCTAGAGTTATGTTTCTAGAAGGTGATGCTTTATGGAAAGTCCAAATATCATCATGAAAATGAAAAATATGTGCAGAAACAGAAAAGGGGAGAAGGAGAAATGGCAAATCTAAAATGCTACCCTCAACAGAGGAGTTGTCAGGTCTCAACAGTTAATGTTGTCAAAAGTGCTTTGGAAGAATCTCAGGAGGAAGGTGTGAAAAACGTGTACAGTGGTTGTTATTTGCTTTCTGAAAGCTAAATATCACATTTTAAAGGCCAGAAATGCACGAGTCCAGAAGGGTTTAGGCACCAAGAGGGAATCTCTTCCAGCCAAGCCCAAACAGACTAGAACTGGGGAGACCTACTATTTACATGTGCTTTGCAATTAAGCAACAGTACAAACACCACAGCTTCCCTTAGCTCAGTGCTAAAGCTCCTGGTCCCAATCCTGCGTGGGTCTCCTGCACATACTTAACTTGGGTTTCATTGAGTTCAAAGAGATTACTCATGCATGTAATGTTATTCATACGAGTGAGTGCTCACTGGATCCAGGGGGGAAAAACAACCCTTTTCAAAGATTCAGAATATTCAGCAGCCTTTATTATTAATTATTACTCTGATTTACTTTTCATTTAATATCATGCTGCATTTGTTCTTCATATTTTACAAACATGCACACAAAGATCATCATCTGCCGTTGTGGATTTCAGCGGGAACAAACCCAATAAGGTATCATGAGAAAGACTCTTCTCAGTTTTAATTCTGGATCAACAAAACCTAGGAAGCCCTACAAATCACACCTGACAGAGATCTTCTAAGTAATTTTAGTCACCAGGGGTCTGGATTAGGTCTGGCTGGGAAATGGATTTTCTTATATACTCAGATAAAGAAAAGGCAAAATTGAAAAAGTAGCATTTTAATTGGATTGAGTCTATGGGAAACATCAATTTTTCATTGAAAATCAAAATACTTTTTTTCCCCCCAAATTTGATTTTCTTCTTCACCTTCCCCTTTTAATTTATCAGTGCTAAATCAGTATTTTCGGGGGGGGGGTGGGGAGAGAAGTGCCCTCATAAAAACCTAGAAAGGTCAACTATTTAATTTCTCCCATATACAGCTCTGATAGAACATGGTCACTAATCCTTATTTGGAGACAACTCACAAATAATTCTCTTCTTCATTTTTGAGGTCCTTTCTTCACTCTTTCCAACTGATGTTTTTTCTGCTAGAAAGCTGGCAAAATCAGACCTACCTCAGTTATGTTGCATGAGTGCTCGCTGTATCCTCAAGCATGCCCTGCTGCTCTGCCACATCTATGGTCTTACACATCTTATGAATAACAAAACATGGGGTTTGGAGTGGGTAAGAGGTACTGTCTGTAATGGATATTCTCCAATGAGCCATCTTTCAGAAATATGGGAAAATGTCATTTGCAGTGACAAATTTATGTGGCTGAGGACCCTACAGTCCCTTAGCACTCAGAATGTGCTAGAGGGATGAGCCACCCTGTAATTGACAGGGAGTTGGTCTTCCCTGTGGAAATGGACTTAGGGTTGCTGCCCCTTCCCGGAGTGCAGTCCTGAGACTCCCACACCTGCTTTATACAAACTTGGCTGGACAAATCATACTCTCCACAAGAAAATCACCAAGTTTGTGTGCTGAAAGCTTTCCCCAGGGAGAATGTGGCACTCCCCATTAACCATACAGGGAAAGGAGAGACCTCCAACTCCAGGTTATGCAAACACCCTTTCCTGATTCTCCTTGAAAGGTGGAGTGATCTGCCCAGGTCTTACAGTAAGTCAGTGGAAGCCTACATCTTCCGAGTCCCATCCCAGTTCCTTCTCCACAGCTTTATGCTCTTCCCTTTGTTTTAGCTGATGCCCTCTAAACTGACAACCCCAGCTTCCAGAGCCCTCCTGGCCCCGTCTGTCATCCCAGCTGAAAGAAACTCCATTCTGGCTGTCCAACTTGGGCCAGCCCTAGCAAGCAGAGCTCACAGATGGTTAAATGCATTTGACATTTCACTGCAGGGCCTGCAGCAGAAATCCTTGCCTGCTGTATCCGGAGCCCTGGATAGTAGCGAATCAAGGCTCGTGGCTCCAGCGCTGTGTGTGCACACTCTGCTGTGAGTTAATATTATTGGCTCGCCCCTCAATCATGCCTTTTCCAGCTAGCTGCTCCTGTCAAAGCACATCTCATTAGGCCTGAAGGCTCAATGAAATGGAAATTCATGTTTAAATTTAAAAACAACATATTGACCCTGGGAGCCAGTGATGTCTACATTTTTAATAACTTACTGAGAATAAAAGGAGTGTATGTGTATGGAGGGAGGGGGAGGGCTGGGTGGCAGGAGAAAGAGGGAACGTAAAAGTGGAGGGAGGACAAGCAGACAGGACAAATAGCCAGCCAAGGACTCTGGTCCTCTCCACTCCCCTCCAGCTCCATTCTCACTTTATTTGTCCCTCTTGCTGCGTGGAGAAGACCTCAGGCTTCACTAAAGGCATCTTAGAGCCCCAGGAGCAGAGCATGCCCCTAATCTGATACTAAAACAACGAGGGAGGAAGAGAGCACTGTCTGATGCAGCCTGTCTGCATACATACATGCATAACCATCCACAGGCACGTGCACACACACGTGTGAATCCTGGTCCCTCAAGCCCTGAGCATCCCAGTGAATTGAGCTTCATTTTTACAGCGGAGTAGCGTGCTGCAGAGTGCGAGTAAACACGGATCCTTTTGGAGGATGACGTGGAGACAGCTACACCACATGTGACTTGCCATGTGGCACAACCCCAGCCCCCTACGCTTTGCTCTGACATCAATCCCAGAGAAGCACGTACAGCTCATGCTGTTTAGGTAACCTGGTGGGGGGAGGCAGCGACAGCATGTCTCATCCTGTATGATTGCAGGAGGAGTGATGCTCCTTCAGCTGGGCTTTCCTGTTCCCTGGTAGCACCCAGGGAGCTGGGGATGGGAAGGCAGAGGTGGGAGGTCCTCTTACTGTGTGATCACTGCGGTCCCCATGGCAGTGTTCCTTGAAAACAAGCGATCTGACAACGTCATCCTGGCTTGCATCCAGCCTGGGGAATCACACACTGTATGGATAAACCCGCTCTGGCTGCTGTGTCTCCAGACAGGGGTGGGTTGCTTTATTGCTGCACTATAGGAAGAGTCTCCTGGTGCAAGCTACACCTTAACAGGAGATGAGAGTCAAAATTACTAATATCTGGGGACAACACAGAAAGATAAATTTGCATCAAGCTTTAGAGCTTTGGATAGAATTGCTGTAGATGAGCAAAACATTCCTATCAAACCAGGGAGAGCAGAGATCACTCTCAAAAGAACTCACTTATTTCTTCTGAACTCCCTTCTCTTTCTCAGCACAGTATTCCAAGAATACTGACCAATCCTCTGGTGATGTCTCTGTTCTTTAACTCAGCTCTAGTCATCTGTCTGACTCAGAGGGATGTGCTTGTCAGTATAGCAAGAATGTGAACAGAACAGGACTGAAGACTTCCTGACCTACATTCCTGTTCAAAGCTGTCCACTGCAATTCAAACTAGTTCTAAACATTGTAGGCATGTGAACTCCAACTTTTAACATGAGATCTCATATGTTTTACCACTTATCCCTCTGTTGTCCTGAAAATTATCTTTCTATCCTTATTTCCAGACAGCTTGTCATTAGCTGTCTGTTCTGAATTGTGTTTCCTATCTTTATTCTTTGAACTCTTTGACCACTTTGATAATTTCTTCAGCATTTTTCATTTTTACACTGATGGTTTTTGTTTCATACTGTTGCCATTTTCCAGATGTATTTAAAGATTGTGTTCAAAGAGTTTAAGGACAGATTTCTCTATCTCACCTTGCTGACATCACGCACCACAATTTCCACTCACTTACTGAACACCTTGCTCTTGGCTAAAGCATCTTTTCCAGGAAGCCATCCAAATGTTGATTTGAAAACTTCAAGCAATGAAAAATTCACCCATCTGAAGCAATGACAAAGTTCAATTACACTCACTGATTGCAAAAAAAAGCTCACCTTACTTATCATTTTTGTCTTGCTTCCTTTCACAGGTGTTAGTCCTTGGTGTCATTTTTCCTGATAAGCTAGAGAATTTTTGTTGTTCACATCATCTAAGCCATGAAACTCTTAAGCACTTGTCATCTTCTGCAAGCTTGCTCCATCTGCCTCACCTTTCCTTTGCAGCTCCCTGAGTGATTCTCCATCCCTAATACCTTCCTCCCAATGTCCCAAACACCATTACAAGCTCCCACTTGTCACCCATCCCCCCAAAGTGCCCTGATGAAGTGGGACAAGGACCTATGGTGGCATTTCACCATAGGTGTGTAGGGGCTCTGAATCTTCTCTGCAGGCCAGATACCAGATACCTTGGAGACCCTTCAGTCAGGAGTCAGCACATCTCACTGAAAGGCTACAGAAGTCCTTGGAGCTCCTTCCACAAGCAGAAAGAGAGGGAGGGGGCAGAAAATCTGCAGGGGTCACATGCAAAAGCTATTAAATAGCCTTTGGACTTCTATTTTATTTATTTATTAAGCTAGACGAGGAGCACAAAAAGGGATGGAGGCACTTTGTTTCTCAATTTGTGTCTATTATCTATTGAAATTTGACATAATGTCTCCACAGTTCTCCTTAATATTCCACTGTATATAGAATGTGACTAGCTCCACCATCTAATGTGACAGCTTAGGAAGATTAAAAAGAAAAGCTAAACTAGCAGTAGTTGGAGATGAGGAAAAGTAGCACATTTATGAATAATTTCAGCTGAATTCTAACAACATTGCATTCCCTGGACAGGACACATTTATTATCTTATTCACCATGACTACTGCAACATTAGTGATTTGTTACTGAATCAATTATTAATTCATATGAGTGAATAAGGCTCTGTCACTTAACTCTTCAGCTGTCCATACCCACTATACACTGATTAAGATTTTTAACTCTGTTTTCTCTCCACTTACCTTTACCCTCCCTGAACATCCATAGTGAAACAAAATGATGCTTTCCATTTCAGTAGTCCATTTGACAAAAGCCACTTGTTTTCCTTTTAGCTGTGAGATTTTACCCTGGGAAGCTTCTCTTTTGACACAGCAGATTGGTACCCAAATTGCCAGTCAGTCAACTGGTTGGGTAAGGACTTGATCTGTGAAATAAACTGGTTAAAAAGATCAATCAAATAGGAACATCTTCCCTCAGAAGCTTCTTAGGTTTCCACCACTGTAGCTGCAGGAGCAAGACTTTTAGTGGTTTAGTGTGCTGGTCACTGGAATATAAAGCCTGCAGCATAAAACGTGCAGATTGCAGGTTTTATCCTCCAATGGTGAAACACAGGAACAGACAAGATCACAGACTCAACCAAGGCCACCAAGCAAAGCAGAAGCAAAGATACAAGTAATACCCACACCATCCGATCTGATCCTTGCAGTTGATACCACTCTGTCTGTCAGCTCTTTAGAGAGCCAGGCAGCAAATTCGAAGAGATGGGTTGTAATCAAGGCTCCATCACGGATTTACTGCCATGGGCAGTGACAGTCACATCTGAATTTTGTCACCCTACTGCCTTTGAGAAAAGACACCAGAAAGAAAAAGGTTCATACTAAAATCTTCACAATATGTATTAAAAGCAATTGAAATGACAGTCATTAACTTACTCCTTGTCATGTGCAGTGCGCAGCCTACCTCTCAATGGCCATTAGGCAGAAGGTAAAAATAATCATTTTAACAGTAACTACTATCAATGAAATATATTGTGATTAGTCACTAAGCTGTGCTTAAACCTACGTGTAAGGTGACTGAAGAAGGCAAGCTCCAGGCCAGGAGTATTTGTTATCTGAAATTCTCCTCTCTGCAAGCTATAAGCAGCTCACCTCTGCTGCTACCTCACCTGATGTAGGCGAGATGTACCCTCAGCTGCATTCCTGGTCCTCCAAATTGCACTGTGTCACCCCAAGGTGACAATCAGTCGGTCCTTAGTGGTGACCAAAACAGTGACTGTTGTACGAATGAATGATGCAAAGGTAGCCACCTGTCCATTTCAACAAGCAGCAATGTTTAGCCCTAAGAAAAAGGTTGTGGCATCCAACGAGTATTCTTGGGTCTCTCAGAAGGGTTGAGTCTATCCATGTTCATCATTCAACATCACTGTCCTCAGAGAGTGCTATAAATGATGTGCACAGTCGCCAAGCACCCTGGGTGCTTGCTGAACATGCCTGCTGAAACTTGCTGGTTTTGTTATATTGGAAAATCCCTCTCACCTCCCAGCCCTTTGGAAAGGTTGAAGGGTTTTATTTTTCACCTTCACTCCACCCTTCTCAATCTCTCCCCCAGAAAATTTCATCAGGAGTGATTAAGTTCCAAGACAAGGAAAAACAGCTTTGGTGTCAAACCTAAGCCAAGATCTCTCAAAGGGACTTGTGTATGTTTACCAGAAATTGTTTTGCAGAATGTAGAAACATATTAGTTTCTGTATCATACCTCTGAAGCACACAGGTGTAAGGCCATCCTTCAGCACGGATGTCTAAAAGAGAAGGGTCTTCCAATATCTATCACAGAGGGACTCAGTCTCTAACCAGTAACATCCTTTCATCCTTTGGATTAGCAGAATTAGCCAGTAACACAGGTTGCTATAAAGCTTGGACGATAACACTGAAATCGACAGAGATTTTCCATTTGACTTTACTGCTTCCACAAATGAAGCTTTCAGGGCACGTGGCTCACATACTTACGATCAACCTGCATTTTTCTCAATACAGTGTACATCGAGGGTCAATATGAAACCTTAACAGCCAGGTTTTTCAGGACAGTACCACCATGAAAAATTTCCTCAAATTTCCTCCTGTGTAGTTCTTTAATGAAAGAACAGAGAAGCAAGATAATATTTTAAGGGAGGTGATTCTGTAACATGCTTACTCACAGCTCATGTCAGGTTGCTTCTTTCAGTGTTATCACCTGATGTAAAGGTTTCTCCTGCCTAAAGGAGGACTAAAGGCATCCAGCTTACACACAAAATCTCTCTTGCCACGTCCTCCTCTGAACTGTCCAAGCTATGAGCACCACAAGAAGTAAAGTAAATAGCCTAAATGATGGCAGGTCAATTAGAGGGTTGAAATCATGTCCAATTTCATAATATGAAGCATTATAAGTAACACATAAAGGATTTGCCTACACCCACAAGTGTAAATATTTGATTTTTATCTTGACATTGTCCTTTCAAGGAAAGTCACAGAGGGGAACATAGAGAGACTGTAAAGAGGATACTCCTGCACTGAAGAGCCAATGCTTTATGGATAGTGGTTAGGTAGCATAGGGAGGATGCCACCAAGACCCTGTAGCTGTTGGAGAAAGGGACCAGACACGACAATATGACCCAATCTGTCTAATAAAAGAGGTTAAAAAGGCCTTGATTAATTAGTCTGTGTGGCATCAATCTTTGCATACTGTCACAACCCATATTTCTGCCCCACACATCGTGCAGTCACACAAGGTAGTACACAGATTGACGTTCAAATGCAAACACAAATAAACATTGCTCTGCTTGATTTGCTAAGAGAGGGAGAGTATTTGAGATACTCATGAGAGGCCAATAGTACAAGAAATAATATTCAGCTCTCTGCAGTCCTATTACGGCCAAAGCAGATCAAGATCTGTCTGCTTTTTTTGTCAATTTTTTGTTGTTTTGTCCCAACACACCTGTTCAATATTCTCTAATATTCAAATTCTCTCTTGGTTTGACGAGGAAAAGGAGATTAAAGTTTTCAAAGTAATTTGCAAGAATTTTATTCCATGCTTCAGAAACTGAAATTCACCTCTCTGTTTCCCACAACTCTCATTATAATTAGAGTGGCTGTGAAAGGCGGGCAAGGTCTCTGCATCAGCTGAACTGGCTTGACATGGACCTCAGGAAAACAAAGCTACTCATGGAAAACGTTTGTTTATAAAAGCCTAAAAGGACAAAAACCAAAAAAAAAAAAAATCCTCTATCATTTAAGCCTGTCCATAAATCTCAGTAAGACTGCAAAGTTGCAGCTTGCTTGGTATATTTTATAGACAGAGATCTTGCTGACTTGGCTGACACTAGCTAGGAGGCGGGGAAGGCAGGAAAGTTGAGATTTGGGGTGGGTAAACATTCCCATCCATCAAGTGATTGGATTTGCAACTAAAGCTGTGAAAGCCACATCAGATTAATGTTGCCAGGGCAGGAATGATGTGAAAATCATCTGTCTTTAATTCAAGGGATAGTAGGGACAGGGAATACACACGTGGGGTCAGGGCAGTCCTGGACCCTCTGTACCTTCAGGCCAAGGTGCAGGAAAAAAGACTCCCACACAGATCCACATTACGTATAACCCTGGATCACATCCTCAGCTCTTTGCACTTGGTGAGGAGAAGGGAGGGGAGGGTGGAGGACAGGGTCCAACAACCAGCCCTGCAATTTCCCTTCAGCTTCACATCTCTTTTGTTCGGAGCAAGATGCCCCAATTGTGCTGAACCATGTGAAAAGAAAACCTACAGAGGCTTTTGTTCTCCGAAATCTCTCATCGAAGGAAAGAGCTGAGACCGAGCAATTTAATTCACTTAGGACTTTTGTGTCTTAATCCATGGAGCAAAGTTTTCAATCAGCTGTGGGGTGACAGGGGGAAGGCGGCTCTGTGCAGGCTCCCCTGGGTGCAGGCAGGTGGGTGGAGGGCAGAGAGGGAGGCGAGGAGCTGAGCCGTGATCAGGCACAGATCTCCCACCCAGCCCGAGAGGAGCCGACCAGGCATTACTCCACACCAGCTTTCAGGAATGCAAAGCAGCTTATGCGTGTAGGTCATTTCAGGACACTAATGATAATTAAAACGAACCCTAAAACACACTGACACACCAAATGACGATGGGAAATGGAGACTGTGGGTGAACAGGGAATAGGTCCAGCTCCTCCCTAAGGGGGCAGATGGAGGATGCAGAGGGAACAAATTAGCTTTAAAAAAACTACAAATACAAGGAAAATCTAGCAAAAAAAACCCAAAGATACAAACAAACACAAAAACCCCAGCAACCAAACAAAGAGGGACAGCACACATTTGGACTGAGAGAGCAAAGAAAACTGGATGAGTAACAGCCCAGGTTGCATGACTTGGACAGTACCTCAGCATATCTAGGAGTCAACTGCTTTCCATCCTCAGTCCCCACCAGGGCAGGGACCAGGTGAGACCCTGACACTGAAACAGGCAGAAGTCTACCAGGGTGTGGGAATGACCTCCAGCCCTTCCTGGAACAGCATGTGCTTCACTCTCTCTACACCCACAGCCTGACCCAGTGTTTCCAGCCACCAAAGGTCACTGCTTCCCCTCACTGCTTACAGATTGGTTCTGCAGAAAAAGGACCAGGGACCATGATTTGTACAGTACTTGAAAATCAGAAGTCATCTGAGGAAACAGAGCAAAATTTTGTTCGTAAAGCTGACCCCTATATATACACATAAACTCATTCACACACATACAAACCTTTCCCCTCCTGGAACACCTGGCTTTATAAAAGGTTTGCTTCTACTTTAAGGACACAGTTCAGGAAGGGCAGCTGTTGAATCACATTTCTCCATAGAGCACACAGCTCTGAAACCAAATGTTATCATGAAAATCCCAGTGGGCTGAGGCTGGGAAGGAAAAACAGACTCCTGACCTGCAGTTGTTAAAAATGGCTTTTTGCAGAAGAATGGTAATGTGAAGGGCTATCTTACAGAGGGTAAAAAAATAACACCGGGAACTCAAGTTGCACACACTGAAATTGCACATTTTTAGCACCTTGAAAAAAAACCAAATAAAACAAAAAACCCAGCACAGCCTCTAATCAGAAAGTAGCATTGGGACAGGTCTGTGGTGTGCTGAGAGCCATGCATTTCACCCCATGGCAGGGAGTGAAAGAGAGAATTTTGAGTAAGACAGAGAAAGAACTCTCAACTCCACTGTGGTGACACCCCACCTGGAGCACTATGTCCAGTTCTGAGGTGCCCAGCCCAGAAAGGACAGTGACCTTTTGAAGTGACTCCAGAGGAGGCATCAAAGATGATCAAACAGATGGAGCTCCTTTCCTACAAAAATTGTCTGAGAGAGTCTGGGCTGTTCAGCCTGGAAAAGAGCAGGCTCTGGGGTGATCTTGCTGCTGCCTTTCAGTATCTGCAGGGGGCTTACAAGAAAGATGGGGAGGGACTTCTTACGAGGGCGTGTAGTGACAGGACAAGGGAGAATAGATTTATTCTGAAAAAAAGAGTTAAAAATCCTTCACTGTGAGAGTGGTGACACACTGGCACAGGTTGCCCAGAGAAGTTGTGGGTACACAATCCCTGGGAGTGTTCAAGGCCAGACTGGGTGGGGCATTGAGCAATCTGTTCTCGTGAAAGGTGTCCCTGCCCATGGTAGGGGTATTGGAACTAGATGATCTTTAAGATCCCTTCCAACCCAAATGATTCTGTGCTTCTAAGATTCTCGACCTGTTTCCTCGTGAGCTCCAAGTGCCCTAATTCTGCCAGCAGAGATACGATTCTCTAGCCTTGAAAAGTCCAGGTGGGTGGCTATGATGGTTTTGAAGCAGCTGAGCTCATGGGTCAAACAAATGACATGAAGACTTGGTGGCAGCTGGTCAGTATGTTTGAAGATTACAGGCCTAGATGCTGCCACCAACACCTTATAGCAGCCCTCTCTCTCCCTCCTACCCCCAGATGTAAACCACCTCCTGCTCACTGACCTTCTCTACCAGAAGCTAGGACTTGAGAAATAGCTACAGACAGATCCTGTTTACTCAAGTTCTTGACAGAAAATTCTGTAAACGGTGAAAATTTCCATGAAAAGAGAATTCCAGCTCAGTGTTACTTTAATTATCAGAACTGAGTCGAATTCAAATGTTAGCAGCTATGTTTACAATGCAAGGTGGAAACAGAAACGCTGCTTACATTAAGTGTACTGTGCCTCTGACAGCCATATCTGTTCCTTCTTGACAACTTAAGGAAGAAAAGCAACTGTCATCCACGGTTTTCAAAAAGAAATCAAGACCCCTGTGAGGCCAGACAGCTACTGAGAGTCTGATCTGAATTTACTGCTGCAGACGGAGGGGGAAGTAAATGGCACTTTATGAACTCCATCATTTATTGACTCGCCAACATTGTTTGCTTTTGAGGAGGACGGTGATGCTTTTAAAACCTATTTTTCTTCACACTGTAAAGGGACTTGCATTTGTTTGACTGACTGCAGTGGCCTGATGGCAGCATCATCACCTCTTGTGGCAAAGCATGCTCCTTCTCCCAGGTTCCTGTACTGAAAATGCTCCATTTCATAGCTCTTTTACTTGAAGCCTTCTGACAACCCCTATAAAGATATCTCCTGTAAACCTCAGGCTTTTGCTGGGCTATAAGCAAGCTGTTGTACATTAAGCAACAATAACTAGGAAAATCCAGAGCTCTTGGGAGCCTCCAGAGAGAAGACAGTATCTCTCTGCATCCTGTCAGGCTGAGCATGGCCACACAGAGCTGTAGCAGACCTCCACTTCAGTTCTTCCTATCTCAAACACTGGTCTAGCAGAGTGACTCTAGTTTTAACATCCTTGTATGGCATCAGGAAAACTGCCTCACATAGGAATCACTTCCCCAAACTGCAGCCTGATAGAGGTTAGGCCATGGTGAGTTCACCCTGGCTGGATGCCAGGTGCCCACCAAAGCTGCTCTGTCACTCCCCGCCTCAGCTGGACACAAGAGACAAAATATAACAAAAGGCTCGTGGGTTGAAATAAGGACAGGCAGAGATCACTCACCAGTTACTGTCTCAAGCGAAAATGGACTTGACTTGGGGAAATTAGTTTAATTTATTACCAATCAAATCAGAGTGGGATAAGGAGAAATTAAACCAGACCTTAAAACACCTTCCCTCCATCCCTTTCTTCCTTCTGGGTGCAATATCACTCATGATTCTCTCCTCCTCCCCACAAATGGTGCAGGAGGACTGGGAATAGAGGCTGTGGTCAGTTCATCACATGCTGTCTCTGCTGCTCCTCCCTCCAAAGGTGTCGAACTCCTCACGCTTTTCCCCTGCTCGAGCGTGGGATCCCTCAAAGATGAAACAGCCTCCCATGAACTGCTCTAATGTGGATCCATTCCACAGTGGTGCAGTTCTTCAGGAACAGACTGCTCCACCGTGGGTCCCACACAGGGTCACAAGTCCTGGCAGCAAACCTGCTCCAACCTGGGCTGCTCTCTCCAGGGACCCCACGTCCTGTCAGGAGCCAGACTGAAACAACGAGGGTTTGTTTTTCTGCAGGAAGATAACTGATGGACCCTCTCTTTCATACTAAGATGAAACGTGGAAGGAAGAACTAGTATCTTTTATAAACCAATAAAGCAAGTGTTGTCAAATTCATTTCAAATCCAGCAGCAAGTTCAAAAGCTA
The DNA here is from genome assembly GCA_036023395.1 of Myiotriccus ornatus. Taxonomy (NCBI): domain Eukaryota; kingdom Metazoa; phylum Chordata; class Aves; order Passeriformes; family Tyrannidae; genus Myiotriccus; species Myiotriccus ornatus. Next base: position 64,600,486 of record JAYRBT010000093.1, read on the forward strand.
TTTCATGGGAAGGGGAGGTAGGAAGAGATGGAAGGAGAAGAGAGGCAAAGAGAGAGATAGATGTGCCAGGGAAGGTTCAGATTGGATATTAGGAAAAATTCTTCACTGGAAAGGTTGTCAAGCACTGAAATAAGCTGTCCATGGCAGTGGTGATTTCACCATCGTTGTAGGGATTTAAAAGCCTTGTAGAGGTGGCACTTGCAGATATGGATTAGTGGTGGGTTTGGCAGTGCTGGGTTGGACTTTATGATCTTAAACGTCTTTTGCAACCCTAAGAACTGCTGGAAAATGAGATGTTTTTTAAGAAGCATTTCTGCACAACTGCTAAGTTTCCCCAGAAAAGGCCAAAGATGATAATAATAGTCACCAGAAACATCAGCAAGAAGAGGTATACGGGCTCTTAGCCTTCAGGCAAGCCCTGTTCCCCCTGTGAATGCCATGACTCCGAGGAAGGTGTGGGAGCAATCTTGCCGGCTCAGTGCTGAGGGACACATCTCCGCTCAGCTCTTCATGTCCACTCCCACTTATGCTGCCACAGAATAACCTTGTGCTCCCCGCTGTGCCACTGTGCAAGGGCTGGCAGGGGAAGGGGCTCAGGGATAATGAATGAAGCTCTATATTAGCCACAGAAGCACAGGACAGTCAAATGAAAGGGTAAAAGTATGGTCATGAAAGACAAGCAGTCACTCCGACTGTGTGCTGGAGGTAATTACTGCTATATAAATAAACCAGAGGGAAAAAAAATCTTTTAAAAATCTAATTACCATGCAGCACTGTGGGTTTCAACCTTGGTCAAGTACAGGCAGACCTGATTTACGCTCCATCATAAAATCCTAAGCACGAGGCTGGTCTCCCTCTCTCTTTACAATATGAGTCAGGGAATCAGCACAGGACACTTCTCAGAGAGGAGCTGCCTGATAGATAGATGTGCTCACGTCTGGGTGGGTCAGCATCTCCAACAAGCCCGGGACTACATGAGTACACCACCTGCATGTCTATTTATCACAGTTTTTCCTCTGCAAGAACAACACCTTTTCGTTTTATTTTGTTTCTTACAAAACAACAGCAAAAAAAAAAAAAAAATTGCTCCCAAACCTCTGTTTCACTGGACTTTTTCTGATGATTAGTTTCTCATGACCCTTAGTAAGGATATTTCTCTGTTGTTCAGAGCTGTCTGCTCTCTCTGAAGCGTGTCATGAGGCATTTCTGTGAAACTTTCCTAATTGTGTAGAAAATGGAAACTGAGGTAGATGCTTAATTCATGACTGAAGGTTTTGTCTCCTACTCAAGCAAGAGTTCTACGCTCTGTTTTTTTTTTTTTGTTTAATCTCAATGTGAACCCTTTACCCATCATTTTAAGATAAAGAATGACCCAAACTTAGATCTTTATTTCCTGTACCTTTGCTTGTTGCAGGATAGATTTCATCGATGAAGAACAGTGGGTGAGTCAAGTACAGCAGCTAACTTTAAATGCAAAACCATTTTGAACTTGAAGAACTGAGGCACATTCAATAGCAGAGCAAAATCCTAAAACACATCTGATTCTCCCCATGTGGAACCAAGTGCTACGCTGCAACATTTTAACCTCAGAAACACTTCTGAAAACAATCAAGTCCAGGTTGGATTTGCAGCTCCACATTCAAAGCTGTTGATATAAGTGGACAGGAAGCAGATTTCCCATCGTGAGCAAACAAGAGACATGTTTTTCCCATCCCAATTTGAGAGAGAGAAGTCAGAACCCATTAAGTCAATAATTTTTGTCAGTAGACAGGCACACACACACATATGTATAAGGACAAATAAGTTAGGTCAGTGAAACATCTCGTATAAATTCTAAACTGCAAAGCTGTGTTAAAAAACCCCGCAACTTTACTCAACAGATTTCAGCTCTCAGCGTTGGTTAGATTTGAAAGCCAAGCATTTTGCTTAAAGCCATATCAAAACAATATGCTTCAATAATTTCTAAACATAAACACAGATCTGAAAGTGGTAGGACACCCTGGGGCAAAAAAAATAACTTATTGTGTCATCTAATTGTTTCCAGCACTTTTGAAAAACAAACAGTGAAACCGGAATAAGTATTAAACAGAAGCAAAAGTTAGAAAACAAACACCATCAGAGTTCAAAAGTAAGACAATTTCCTTATCATCGTTAATGAGATTTATTACCCAGCATCTGTTATCCTGCCTTTAAAAAGTCAAAGCCCACTTTTAATAATTGCCTCTTGCTTTTATACGGTATCTGGCACTCGCACAGCTTCCTTGATTAAACCTCAAAGCAGGTAAGAACTGTGATTCAGAGAAAGGAGGATTCAAAGGTAAAACAAATTGCCCATAGTTTCAGAGAAATCAGTGCCAGAGCTAAGAATCAGAAGTCCAGGCTCCCATTCTTTACAATAAACCACCCTGCAGCTAAAGCCTTGTCTGCTATTGCCCACCATCAGTGTGAATTTTGCAACTCTGATGGCACTCAAACCTCTGTAGCTTTAGGAGAAGTTACACACACTGTACACGTAAAGATAAACAGCCTCTTCAGAGGAGCCCCTGGATGTCTAAATGGACACGCTAAAGAAGGTGGGTACTGCTGTTCACAGGGCTGCTCGTGCATAACACCGTCAGGAAAAAAACTAATGGGTGCAAACAGGCTGAAAACATCCTTAGACATGAAGGTTTGTGACCCACGGAGGAATAAAAGTCTTGAAGAGACTGAGTGAATTAATACACAGCTTTACTAAGGGCTGTGCTATGGCAGCAGCACTGGCAGTGGAGAGGGGTGGGTAAGTGAGATGCTTCGCCTGATCTACTGTTAAAGATGTTATGGGAGGGTGAGTGGTGTGGGGAAATAACCCACTCCATCTTGCACTCACTTCTGACAATCATCTTTTTTAGCTTTTTAAATTAGGATCTAACCCCATTTTGATGAATTTCTTATTGGGAAAAGCAAGCAAAAACATTTAAGATTACATTTTACTAGCTGTGAAAATCTCAGCTGTAACACTCCTGTAGCAGCAATTCTTGAGACGTGTTTTATCAAAACCATGACCCATGCCTCTAAATTCTATCTTATCTTCCTGCAGCCCTTTCAGTCGGGGAAAATGTAAGCAGAGAGTTCAAACTGTCGCAGATCCACTTACATTATATTTAAAAGTAAAAAGAAGGGGACAAATATTAAAATGCTTCTACACAAAGAGAAACAGAGAGACAGCTCTAAAAGAAACTGGAATAGCTCTTGGGAACAGCTCTTGTCTCTTGAATAAATACTTTGCAGTTTACAGCTTTCTATAAAAAAGATATTTTCTTTTTTTCCATCTTTCTTCAAGCTAAACACACGCTTTATGTTGTAAAAAACTAAAGGGTTTGATAAGCCCAAGAATGGACTTCCTGTATGTGTGTCTGAATATGTGCATTTTTATTCTGGGTTCAAGAAAAAATGCATGTACAGCATGTGCCACACACTGAGACTCTCCCTATTCTAAAAACTTTGCTACATGCCCACAATTCCAGGAGTGCACAAGAGGCACAACTTGGAGCTTTGCAGATGAAAGATACAAGTGGAAGGCAGAACTGCTGGGAGATCAAGAGAAACTCAGATGATTCTCATCAAACTGAAGTACCTACTTTTTCTTCCTCTGTTCTCAACTCTCACCTTCCTCTTTCTTCCCCATTTGACTGTGGCCTCTACACTCATGGGTATCTCTAGTATTTGCAGCATTCACAGTTTACTGAACTTTTCAAAGTTAATATTTCTTGCTTGCCAGTAGGGATTTAATTTTAAAAACTAATAATAGAAAAAATCATTCATGTTAGCACTGCAGGAAAGGTTATTATTGCTCTAAAAAAAAAAAAAATTACAGAAGCTGATTTTGAGGAAGACAGGCAGTTGTCAGCTCAGAACAGAAGAGCCTGGTGGTCACACATGGCTAACTCTCTTATCAGGGTGATTCTCTCCCTACAGACTAGCCAAGGAGTAGTTTTGCTTACTCCTGTCTGATTCAGCTGACCTCAGGCAACCTTCCCCAGACTTGTCTCAGTGTAAGAGTCATCAAATAAAAAAAAAAATATGGTGTGAAATTTGGGGAAGTTCAAAAGCGCATCAGAGATTTTGACTTGTTCTTTTAAAGAAACAGGATGTGCCACACTTCAAAATGGTCCTTTATGTTCCTAAAGTGCCTGAAAGTTATAGTAAAAGAGAAAATGTTTCAAGTGTTTAGCTCGTACTTTGCTATATAGAGTATGTGACAAAGTCTTGCAGGCAGAATATCTCTGTGAACAATAGGAGCTGTTCAGTAAGAAGCAATCTCTAGAAAGAGATGTTCAGAGACCTTATGTAGGGCAAACAAGACTATGTGTTTAATATCTAGGCTATTACTGTTACTCTGTTATGTCATGTATCTTATCCTGGCATGCACTTTTCCCATCCTGGAAACAGAGATAATGTATTTACTGTTTGCTTTAATCTTACAGTTAAGTTATGTGGACACAATCCACTAGAGTTTGCTGTGGATTGTGGTTGAATTTCTGAAAAACAAAAGAAAAAACGAACCCCAAGCAAAAAAAACCACCAGCCTTTACTCTGTTTCTTAAACATCCTTGAATTTGCTGAACTCTAAAAAGAGTAGCATTCTTGTTTCCATTTTACCACAATAATACAAGTATTTTAAGGTAAATTGAATTTTTTGTAGTACTTCCTGCATGTCTCTAATGTCGTATGAAAGTATTAATAGAAATTCTGAGTTGCAGAACAAGGAAAACCTCTAGATAAAGGCATATTTTAAAACGAAAAAGGCAGTAAGAATTTTACTTCAAGAGCAGAAGTCAGTCGAAATCTCTGACCACTGAGTCACAGGGCAAAACTGAGATTTATCCAATCCTAAAGTGAATATATTTATCCCAGCTTTTATAGACTGCAACAAGGATGAGGACAGTATGTGCACTACTAAGCCCCCCATAATTCACTAAAAAAGGATATGAGGAATGTTTCAAAACTGGCTCAGTTTTACAGTTGCAGAGGCACTGAGCTACATCACTAACTTTATGAGAGAACTATGCTTACATGGTTATTGGGATGCAATAGAAAGAGTTTAACAGCAGTGTCTTGGAGGGCTAAAGCCTTACTCACTCTTCACTCACTAAACTCGTAGTTTGAAAGAACTTTTCTCTGAAGTAGAGCTTAGCTGGGTTACACAGGCTTTAAATCTGCCCCTAAGTTTCTTCCCTCTTTCTGGCAAGGGCCCTCCAACCCTTGTGATGGCATCCCAGTGTTGCGTCAGCAACACATCCGGCTCATCACGGGAGATTTACAGCTGTGTCAGACTCAAAGAGCCTGGGTGAGGGCAGCCACACAGCAGTATATTTATCGTGCATCACTTAGGAGATGCAGAATATTGCTTGGACACTTTAATAGATGCATCAGTGTTAACTGATTTGCTCTGAGGCACCATATGCTAATCAAATGGGGTGCGATGCATAATGTCTTATTAATGTCGTAACAAAGGAAATCTCGATGTGTTCCGTAATGTCTTTATGATTACCTTTAATTTTAGATAGCTGGTGAAGGAATGTGTGTTCAATACCTGGATCTGCTGTCTAATTACCTAGGATATAACAAGAACCAAGTGTACGATAAAAGGCCAGGGTTTTTATTGGAGATCGCTGGTGACAAAATAAACCATAAATAAG
>JAYRBT010000093.1:64606184-64651894 GCA_036023395.1 Myiotriccus ornatus
CTAACACCACATCCTGATCGGCATGTGAGATTGTTTTAGGCATATTTTGATTTCTTTTCATCTTTAGTCACCAACCTGGAAAAAGGAAAGGCGTAGACACAGAGGGATATAGCTTCAAAGAGGCTCCCAGGAGGTTTAAATACACGGGTCCAACAGATGTTTTACATTTACTTCTACAAATAAACATACTCACAGTTCTGTCATTCACTTCAAGCCACCCCTTATACTTACGACAGCTTTTCAGGTACAGTTACCTTAAGCCTGCTCATCTTTTCCATAAATGCTCTTACTACTTTCCTTCTTAACACACACCCTACTACTTTGAATTAGCTTCTGAGAATTTGAAGCAATATGGAGAATAATCTCCTATTAACAGCATATGGATTTCAGGTGTTTTCTATTATGCAATTTGCCTAATCCTTAATGTATTTTGCATAGGGAAATGGTAACTATTCCCTTTTTGTAACTGGGGAAACTGAGGCACAGTGTTCCCATAGCCTGATACGTGTGACAGCACTTAGGATGTGGGATTAGTTGCCAGATCTTACAACTTCTAAATCAGTTTCTGAGCAAATAAGTCTCTGGAATGGAGCTCCTCACATCAAATAGCATGTGCTAGAAGAAAATTTTGTTTTGTTGTGTCAGGTAAGAGAGGTTTCAGGACTGTTGCACAGAAGATGAATTGATTTAAAGTGGTGTCCTTGCTTCATCAAGATTTTCACCCAAAAACTGGTGCTTTTGCACCTATGCACATGTCACCCTTTCATCCCTCTTTTGTAGAAAAAGCCTTTGAATCAGGAACCCAGAGGAAAGGTTTTGCAGCTGAGGTGGTGAAACCGGAAACAGAACACAACTGAAAATTCTAGCATGACCCTTCACAACCAGAGCTGCTCAGTGGTGGCATTTGAGCCCCTTCACACAGACAGGCTTCGAGGTGGCTTGTCCCTAAATATATTTGAGAGGTGTACACAGAGTCATTTCAGGCGGGTGGTGATGAAACTATGATCAGCATCTGCCCATCGTAACTGAAACAGAGAGGAAGGAAAGAGTGAATTCTGGATCTCTGAGTGAACTACAATCTGGTACTCTAGCATGAATCAGAGAAAAGCCTCTGCAGGTCAGTAGAGTCACATCCGAGTAGAAGTAGTAAAAAAACTAAATGAAAACCAGGCCCAGGAATTAGAGCAGCAATGCTGCCTGGGCCCTAAGAGACAGCCAGAAACCCTTTGATAGAGTAAAATCCTCGTACGCTGCAAGAAACAACCTGCAAGAGAGTTCCCTATCGGCATCATTAATGCATTCCCCAAAGCAGAAATCAGAAGGCTCTTTCCAGAGGAGGGATGTTGTAGAAAGAGGCTCCCTGTTTAATGACACCAGTGAATGTTTCGCCTGATGTGGAAAGAAAGAAATTAGCTCCTGCTGATTTCGTGTCTACACAGGCTGGGACGGGCCTAAAATTCATGGTCAGAAAGGGTGCAAGGCAGGGTGAGGAGTGGAAAGTAGAAGTCATTTCAGCAGTGGGATAACTAGAGAGTGGTTTTTACAATTCATGATCCCTCCCAGCCATTTAGGTTCCTGGAACATGGGATTCACCTTCCTTATGATCTGTTTCTCTGTCTTTTGGATTTATGAAAAATGGGGAATTGGTGCTCAGGATCAAGCAGAACAAAATCAAACAACCCTGGGGACAGTGTTGGCCTCAGATGAGAAAGTAACTGTGCACTTAGGCTAAAAGTCATGTTTTCAGCTGTTACATGATTTTAAGTCTGGACTTTGGTTCCAGACCAGCTCAAAAAGTACAGTGTTATTACTAGATACAGAATATTTCTTCTCCCTCTTTTTTTTTTTTTTTCTTTTTTCAAAATTCAGGTCTCAAATCAGTGTTGCTGTTTCTTAAGCTAGTGAACAGAGCTGTGAGGAATTCCAAAAGATCAACTGATCCAGGAGGAAGTATTAATATGCAGTAGTTCATGAATGCTTGTCTAATGTCATCTTCACAACTTCTACAGGCTGAGATAACACAACAGCAGTAAACACCACTCTTGTGCTTAACATCTTTGCTGGCCAGTTCCACATCTCAGTAGCTTTCTGCAACTCTTTTTCTGTCTATTGAAACTTCCTGTTCCCTCTAGTAGCTGCAAACTGTCCAAACAGAGGAGTTATCCACTTCCATAGAAGCACATCTGCCTGACTTCCATGCAACAAAGGCCAACACTGTGTTTGTCTGTCATTCTTACTTTTTTTTTAATCCTTACCTCTAACCTTATATTTAATTGTTTTATTTTTCCCTCATCTGACTAATACAACTCTTACAGCTTCTATGTCATGTGCTATGTTTATGTAAAGTCTAATTTGGAGGAAGATGCCCTTATTATTGACCTCTGTGCAGTGCCTCTGTGCTGGAGACCAAGATACCAGTTTCATGATCTTAGTCAGATGGATGCTCAAGAAGGAATTTGTCACTCTGGTAAGCCTGGACTTCTCAACATTAACACTGTCCAGGGGGTGATTCTGAAATAAACTGGAAACAGGAAAAAGGAAAGATCTTGGAAGAAGCTAGAAACAGAAACAGACAAGGAAAAGGAATTATAAAAATGTTTGTGTTAGGTCTAGTTTAAATTTCTCCCCCAAAACAGCATTGAAAAAACACTGAGCAATATAGACTCCACAGTTTCTGTTTATCCTACAAATATTTCTGCACCAGAATAAAAAGATTAAATATAGCACTTCAGACCAACTCCAGCTGAAACTTAAGATGAACCTGAATATCTCTGGGTTTGCCTAACCTGTATTCCTAATGCTGTTTGTTCTAAGTCAGCAAACCCTCATTTCTACAGGGAATGCTTGAACTTAAGTCCTAATCCATATGAACGACGGCAAGAACACATAAGAGCGGGAATCGTAAATCTAAAGCCTTTTATTTTATTTTTCATTCCCTCATAGTTCCATAGCTCTAAGCATTGTGGCTTCCACAGAGGGTAGCAGCACACTGCCAGTAGCATACCTAATTAATTCCTCCTCGCCTGTTCCATGTGGCTTCCTTACCCCCCATTCCAACTGACCTATTGCTTCTCTTCAAGATAGGCTAAATTAATGATGGTGAAATTAAGGAAGAAGTGAATTATTTAATTCCATATAGTATCAAAGCTTACATGATCCCAGCACTGACTAGGCCAGAAGGATCAGTCCATGCCCTTGGGATTGTTTTTCTGGTCTCATCCCTGAGTTCTCATCAAAATCAATGGGAATTTAGCCTGGTCTTCAGTGGGTGACCTTTTAATTCTCCAGAGGTGCATAACGCTTGGCATTTACTCTGTGCAGTGTCTTTCATGAGAAGGGCTCAAAATATCTCTCTACACCAAGTCTCACAATATCCTCAAGGGGAAAGTAAGCATTATCCTCATTTAATTAATGCATTGCCAAAGGCTAAAATATGAACTAAAGGAGGCTGATCCTTCAAGGTGCACAACTTGCTCTTAGTCTGGTGAAGCTGGTGGGGAGATGAACACACTGAACACCAAACAGGATTACCCTCCAAGACCAAGGTCAGTTGTCAGACCAGATATTCTTGCCCAGCACTCTTCATTCAGTGTTTATATTCAGTGCCTTCACCCACTGCTGCATCAAGATCCAAATGATAGCAATAACAAGAAATATTTTAAATTGATTTGTTTGTGGTGGTATGTGTGCATAAGCTAGCCAATCCTGAAGCACATCAACCTATGTGCCAATTTTCTCCTCTCAATCAGCACAGCACAGCAAGCAGAAAGGGTCACCAGGAAGCCACCAACATTCACAGGACTTGGCTTTACTCCTGCACTGGCCAGAGCTTGGCATATCACCCTGGGATAAGTCACCATTCCCAGATCATCTGTTCAATTCCTACCTATTACCCTGACACTAATAATGAGTATCTTACTATCAGCAATTTGCTCCCTAAAAACAAGTAAGGAGGAAGAGGAACAGAGTTGTAGAGAAGCTAAATAACTTCTAAAGTCCTGTAGAATGTTTGCTGTAACCAGGGAATTTAACAGAGTTGACTTGGATCTTTGTGGAATTAAAATTCTGTCCATTAGACCATAAGAAAAGTAAAAAGATGTAAACTTCCCTCTGCCTATTCTTATCTGCCATCCACCTTTTCCCTCCTCCTTTTTGGTCATAAAGCTGCTTATTTTCATTACGTCTTAAGTTTTTCCAGGCTTTTTCTACTTTCGAAGATGATTTGATGTCTTGATTGAGGCTCGTAATAAATGTGTAAGCAGGTAGATCCCTAAATTAGCCTGAAAGTCCTGATGGATGCATTGTCATAACAAAACAAAAAAAAAAAGCTGCAGTGGGGGCAAAGAAAACTTTACCATGATGCAGACCCACAGCCAAATGCCCAGAGTTGCATCGAAACCCAGCATCTTTTTTTTTTTTTTTCCCCATAGCAGCTGTAAAACAGAATTAAGCTAGCATGTCACTGAAAATAGGATCTCTCCTATGGGGTATAATGTCTACCATCATTTCGGAGCAATTTGCTGCTCTATATTCAAAGAACTCTTGAGTTTCTACAATAGGCACTCTAATTGCAAACATTTGGTGTTAATGTTTGATGACTAGGAGCACAGCAAATCCAAGGTGTATTTCAGAACAGTCTGTGTGTTTTCTTTGCTTCAGTGGCTGGACAAGACATCCATTAGAAGGTGATGAGCTAAACTGCAATCTTCTTGGAAGATTTTATGACTGTACCAGGATTTAAAGAAGTGCTACTGAATGCACCTCAAATAGGTACAGGTATGAGACCAAGTCACATATAGGTACTCTAAAAAAGTCACTTTGAACTGGAGAAAAAGCATTTCAGGATCTGAAGCCAGATAAATGTGGCAATGAAGAGGAGGGACAAGTCAGTAAGTCAACCCCCAGTTACAAAACTACTGAGCACTTGTGCTGTAGGTGATTGTTATAGACTGGCCTGAGCTTTCTTCAACACAGCCTTGAAAATGTTAGTGGTGAAGAAAGTGTATGGAAAAAAACCCCACCATCCAAAAGATGTCAGCTTGATTAATGACAAAAACTTACTCCAAAACTTTATTCTCCAGTTTTATGTTCATGTTCTCTTTGTCCACAGCGTAAGTTACCAGTAAAATGCAGGTTCTGTTACAACAAATCTCAGCTGTTAGAACTTCAAGTTATGACAAATAGTAATGAAAATAAAGAATTCACTGGAATGTTCAATTTTATTTTTTTTTCAATTCAAGTAATTATCTCTAATCTTTTATACTTGGTATATAAGCTATTAAACACGAGAAAAAGTACATTTTGAGAATTTTTTTTTTTTAACCTGAAATTCCATGAGAAGGCTACCATATTAGTACGTGATTAATACATAGAGTTTATAAAAGAGAAGGATTCATGCAAATCTTCTGACAGAGTATTTTCCTTGATTCTTAGTTAGGTATTCCTTAGTGCATGCTCCAAACAAGTGGCACTGTTATAAGCCTATAAACAACATGACCCATAAAATTTCAACACTAGCTTCTAGTTATAGATTGTTACTTACTATTTTCTTTATTATATTAGACATCTCCCATGCTCCAGGTATTTTACAGCTCTTAGGATAGTTAATGCAATTTAAATATATATGTAGTGACTGTACTGAGTTCTTGTTCGCAAAAGGAACTATAATCTATCAGAAAAAAAGCTAATTACAGTTTATCCCATTGATTTATATCTCCCCAAGCCTCCCCTCCCAATTTTTTTTGTAAGTATTAAAAACCTTAGGTTGTAATTTTGATATATGCTGCTAGATAGATTAAATACCAACTAATTCTCGTATAAAACTGGTAGTTTGATCAATACAGCTAAAAGCTTCATTCCTCACATATGTATTTCTCATCTTTAGAACTATCAATTTTAATCTCACATGTTGGGATTAGATAATAATCAGGGCAAAAATTCAGCCCCACAGAATTCAACAAATCCTCCTGTTCAAATTCTACAGAAAAGAACAGTTGATCCCTGTTCGGAATAAGAAAGATGGACTGGATAACCTTTTCAAATTCTGTCCAAGACTACATCCTACCTTTCAATCATCAACCCCTTTCCTTCTTCTCCCTTCCTCTGTTCCTTCTGTAGGAAGTAACCTCATAGAAATAGATGTGAGAGAAAACACCCAAACAAAGTTAGAAAAGGCAATTTCCCAGATTATTTGTTTCCCAGCCTAGAAACACAAGAGAAGACACTGGAAAGCCACCAAGAAGGTTTGCCATCACATTCTGCAAGGAACTGAGCAAATCTGGTTTGCCCTTCCTGTAAGACACAAATGGATTTCTCACCGAGTGAGTCATTTCATTTCCCAGATAGCCCCAATGTCCTTCTTATGAAGGAGGGCACAAGACAGAAGGGAAAAAAACCAATAAATAACAATCACTTCAGCAGCAATGGGTGTGATGTGGGAACCTGATTAGAATGCCATGATGTAGCCGTGATATAGGAAATTAAATAGAATAGAGAGTAAGCAGCCTACGAAGATTCTGGTTTCAAATAGCATTTATTGTCAATTTAAAAAAAAAAAAAGGAAAAAAGGAAGCAAGCAGCAGCAGAGGTGCTGGATCTCCAAATGGTTTTCTACAATAACTTTGAAAAAGGTTATGTGAGGAAGAGAGGAAACTGAAGCCTTTTCCCTCCATGGAGGAAAGTAAATCGGTGACACTATGCTAATGAAGGCAATTCGCTCCCAGGATGAGTCATTCAGCAGCAACAGGGTCTTTGTCCTGCCTGTTGATTCATATTCTTTTCCCCCTAGCACAAAGAAGTCATCTTAAAAGGGTTGGCTGGGTGACCTACCCACTAACAAGTTTGGGTTTGATTTTGTTATTTATGTGGTATTAGCACAGTGTCACCCCCAGGGAGATTTTCCCTTCTGTAGTGTCTCTGTCCCTCAGTCTCCGGGTTATCTTCTGTGGGGTGGGATGCAGGGAAGCTTGGAGCAAGACATGATGCCAGAAGAACTACAGAAGAAACAAGCCATGAGCAGGCAGAGTAGCTGTTGGTGGGAAGGTTAGCTTGGCTTCCACTTTGCAGTGCAAAAATTGACAGGATTTTTTTTTTTTTTTGCCTTGAAATCTCATTGTCTCTGTGCGAATAATTCCTAATGATTCTATTTCTCTCCTCTGCTTTGACACACAGGAGCTTTTAAACAGATCATCCCTTCAGTGTGAGAGCCCAGATCTGAACCAGCCCAGTGATGGGATACAGGTCCCATTATGCAAAGCTTCCCTGAACAAAATTGTTTAAAAATCAAAACAAAATGAAGATGTCCACAATGTTGGCTGTAACAAGAGTATCAGCTGCTCAAGGACTCTACATATGAACCGATGGACGGCAGCAGAAAAAATTATAAACCTTGTCCTTCAGAACTAGAACACTTTATTTTCATTTAATGACAACTATGATGGCCTTTTTAAGAAGCAAGCGAAAATTAAAGTACTATTTTTAAGTGTGTATCTTTCAAATGTATAACTTTATGGAAACATTACTAACCAGATAGCTGGTATAAACTGTCATATTTCTAGTGACTGAAGGCAGCTGAATCAATACTTTAAACTAGGCTCAATATTTGAATGCAGTAGTAAGGAAAGTGGTGTAATCCACGGCTATAGATTAGAGGGTATGTCAATCCTAAATTGCACATTACAGAAGAACTAGTTAGAAAGACTTTTCCTCTAAATATAGCTGTGTTGGTTTTTTTTTTCTGAATAGTAAATAGTTTTTGTGCTAAGTTATTTAGTCCAAGCTTTCCCTGATGTCATACAATGCAGAATTTGTCTCCTGCATCTATCACACTGCCAATAACATTCAATAAAACATCAAATTAATTATCAAAAAGTATTTAAGATCAAAATCTTTGATTGCCTGTAATGAGATGTCCAATGATGCTAATCGCAGAAAAAGTGTCTGTTTAGAACTAATCATCAGAAACACATTTCAATGTGAAATAAGCAATGATCATTATGACAAGAATAATAAAAAAAAGAATCAATAGCACATACATTAAGCAAAAGCTCTTGTACATTAAATATTCATTTTATGCCTCACATTCACACTTATAAATAAATAAATTTTGCTGTTTATTGGGAATTTCTTAACTTTCAGCAATGAGCATCTGAAAGGAAAACGCAAATGTATTCAGAGAGCTCTTTGGAAAGGTGACTTGCAGTGCCATAATTCAGACAAATAGTTTTCCTCCAAGTAGTAAGTAAAAGCAGTGATTAAAAAAACAAATCCTTCTTCAAGTTCTATTCTTTTTGTTTAAAAGATTGATTTGCTGCCTGGATTGATGCTACATTTCTTGGACAGAGAGCTGAGGGACAAAGAGGGGTTCAGACCACCGTGAGATATTTTCCCACCTTTGACTATACCTGTGAGAGTCCCAGGTAACTGAGTGAAAACTGAGCTGTGCTACACCAGGTTTACCAAGTCTCAGTGGCAGCAGCACCTGGCTCTGATATTACCTGTGAAGCCACTGGAGGAGAAAGATCACTCATGATGGGCAAAGACTAGGTGAATTTTGGAAGCTTCCTTCCTCCCTCTTGTTTCAGTAGCAGAGGTTGTGCTTGCCTGGAGCTGCTGCAGTTGCAACCCATGGATTGTACTCCCTTATATCATCATTAGCCTGAAAAAGCATGTGATCTGTGCTCCAATTTACCAGGAAGGATTGAATGAATGTCTCTGTTGATGGCAGCTATATCCTGGCAGTCCTATTGCAGCAGCAGTGAAGGATATCTTGTACTCAGGTCAGATCAGCAGAATTGCTCTCTGTAAAGGCAGAGGATGCAAAAGGACCAAGCAGCTCCTGCAGAAAACTTAATTTGTTTGGATGGGGATTTCTTGGGAAGGACATATTGGTTGGATGGGACCTCAGTGAACTTTATTCAAGTTATATATACAGGTTTGTCACTTGTATGGGTACATCATGTCTCCAATTCTGCCCAAAATTGGGATACAGTTCTTTTACTCATCCCTATCCCCTCTCCCTATTTATTATTTATTTAAATAATATCAGCTTTCAGAAGGAACAGATTGCTAGAAATTCTGCAACTAGGTGTACCAGTGATAGAACTACTGAACCTTAATTTTTCCAGTCTCACTCACAGTTTGCTTTTCTTCTGTCAAAATAATATGCTTAATCTCAACTGAGGCTTTTCACTCAGTGGGAATCAGGCTTTTCCTCATCTATCCACAGCCTTATTTTCATTAAATTTGTAGGAACTGAATACATTTGAGAGGGCTTACTCCAGAAAAAGGACAGGAAAAAAAAAAAAAAAAGAGGGAGAGAGAGAAACCTGGTTACTCAGTTCAACAGATTGGAAAAAAAGCAAGAATGGTAAATAGCTACAGCACAAAAGTTTAAGACTCGTGTTCTCATAAATTCAAGCTTAAGAAAGAATCAAAAAGTATCCTGCTTATTTTCAATATATAGCTTCTTGACCCCCATATTATAGTAATATTGGTTCTCATTTTAGTCATTTGCTCAGAAAAATGAAAAATATAGATAGCAAATAGATTTAAAAAATGGGCAAAGAAAATGGATGACGATTTAAAGCAAAATAACTGGCTATACTGGTTAACTGTTTAAGCTGCATACATTGCCAGCTCCTGAATCCTGACACTGTGGTCTTCTGATTCCTATACACTCTTGTGCATTTATCCACTTCTTTTGTTATTGTGCACACTGATCTTCTAGGCCTGGCATATTTTCTAAATGCCTTTGAATCTCTTGAGCCCCAGTTGCAACCACTGGCAGCACTATACGTAACCATGGCTATTCCTGTCCTCGACTGTGCAGCACTAGGAAAGCAGCACTAGGAGTGCAGACATACAGCAACAGGAAAAGTCAAGGCATCACTAAAGCAAGGAGTCCTGTCTGGGATGAAAAAGACTCTGCACGCCTAAGATGGAAATCCACTTCCTTTCAAGCCAGAAGAGCCTCTGGCCATACACAGCAGTTCAAAGTGCCACATACAGACCTGCCACGACAAACAGAGTCTATCTTGTGGAGGGCAGCTAAATTCCCAGTTTCAGTGGGGGCACGCTGGAGAAGGATTGAGCCCATAGGTGTTCCACAACAAATTGAAAGAAAAAAAAATACTGTTGCTAATGGTGCACGTGGAGAAATAAAGTTTTCTGTACCTCTCTTCTCTCCATAAAACTCTTCAAGTAAAACACTCTTTTCCTGTGGAGACTAACAAAAGTGACAGCAGCCTCAAAAGTTGTGTTTTGTCAATTTTTGTGACATCTCCTGTCTGCTCAATTATTCAGCAACCCAAAGGACCAAACTTAGTCTGGTCTTCTTAAAAAGGTCATGGCCTGTTCTGCTGACCTAGTGAAGCATCTTTTATTCACAGGTAGTTGAATGGCAACATTTCTGTTGAGACAGAGACCACCTAGTGCTGAAAAAGTGTAATATCCTGTCAAGATGGATATCCTAATATCATATTTCATATCTCATTATTATCCAAAATAACCATAAAATTTTACCCGAATTAGTTAAGCCCCCACACACTTCTTGAGCTAAAAATTTAACAGAAGCATCCAATTCTGCTCTCAAATCACTGGGACATGGGAAAATAATGTTCAAAATCCTGGCATCATCACAGGTTTTCTGTAAATAACGTGAGGAGATTTATTGTGCATAATATGTTAGCTTGCCCAGCCCTCTGGCTCATTCTAGAACTCCAGCATGCAAACACGCTCACAATGCCTAAATAGCTTGAAATTTGAGTCTAAGGTACAAAATTAGAAGACAAACATAAAGGAAAAATGAGGCAATGCCGAAAGAGTACATTATGTACAAAATGTTTCCCTTCTCATGCTGCTGTAGAATTTGTCTGTATATTGAAAAGAAAAAAAAAAAGCAAGCATCAGAGTAGACATTATTTCCTACTGAATGCTTACAAAACCACAAACACAACAGATCACAACACCTAAGCAACACAAATAGTCTCAACTCTTGCCAGAGAGGCCTTTGAAAATATGTGCACGTTTCTAGATTTTACCAGTTCCAGAAAACATATGAAATATTGTGCTTCCTAAGAGCAGAAGTACACCAGCCAGTCTTCTTCCTCCACCGTCCTTTCTATGCTGCAAGGAGAGAAGCCCTTCCATGTTGACTATCTAATTGTGTTCTGCAAATGCTGCAGGGACCTTTAGTTCTTCACCTCAGTTCTTTATAAGCCATGTTCCTGCAGTAGACAGTGTAAAACCCTAAATACACACTTTAGTGTAAAAAAGATATTCCTCTTCAAGGAAAAACTGAGCTCCTTTACAGTTTGCCTGAATGACCATGTTGCTAGGTGGGACAGAAGATATGAAGGTCAAAAATTTGCTCATGGCTAGGACAAGTGGTGTACTTGAGCATCTGTAGTCAGCAGCAGAGTAGGCAAGGGCTACCACAATGTCCAGGAACAGGATAGGCACAGAACATGTAAATTCATATATGTGTTTTTTATATGGTAAATGACTCATCTAGAAAACTTCTTAACTTATTGCTCACTTGTTAGTTATGCTGTACTCCTCTCAGTATTTGACAGAAATGTGCCCACAATTCTTAAAAGGCAACTTTTTTCACCTATGGCTGACTTTTCTCTTTGGTCCGTGCAACTGCTATCAGAGGTGAGCAGCAAATTTCTAATCAACATATTTAATCACACTGTCTCTTCAGGGACGCTGCTGTAGTGCTCATGTAATCTCCTTTGCCTGGGTTCCTGGAAATCACTTGGAAAAACAATGGTTGCACCTGCAGAAGTGCTGCACAGTGAATAGGAAAAGAGGTGCTTCAGCAGCCTCTTCCTCAGCTCCAGAATTTCTCCCTCAATTTAGAAAATAGAGAGGATCCAATTAACAACACCACATATGGTTTCCAGAACTATTGATGGAGCTCTGCATAGAGCACTTCTCCCAGCTAGAGGAACTGCATGTCTAACCAAAAGAACTAACCCAAAACTCCCATAGTACTAACACTTTTATATTATATTGGCTAACTGGTGTTGGAGAGACTAAAGTCATCATTACTGTTGCTTAGGATTTGTCATGCTGCCATACCAAGTGCGTGTTGGAGATTTCAATGGGCAGAACTGACAGCAACTTAAAGGGGCACCAACTGTTCAATTTATCTCATTAACTTCAGGCTCTTAAGTAACCTGTCCTTCAGAAACGCTTCAAGAGATTTCATTGACTGCAGAGTGAACTGAAGGAGATTAGCTCCTAACTTGACACCTCAGCTTGAGTGAATCAGGAACCAGCAGTCAAAGACACAAGACTGAGTCACCAGTTCTCTTCACAGCTGTACTACAGATACTGGTGAACAAGCCTTCCTTTACCCCACTTCTCTGCCACCCCTCTCTACCCCTTCCCCAGACTGGAAAGCTCCCAAAGGCGAAGGACATCTCTGTACACTCGTGAGACACTAAACTCTGCAGGGTTCTGACTTGCACTAAACCCAATAGCAATTATTGATGCATAACTTTACAATCTGAATTACTACATCACCAGCAGAACTCATTTTGATAAGGCAACAGCACATATTAAAAAAACCACCCTCTGAATTAGATGATTCTAATGGAAGTACAATCTTCCACATCTGAGTAGAATATTAATATAGAATTGGAAACAGCATCTTAGTATTAGGAGTCTAGTCCCTAAGTTCCCTATATATTGAATGAGCAGAGATTGGCATAGCCAGATGGCAATTCAGATCCTAGGTAGGCTGAACTGACCCCTGGAAGTGTCTGTGAATATTAACAGTTCCCTTTAATGATTTGGGAAGCACGTCTTAATTTATACTGAAGCCTCTAGCGTATTTCTTTCCTTTCCCACCTGCCTCACAAAATGTTGACATAGAAGACACCAAAGCAGAAAATCCCCCCAAAGAACTCTTAAAAATTTATTTTATCTTCTCCTATTTAGAGCTGTCTATGCAACAGATTGTTTTAACCCATTCATTTGTACTTTCTGGACAAAAACTCTGTTGCAAACTGAAATTTTATAATTCTAGATTTCAAGTAATAGATTAAAAAACACTTAGATGCCATATAGTATAGCAAAAAAGGATAAATTCTGCATCCATTGACACAGATGTCAAAGGTCTCATTCTTTTGCAGGTCTCAGCTTTAAACAGTACTTGCCACCACAGCAGTATTGTTGGAACTACTGTAAGTGATGGAGGAGAGAAAAAAGAACATGAAATGAAGTTGCCCTTGCACTGATACAATTTTTCCCTGTTTCCACAGAGCATAACAGTTGAAGAGGGGAAACCTGGACATAGGCCTATTCGTATGAACAGCTGCTCCTGCTAATTACCTGTCGGTTTCTAAACTCCTCATCGGAAGACAAGGGAACAACATTCCCACCACTGGAACTATTAAAAGATCATCTGTTTCTATCATCAGACCAGAAATGGAGACTCAGCTCACCAGGATGCTAGTAAGGAAATTTAGGAGGAAAGCGTAGCAGACAAGGATTCATTTATCTCAAATTCTGCCAACAGAAGAATTTGCATCTACCCAACACCTCTTCCATTCCCCTTGCTGTGGTGACAGATTCCGCTCTGGGAGTACCATGACCAAACTCCCATTTAGGGGCTGCACATTCGTGGGTAGCACAGGACGGCAACAAGACACGACTACATGTGAATTAACAGAGACAAAAAATGACACGAGAGTAACAGTCTGTAAGAGAGGAACACTATCCTCAGCTGGAAATCGACCCTAAAATCTTTTTTTGCTGCTCTCTTCCCCTTTAAGCTGGGAAGAAAAATCCCAGGCTGCTTGCTTTCATGGGCCATTCACAGCTGTGTGAGCCCTCACCTGTTTGTAGGTGCCAGATGTCAGGGTGGTAGGACTGGAAGCAGAAGGCAAAGTACACTCACAAGACCAGCAGCATTTCAAGTACTTCAAAAGAATCTACTGGGACCAAATCGATTTTTACATGGGAGACAGCAGCCCATAAAAGGAGCTGTTCAGCTCTTCCAAAAGGTATCTCTGGAGAAGAACGAAAGTGGAACCTGTATGCAAACCCACTGAAGGTAACAGAAAGATCCCTGCAAACATCAGTGAGGTTTGGATCAGGCTGGCAGCTCTTCACCAGGCATTTACACCAACAACTAATTAAGACTCTATTTTGGCAACAATTTAAAATATCCACAAAATTCAGAGGGGTTTTAGAGAGATACTTCAGTCATCTTCTAACTCAGAATTTAAAATACATCCACTCTCATCCAGTTTATATAAAGACCAGATATCATGAAAAATGTAATCAGCTCTGTAAAAATCATAGTTTAGTCGTTGTTAAAAGCACACAATGCTTTTGTTCTTTATTAATACGTGATTTAAAATCCAACCGAAGTGGATTCTGTATATACTGTGGATTTTTCCTGCTGCCATCAATTAATTTATTCCACAAATGAAACACCTTTCATATTATTTTGTCTGGGAAATACCAACTTGCCATCAGTAAGGTCTTTTGGCAGTGTAATATACACACTTTTTACCCATCTGTTAGCATTAAGGCTTTCTGCTGTTTTGGTGGTGGGGTTTTTTTTATATCCTCTTCCAATTCTCCTTGAAAATTGAAAGGGATTAGGTTAGTATTAGGTTATTGTTTTAAGTGAAAAGTCACAAAGATGGATGAAGATACCTTCAAAGAGATAATACTGTGGAGATTCCTTGCTACCATTGTCAGCAGGTAGAAGGGTTTTCCATGTTTTGTTTTTGTTTGGGATTTTGTTTGATTGTTTGTTTTTCAATCCCTACATAGTTTATAATAATTGTTCCTTTTTCTGTCAAAGTAAACTGGCTGAGGTATCTCTTAGCTTCCTTTCCTGAGACCTGACCAAGGGTCAGAGATTACCTTGAACTGACATCTGACATTAGCAAATAAACAATCTCCTCTTGTTTCCCACTTGGTGAATCAGCAGTCCCCATGCTAATCTTGTTGCTAAAGCAGAGGAAGGGGAATTCCAGGCTGACAAATAAGTCCCCGGAGAAATGCACCTGTCAGTTACAGGAGAGCCTGCACGGCACCGCCGAGTCAAAAGCAATAGGGTGGATCCGTGCCATTGAAAGTGAAATTCACAGGTCACAGCCCAGCGGGCTACACTGATGCACACTGGTTACCAGGGCAGCACATAACAAGTGGGCATTATCCACCACACACCCCAGAAAGAAAAACTGAAACAATGCATCCTTTAAAAGCACAGCAGTGCAGAAACAGAAGGTTCACTGGTCAGGTGACCTTTTGCTTCCTGTGTTGTATCTTGCTGTGTTGCTACCCAACACCTGTACACCATCAACATTCCAGTAGTCTGTAGTTCCCCATTATCTAAAAACTTTTCTCCACCCAGTTGTCCCAGAGAAAAAAATGCCAAATCATCTAAAACTTCCTGCCCTTCTACAAGGTCTCTTTCAGAAACATTTCAGAAAAAACAGCCTCTTCTTTTTTATCCCACACTTTCTCTCCAAATAGGATTGTTACTTCCCTTCCCATAGTGCACACAAACCAACCCTTGAGCCAAATTCTGAATGAGAACTAAACAGTTGAGTATTTAGTCTTGCAAGTAGGAAATCTAGAACCACTGTATTACTCAATGTGGGAAGAAAAGGACAAAGACCATCTTTATTACCTGTTGTAGGATTTTAAAAAGAGCCGGATAGAAGAAAGCCCAATCCGATGATTTGAGTTAGGAATAAAGTGGCTGGGTCATGGTTTGGTGTCCCTCTTGTCCCTTCCTCCCTACTCTCTGTAACCTCCTTTCTCTCTGTCACACCAGGGCAAGGCAGGCAAGCTGGAATCTGAGACGATTTCATCCCATACTGGGAGCTGCAGTGCTGAAGGCACAAAATGCCTCTCTTTACTCAGAAATCTCCATGCTGAAGGCACAAAATGCCTCTCTTTACTCAGAAATCTCCATTGACTCCCCTCTTCTGTTGCAGGTCTGTTCACTGCAACACTTTATCTGGGAAAATAAGTACCCCCCTGAGCTGAGGAGATCACCTTGCTGACATCTACCAACAGAGCAGGACCAAGTCTGTGCAGTCCTACAGCTGCAACATGGCAGGACAAGGCAGAGTGAAACACAAAATTAATAGCACCAGTATTGTCATCATCACATTAGCACAGGCTCCAAATCCTTTTGAATTACAAGACCAGCCTGGGATAAGCCTTCCCACACAGCTCATGGAAAAGCAGGGAATATTCTTCTCCCTAGCTGTCAAATTGTGCTTGTCTCTCAAGCAAAATGTAATTTTTTCTTTCGAAGAAGTGAAAAGGAAATTTCATGGGAAGTTAGCGTTTCTGTTTTAATAATGAAATTTACATTAATCCAATTTTGCTCATCAAGAACGGAGAGGTTTTAAGAGTGCCCTGAATTTCCAGTATTCAGGTGGCCACTGATGCCCAAATTAGCTCTGTTTCACAGCTGTTATTAGTAGTGCTTTGTGCCTGCTTCACAACTAACAAAACAGTTTTATATTAACACAGGGACCTAAATAGATTTGTCCATTAAACACTAGTACATTACACCCAAGGTGTCCCTTACAAGTATCCCAGTGGAGTTTTCTAAACAATCTTGGCTAGAGCAACCTTGGGAGGCAAGTTTACTGAGAAACATCACTATTAATAATAACCCTTCCAGGGCCGAATCCAGGGTCTAACAGAGAACCGTTCTGGAAGTGTGACTAAAGCTACACTATCGTAGTGAGAAGAAGGAAAAATAAACTATTAGAAGTAACATAAAGAAAAATAAAATCTCAGCAGAGAATGATGTGATAAAATATTTAGACTAAAATCCCACCACCCCCCCCGGCATTGACATTGATATTGTAAAAGCAACAAAAGTGTATTCCTGACAGATCAAAATAAGATTTTTATCTCTAGAGGGTAAGAGACTTGTTAATTTCTTGGTGGGCTGGGCAAAGCAATGAGATTCATATTGTTGTAATTATTAATTTCTTCAGCAAAGTGCTAAATCTCCAGGTACTTTATGTATTGGCTACATTCTTTTTTGTATTTCCAGCAAAGCTATTAATTTAATACCATCTTCTCAGAGGAAAGAAATCTGAATGGAATTAAGGATGCATGATCACAGCTAGGAAAATGAGCAGAGGCAGGAAGAGGGACAGAGAGAAAAAATTAAAACTTTGATAGTTTATTCTGCCCAAGAACACCAGTGGAAAAGTATTCCATGCAAGGTTAATTTGTCCTTATTTAGGTAAATTCTTCGTCTTGATCAAAGCCATTTTTCACACTTTGGTTGTGCCAATGAGTAGGTATTGGCTAGGTATTATCAGAACAAAAAATATATTCTCTAGAAAGGGAAAAACTAAAAAGATGATATTTATCTAGAAATAGCACTTGCACACAAACATACCCGCTCTGAATACAAACATTCACTCATATAATTTCTGCCTAAATTTTTTTTTTCCTGAAAAGCCTTGATTCGTGCTAAAACACACTAAAATCAAGGACTTTGTGGCTGGAGATCAGCACCCAGCTGTATTTCTTCCTGAGAAAGCTACACTGTAACAGCCAGCTAGCACAATCTGGACAGAGAAAGGAAAGCTGGACAGAGGATCCCTTCCAGGAAGTCACCATCACCACCTTTCCCCATATGTCCCTACACGCCAGGGAACAAACTTGATCCAGGTTCCTTTTCCCCAACTGTGACCTGCTGTGACCCCTTATGAAAGGATGGGACCATTTTGGAAGGTCTGGGACCAGTGGAACCACTTTGGGAGGCTTGCCAGACCAGGGAACCACTCTGCAACAATGCCTGTGTCCCACCATTTGCTGGACATTTACAGGAATGGGGCCACCAGGGAGGTAAATCCAGACTTATATCGTTCAAAGCAAGTGCAATGCTAGAGAGGGAAAAAAGTGTCACACTAGCAGGTGTTTGACGTTTTCAACAAATGTCTGAAAAAAATCTTTTAAGTCCCAATTAAGGGATTTGCTCAACCCCAAATTTTTTTTTTATTTTTTTTTTTTTTTAGTGAAAATACCAAGCTGATTGTGCTGGAGGACAAGCCAAAAGGTTTTGCTTTTAATCTTTTATTTTATTTTTTTCCTTTCTTCTTTTTGCTTGCTCAGTGGTATTCATAAAGCATTACCACCTAGGGACAGGTTGCAAGGGGTCCAAATATGATGATAGTTTCCATATCACTACCTGAGACTAGGAGAGGCCAAGGGGGAATGTGCTTCCTACTGAGCTTAATATTTTCAAGGAACAATGCCTGTTACAAACCCACAGTGCCGCTGGGCCCCAAATTCTCCTTTTATTAAGAATCAGTCAATGCAGCTCCACCTTGGGAAAATTCAGTCTCCAAGCCTCAGCCATGAGTCTTTCTCAGAAAAGGGGGTTCTTGCCATGCCTTTCTGGTTCCCTCCTTTGGCCTCACTGCAGCAGACTGGGATGTTAATTGGAAAAGCAAGGCTAATTAAAACCAGAGAGGCAAATGAAACTGTGAGGGGAGTGAAGGGAGGGTGGGGGAGAAAGTTAAATTCAAGCACATAATAAAGAACATTTCTGCCCTGCTGTTCCTAGGAGGGATCTCATAACAGTGGTGCAACAGCCCAGAGGCTACAAAGAAAAAAATTAAGCTACTGTGTATAACAATGAAAACATCAAACCCTTTGTGTACCATCAAAATGGAAACCAAGAAATAAAGTTAAGATGCTAAACATGTGTTTGAAGAGCACTGAAGCATGAGGCATGTATTTGACTTCCACCTTCTGGGGAGTGCAGGGAGGCATGACTGAGATCTATTAAATCCAATGATGGCCAAATGCTCTGCAGGTGCATACAGCTCCAGTCAGGGCACAAACCCTGAAGTACAGACACACAGGTTTTAGAGAGTCGTGCCACCAGGCAAGCATGCTGCCTCGCTGGAGGGAAGTATCCATCATGCCTTGGGAGGAGGTGTCATCACCTTTCTCACTGAGGATGCTTAAGAGATACTACATATGTTCATCCTCCAACTGAACACTTGCCTCTTTCACTCTGGGACCAACCTGGGACCCACCCACCACAGCAGGGAAGTGCCTTTGTGTGCAAGGCACTTGCATATGGCCTGGAGTTTATAAGAAACCTCTTCTTATAAGTGTGACATCCTGATTCCTCATACCCACCAAGGCACTGCTGTACACAACAGCTTGCTGATGGAAATTCAGATCAGCAAGGGCCAGAAAAGGTGAACAACAGGATTTAAAAGGTAAGATGAGTGATGTTTTTCCTCCTCTCTAATCAGAGAACTTCTTTGTGCTTAACTTCTCCAAGAATAATAAGACCAGGCTAGATCTCAGATAATGCAGAAACTTGCCTTTTTTTGTTTGGCCAGTCAAAGGGGCAGCAGAAGGAAATGAGAGGGCCAAGACTGAGTTCTCACTTCCCTCCTTGCACATCCTCTCCTCCCTTTCCTTCCTGAGGATTTCACATCTTCTGCAGAGCTCCCAAGTGCTCTCAGGGTTGCTAACCCCTTCGCTGGCTCCACACAGAGCTCACTGTGTTTTCTGCTGGTCAGTGGATTCTTCACATCCTAGCCCACCTAGGTGAAGTAAAAGCTTGTGACAGCAAATATGGACAAGGTCATATTCCTGACCACTCTTTTTTCAGCAACCCAGAGGTGACTGCCTCCTTCAGAAATACAACTTGAGACTTACTTGAAGGCCATTCAGACTCAAGGAAATTTAACTTTCTCAAGTAAATCCAAAACCTGTAGGAATATAATCAAGTTGCTTAATAAACAGGCAGGAAAGACTGTTTTCCCCCTACAAGACCATTTCAATTTCAGCTAAGAAAGAGACTTGAATATTTGGAACACACACAAAACACCAAAAGGAAAGTGCAATGTACAATTCCCTTTTTTTCCCCCCTCCTCTCAAGCTAACTTCTGTTATTAGCTTAAAAAACTACCTCATTAATTGGCTGCGAGGAGGAACACCATTCACAAGACATTTAGCTATTGGGAGTAGGGAAGAAAAGAAGAAAGATAAAGCAACATATATTGAGAGACTGAACACTCTTTTACATCACAAAAGGCTTTGGGGTGGGAGGGTACAATAACTTGCAGCATTTCTGTCCTCACACAATCAAATCACCCTTCCCCAACCTGCTTCATCAGCTTACAAAGAGTTCCTGTTTCTAAGGGATTTTGACCTCCCTCTCTTTGTTTCTTCACCAGGATCACAGTAAGTGTGATAGGACCTTAAGGACAAAGAGAGGAAAATAAATAAAAGAAGGCAAGGACAATTGCAGAGCGGCCAGTGTTAATGTCACCATATAAAGGGTCTGTCAGCATTTCCATTAGAAACTCCTATTTTCAAAGGTTTATAACTTGGCCATAAAAATTCACTCTGAGCAGGAGCTGGAAACTTGGCAAACAAAATCTCACTCAGCTTCGATTGATTTTTTTTTCTTTCTTTCCCCCTGTTCCCCATCCACCTTCATCCTCTATCTGTCCCCCTTGCCCTCTTCTTTTATTCTCCTTCTAGTCGGTAACTTTGGGTTGATTTAACCAAAGGGTGTGAGAATAAGCATCCTGCTACACATTCTCCGATGCACTAACACTGCTTATGTTTCGCCTTTTCTGATCCCCAGTGCTTTGTTTATAAGGCCTTCAATCTTTGGGGGCTTTTGCTTTCCTTCCAGATATTTTGAATAAAGTATCCTCCAAAATTTTCAAGGCACAGCTCTGCTTTGGGCTGATTGCAAGTACCACGTATCAACAAGCCGAAATCCCACAACTTGTCTGAAGAGAAGTAACTCACTAAAAAGAGGCTCATCAAGAAAGTGCGTGTTGCAGTCAGTCCTTTGTGGCATGTGAAGTCTGGTCAGAAATGTCAGGATAGCTCAGCTAGAAATACGAAACGCTGTGTCTCCTGGTTTGTGCTGGTTTTGACCCACCAAATCCCTTCTCCTGTCATACAAAGGGCTCATCTGCATGGGATGTTTAAGTGAATATGACAGCAGCCATCTTGGCTGACACTTGAGAGTAAACTGGAGACTCTAACCATGACGCTGTGCAACTTGAATTAAATTGCCAAGGCGGACGGATCAGGCACGGAGAGGGGATGCATAACATATGCTGAACAGCAGGAAGGCAGCTCTGTAGGTATAAGGAGTGACTTGAATTAAATGCAGTTTGCCCTGGTACTAGTCACTCCCCCAGCAGCAGCTCTGAGTGTACACAGACAAAGAGAGTGAAAGAAAAGAGGAAAGGGAAATAGGTGCATCAGTATCACTGGATAGTGAGATTTAAAAGGAAGTCCCAGTGAAGGTGGGTTTTAAGGTGATGCCAAGCAAACAAACATTTTGAAAGCAGAGCAAGGAGACTGAAAAGTGAGGCACAAAAGGCTGAGAGTTCAGGTTCAGAAACATTCTTGTGTTTGAGATGCTTCTCTGAAATGCTCGAGTCAGCAAAAGGAGATGATGATGGTGAGGCACTGGTCTCTGTCATGAAATTTTCCATCCCAGTTGTCACTGGCAAGAGAAAAAACTTGTACACAAAATAAAAACAAAAGAGACATTAAAGGAGGAGGAAAAAACCCCAAATATTGATGGTTTAAATTTTGGATCATCTCATATCTGTGTGTGGGGTTGATTATGTTTATGCCTGTACACTGGGTGTTGAATTCCACTCAGCTGTGTTTTTTTTTACCATGTGTCAAAATATAATTTAAGCTGGACAAAGTGAGAGGACAAGATCAAAATAGCCTCAGTGCGATATCTGAGATATTCAGTGCACCCTTACTATTTTTACATTAATCTAAGAAAAATAAACAATTATATTAGAAGACCATAAGGAAATTACATCAGTATGGAAGTAGCCTCTTTATACCATGATCTCATTTTTCAGACTCTGCACAAAGAATTATGTTTAGAGTGAGACATTTCCCTCTGCTTTGTTTTGCACGTCCTAAGCTGCCTAAGAGAAAATTTAGGGCAGTGTCTCAGTCTGCCTCCAAGTAGATTATATTTCTGCATCAGTTAAACATGAGAAGTGAGCTTAAATGTGCAGAGTTCAAAGCTGAATCCAAGCTCTGTCAAAATTAATGTTTAGTATGTTTTATCCAAATTCCATACAATCATGTTTTTTCAACGTCCTAAGATATAAACCTATTTTCTGTATTTATCCAATAGAACATATGAGCTCATCTCACTCAAACTTTTGTGTCTTGAATACCCTACATGCAACTGAGATAACTTATCTATCCTTTGGAAAATGCTGCAAGAGTTGGTACTTTAAAGAAAATGTAAAAAGTCAGCATCAAATTAAACAAGACAAAGTTAGTTAAAAATCATATGCTTACATTTCTGTCAGAGTATGTAAGCTCAGCAAATGCTTATTTTCCCCTATTAGAGTAGTGGTGTCCCCTAGCAGCAAAAGAAAGAGCAAGCAAACAAAATGTCATGAGAGAATTGGGGCTGCAAGGAAGCTCACAGAGAAAAGAAGGAACACAGTAATTAGGAGAAGGACTTAGGGAAACAGTTACATCATCCCATGGAGTAAGAGATCAAGTGGAAAGGAGAGGAACCAGGAGAGACTTTGTTTTTGATGTTTTTAATTGATGCAATGCATGGCTGATGCCTGAAGATTTGCTACCAGTTTTGTTATTCTAATTAGCGAAGTGTACAGACAGGCAAACCAACATCAAAACCCTGATCCGTAGCCACAGACCTCAGGCAGCTTCAGCAGCAACTGAGGAGATGCGTAAAGCACCGTGACACCAAACACCTACACACTGGGAAAAAAAAAAAAAGATTTATGGGCCAGCGTGCAAGACTGGCAGAGAGGCTGTCCCTTGCTGAGGGACAGAGGCACCTTTGGTGGAGCTGCAGCTTCAGCAGCAGCAGAGTAAGACTTGAGCATTAAAAGCACAGGCACACCACCACTGGCTTAGTCCTGCACTCGAGGGGGAAGGGGGTGTTTGCCTTTTTTCTTTTTTTTTCCCCCTTTTTTTTTTTTTTATACAGAAGTCCATGAATATGTTTGATATGTAGATGTAGATTTATATCAGTTAAGATAGGCTAAGTAAAGTTACCGGATAAGAGAGGCTAAGGAGGTGTATGGTTAGGGATTAGAGTGTGGTGATAAATGGTAATATTCTTTCGTAATTAAAGCAAATCTTATGTTAGAAAAGACTGGAATCTGTTTGACTGGTAGATAGGGGTTTGGGTCTATTTACAATCCAAAGACACATTTAAACTGCTGAATCTCCCAGTTCCAAGTAGATCCTTTGACTCTGTGATAACCATGTTTTTCATTTTCTAACTGACTCCTCCTTATTCAGGGCACATCCTGGTTTCTGAAGGAATGAGTTTTTTCTTTGTGATTGTTATCCAGAAGTTGAGCTTGGAAAATGTGACCTAGTTCTGTAAATATTTGACCTCTCTATCCCTTGCACATCCCATCCTCACCTTCCACCATCTCTCCGCACAAACTGCTGGCGAAACACCTTCCCCATGGCACCATCTCTTGTGCGGTAGGAAAAGGGCAGCACAAACCCAAAAATTGCATACAAAAAAAAAAAAAAAAATAGTGGTGCTGATGTTTTCCTTTGAGGGCATTTGCTTTACAGTTCACAAAATGGCTACCCAGCTATAAAAACATCAGCAAGGGATTTAAGTACATCATATATATATATCAAGACAAAATAAACTTGGATATAACTGGGTATATCACAGTCCCAAGAAAATGACTTGAGGCATTGCAGCTATGTAGGAAGCTAATCTTGGTATCATATTATCCCAATTACCAGTTTATTATTTCTTCCACTTCCATTCAGAGATGGATTTTCCAGTCTGATAAAGCATATGCCAACTTGAAATTAGGAACTGGAGCTATTCACATGTAAGAGTTGGATCTGAAAATCATTCTTTGACATCTCAAGTTTGGAATCATTTCAACAAAAATGAACAGTTTTCATAATCAGCTTTTTGTTCGGTTTGGTAGGGTTTTTTTGGGGGAGGGGGCTGGGAGGAGCAGAATATGTTTTGATCATTCACAGAATTCCTAAAATCAGAACCAATATAAATTCCTCTGATGATGAGCTCCATCCTTTGCAAAGGTTTCCTATTGCCTTTCACTCCTCTGCAAAGGTTTCCTACTCCCTTTCACCCCAATCTTCCCAACATTCTGACTTTTTTTTCTCTCCTTAAATGTCTTCATGAAATTCCATTTATTTTGTTTAAAACCTTCATCTCACTCCTCTCCCTGAACAGCACTTCCCTCACATAAATACCATGAAATGCTGAATGTATTTTTTCTCTGAGGAACCGTTTAGACCCCTGCTAAAGGTACAGCATGGCATTTGGGTTGTTCTAGTTTCTCTGGATTTAGGCTAACTCATAGGACACCACTCCCAATTGATCTTGCAGTTTTAGCTAAACCCCTATCAGTGCCCAGGGTAGGATACCTGGGCCTAGGATGTGGGCACTGCCCTGTCCAAGCCTGACCACATACCAAGTTAGACATACCTGTGGGTGTATGCACACATATGCAACATGTTCTCAGTGGATTATTAAGCATCATTTCATCAAAGCACCTAAGCTATTTTATGCAGTCTTATGATCAAGAGTCAAACTATCTTCCCGTAGAAAAAAAAAATTGAGTTTCCTGACACAATCGCTTATGATGGAAACAGGAACACTGGGACCAAGGAGACCAGTTGAGAGTGCAGGACTGAGACAATGAATTTCAGGCAAAGTGATACCAGATGACTTGGCCTTTCTGCAGACAGGCATTTAAAAACAGAGCTGCAGAGAGTTATCTGGCCTCTGAGAACTGTGCCTTAGACACAGGACCTTATGGACATAGTCACATACGGCTGGTTTCTCTGCCTCCAGCCTCCATCCACCTTGTCCCCCAGGCAAAAAAAGCGTTCAGGGACATAACCCCACTCACTTACTCAGGGGAAACTCTGCATTCCCAAAAATGCAGATCACAATGTAATTCCTTCCCAAAACAGAAAGTTCACAGGATCCCTTGGCACCTATAATTTCACAGATACAAAGGAAAAGAGCAGGAGAACACAGCTGTATTCACCAGCACAAACTATTATAATTTCAAATAAAAAAACCCAAAGGCCAGACAAACACTCTCTGGACATCCACATTTGTATGGTTTATGGCAGGTGCAAACTTAGAGGACATTAAAAAACATCCCAAACAAACCATCTACGTCCTAGAAGATATATCCACAGCTTACTGTCTTTTGAATAATATCTTTGCCTTATTACACTGCATTTAACTTCTGAATCATCTTTCCCAAGAGCAGTTCTTCATTTTTTTACCTCCTTATCTTCCTTTATTTTCCACAAATGGGAGACTTAAGCCCTTGACCACTGATTCCCACCAAAACTAGTGTAATCTGTGGCACTTTATACAGATATCAGAGCAGAACATTAATTATAGTGTTTTCTATGCTTTACTGTATTACTACGGGCTCCATGAAGAGTTAAACTCCTTTTCTAGAAAAGATGTGTAGCTAAACTTGTGTGGGAGTCTAATATATTCACAGACTCAGACTAGTTACTTGTGGCATCTCACAAAACCCCACATTCTTTAGGAGCCAAACTCCTAGCAAACATGTTTACCTGAGCATAACCAACTGAATGCTGTCTATTAATGTTCAGTTCTGTAACCCCCAGCAACACAATGAAAGGTCTTCATATCATGCAGGCAGACCCAATGCAGCCTCTTGCACAGGCAGAGGAAGCCAATGACCTCACAGCTGACAGTGAACTTATCTGCTGTAGGTAGTTCTTGGAAGGTTCTTATCCTTTTGGCTACCAAGAGACATCAACCACAGTCTGGCACTTGTTTTTGAGCGGTCTGAATATCCACTCACGCAGCTCCCATTCCCTCTCCAGTGAGCTGACTACATGCAGCAACTTATGATTACTCCTGTCCACTGCACCAAGGATCTGGGTTCTTTACCAGGCAGAGCAGCCCTGGGAAAGAGATGGTCTTTATTCTGACATGCAGAAGGTCCACGTCCAGCCTGAAGACTCCAAGCAGCGCAGTGTCAAGGCCCACCACAGCACACACTTACTATTCCAAGTGTGGAAGCAACGTATGTGAGGATGGCTTCCTGCAGGAAGATAGGAAGAGTTGCCTAAAGGTTAAGTGACTTATTTCAGAACTTGATGCATTTGCAAGAGACATTTAATGTTAGGAAACAGCTTCTATTTCCTTCTTAACAGAAATGAAAATTACATTCTAACACTAACCTGAAAAGATGCTGTAAACTCTAACCCTGGAGCAGGGTTCCCTTTTATTTGGCTGCGAAGATTTTTTCCCACACTTCATTAAAATGGGTGGTTGTGAAGGGAAAGGCAATAGAGAAGCTTTGGTACTTCAGCACCCTTCAGAACAGCAAGGGCTTTGCAAATTTCTGTATCCAACTCAATTAATATGGACGTGCACAGGGGCAGCAATTTAGGTGTGGGTTTATGTACAGCCAGATAGATGCAGATATCATCACAGTAAGCTTGCATGTAGATATATATTTATCTATGTGTGTGTGTATATATATATATATAATCTTCAAGACAGATAAAATGCACACAGCTGTTAGCAGCTGAAGCAGGCCTTAATTACACTCGGGTTGTCATGGTAACGCCTGACAAGCTTTGCCTTCCTGGATGGGAGCATTTGCCCTCTTGGAGTTTCAGCGTACCAAGAGAGAGGTTCTAAGGGAAATTAGAATAAATCACACAACTTTCCCTGGCCTTTGTGTCTTCCTGCCAAGGCAAAAGGACTAGGAAACAACATTGCTCCACAGGCTTGACACATCAGAACAAGGCATAGAGTAAAAAAGTACAGGAATATAAAGGATGGTGGCACTTAAAATACTTTGTTTTGCTGAGAACTAGCATCCAGCTTAAGATTTCAAAGCTTTATCATCATTATTTTTAACATATGTAAGGCATCATTAATGTGAATAAGTCTGGTGCATTAAATCATTGTTGGTAACATCTGAGCTTATATTTCTTTCATTCAAGTGAGATGACTGATGGGAGAAGATTGTTAACCATTTCACCCATTATCTTTTATCAAACCAGTGACACGGTCAGGAAGTGAACTTAGGTCAGTTCTAACTACGAGTCCATACTCTCTGCTTAAGGGCAGCTGGTTTGATATGTATTCACTGGTGTGTCATTGTCTCAACTCTTGCCTTTCTCTTTGTGAAAAGCAAATAATTCTTTGTTTTTGCTTCAAATGCCTTACAGAAGTAATGATTCCTATTAATAAGATGTTCAACCAGCTTCTCCCTCTTCATTCTTCCTGTGTCTTAAAATTAAAAAATAAAAAAAAAAACCAAACGGGAGAAAACACGTCTAAATCACCCCATATCAAGGATGTTTTAATTAATCTGGTTCACATGCGTGTTTTCCTGAGTAGATGGCAAAGTAGCAGTTCTGTGATGAACAATTTCGGCAGTAAACATCCATCTCAGAGTGGTTTTAGCACATTCAGGAGTCAGAGGGAGAGTCAGTGGTCTAAACTTTGACTTTAAATTTGAGTTTATCAACTTAGACCTCTTCTTTAGGCAATGCAGACCAACAGGCCAAGGGCAATGGATCTCTGGGTCCCTTTTCTGATTATAAAATGGGTACAAGACAGCCCATTCATGCATGGACAGTTGACTTTCAAACATTGGAAATTAAGCAACATGAATTTTCCCCAACAGCTCTTCAAAAGCGAACCAACACACAACAAGTGGCAGCCCTGCCTAAATCACACCGAAGTGGCTCAACAGCTCTTGCACAGAAGGATGTTAGCAATGAAGAATTCAGGTGTTTGTACAGCAGGCCTCCAAACACTGCTGCAATACATCTAAGAAAGAAGAACTGAAAATCCTAATGAAAGCAAATTTGCATACAAATGAAAGTTATTTTTGCACGCACTATTCCCCCACCTCCAGTTTCATTCTCTTCTCAGAACCTCAAGGATGCATAAGACACGAGGAATTACTGCTGGACAGAAACCTTGTTTCCATTTCCCACAAAGAGAAGAAAGAGAAAAATTTCTCACAAAATGTGTTTGGCTATTTCTATGCATTGATGAGTTTAAGGAAAAGGGGGACAAAAAGACTTATCTTGTTTGTTTTCTTTTTTTTTTTGTAACTTAAAATAGGGGAAGAATAATGTTTCAAAGTGGAAAGTCAAAATGTTACAATTCAGAAAACTGATACAGAAATGAGAAAAAGGATAATCCCTCTGGGCCTCCCCCAAATTTTCAGAGGGCACAATGCTCTAAAAGGTTTTATTGCAAGATGACGTTTTTACACTAGAACTTCTCTTTAAAGCCAAAAAATATTTCGATTAAAAAAATTATTATTCTTTTTACTGAGCACCGAATGTGTGTTATTTTGTCTCAGAAGGATTCTCACATATTAACTTAGAGCTTTCTGCATCATCCTTTCCTAGGAACCTATGTTTCTAACTTTCACTCCTCTCTCACTCCCCTCCTCCCCCACTTTAATTTTATTATTATTTTTTCTTTCATTTCATAAGCTCTTAGCTTTTTAATATGAGAGCCTTTTATTTCTATAAAACTGCAGCTGCTTTCATTTAGTTTTATGGATTTAATGTATTTAGAGGTTCCAAGAGAAGCTTGGAGCTGGCGGTATTATCCAGACATTTGCTGCTTAGTGCCTTTTCTAATGACAAGACTTATCTGATTCAGAACATTTCATATCTGTAGAAAAATTAATTCTCTCTCCCTTTGTCTTTAGGCCTCCAGATTTAATTTGTTCAGGGGATTCTTTCAAGCACTTTTTTTTTTTTCCCTTTGCAGATACCCTGATGACTTACTTCCAATGCTGAAGTTGTTCTTCCTGCTGGCATTTTAGTCTGAACTATTTGCAACTTGGTAGTTCTGTGCTTTCCCATCACCACGGCATTTGAGCTGCTTTCAGTATTTAATGTATTTTGTCCTCCTGGTCTGTGATGTAGAGGTTGCTATTCTCACCATTTTACATACATGGAAATGAAGTGGGAACTAGAGCTTGTATTTACAATTTATCTATATTGATTTCAATATGATCTGCTCATCTCAGATACTCTTCTGAATCCAAAGCAAAGTGCTTTATTCTAGGCTGAACAGAAAGTTTGCTGAAGGAGTGGGAATGAACTTGGGCACAATATTAAGGTCACCACCCTTTCTATGGGTACCACACACCAATCTATGGTACGGTGTCCCTGGAAACGTTGCTTATGGGAAGCCAAAGAAACACATCCATCAGATAAAATTAGTCAATGAATTGTTGAACCTTTTTTGGACATCAACTTTCAGGCTGAGAAACACAGTAAGTCAAATTGTGCAGTTTACGGCAACTCCAGAGACGAAACTAAGTTAACTAAAGCAGTCCTGTGCTGGTTTCAGGTGGACAGTACATGAGGCAGGCTACCAACATTCACAAAACTCCATGTTCTTTTGGTGGTTTTGATCATTAGACAAGTAAATTCATCTAAGACTACTTTGTCCTCTCATCAGAGTAACCCAAGGACAGCAGCAGGATACTAAGACATGGACCAAGACTTTGCAATTACTGAAATACCAATTTAGTTATCACTTGCCATTATTCTGTCACCTCTGTTGCACAGGAGAAAACTGCACCTGTTCAGAAGTAGTTATTATCCATATCTATTTTCGCTATTTCATCTCTCTGCTTTTTGTCCTCTGCAATAACTCCTGAGGACCTTTAGAAGGCCTCATACTAGCCTTCTTCTTCACCCCATCTATTAACCTGATCAGCAATGAAAAAGTTCATTGCAATATTCATCCATCACTTTTAGGCTTTATGGTTAATATCCTTTAATACATTTATGAGGAATTCACGCCTTGCAGAAGCACCATTTCTAATCACTTAGGACAGTTCACTGTCATTCTTAGTTAAACCTTTCCTGCATTTTTCTTGCAGCATTAAGAACTAGACCGCAGATCCCTCATGTATCATTTTCAGGTATTTATTTTGCACATTCTGTTAAAAACCAAACAAAACAAAACCCAAAACCTCATACATATATTTAGACATTATTGGTTTTGAGATCTAAGCCTGAAAACATGTATATTAAAAATTGAGAATAAAATCAGTGGCAATTAGATCTGAATTTAAATTTCTGAAGTTGTGAAATGATTCCTAGAACAGTATTGAGGAAAAAAGAAGACAAACCTAGGATCAGACAATAACATTTCTTCAAAGTCATAAAAACTTTTCTGTATGTCTTTCAAGTAAGCTACACATGTCTCCTCCTTTTCGGAAAAATGGAACTCATACTGAGATAGGAATATGGGGTGACTGGGAATGGGGCTGGGTCTAGAGATCAGAAAACAACACCAACAGGAAAGTAAATTACAGTAGCTTCCTTGCCCCCATTAAGACTTCCAGAAAGTTAAACTTTAAAATATTAAGAACATAAGCCTGACTGAGAAGAAAATACATTCTCATGTTTTTGTTTCCATTTGTTTAGAGATCTGAGGGGGAAAACACCCAAACTCCCTATATGTCAAAAACCTGTCATATCTTTCTCTTTAAAAGCTCATGTTTATGACGCATTTCAACAAAATGAAGAAGAAAAGATGTGCTGCTCTGCTAAAGAACAAAGCCACAAAAAATACCTTCAGGTATACATAACATAAGGCAGCTAAAGGGCACCCCTGAAACCCTACTATATGCATTCCCATGCACCTACTTTCAGGACTTTTGATGGGAAAGCTTATAAAAAGTGTTTTATCAGTTGATAGGGGCAGGCCAGTTATAACTGGATGTGGCACCATCCCTGTAACAAGGGGAAAAGACGAGGGAGGGGTACAAGGCTGGCTCTGTATTTCCCATTTGAGTCCCTCAGGACTATTAAATATTAAATATGTGTGTTAGATGCCTCACTGACCAGTGAAGAAAGATTGTGCTAGGTGCTGCACAGGGGCAGACAGCATCTTGAAGAGCTTACAGCCCAAAAAGGTAAGGCAGCAAAAAGACGTGGCAGCAAAAGGAGTTGACCGAGAGCAGCTTTTCAAGCATCACAGCCAAAAGATGAAGCAAAAGATGAACTGGAAGCAAAACCCAACTTTTCAGCCCAAGGGAATCATTAAGTAAGATGCAGAGAGAGAGGGTACCCCTCCAGCTGCTAACTCTGCATATGGCACTTTTCCTTCACATGCAACTCTGCGGAGAACTTGTGGAGGGAAGCGCTGCTCTAAGTACTCTGGACTGATGGACAGCTCAGGATGAGACACAGGAGACCTCCCTGGAAACCCATATGTCTAAACCAGCCATGGTTCTTCAGGCCAGTGCTTCACAGTTCCTTCCTGCAGGGTTCAGAGGACGGGGAGTTTCTTGTCACAGGAAGGAGACAATGCAGCTGGGTTGGGGAGGGTCACAACAGTGGATGTTTGTACACATCACATACCCCCCCAGCTCCTCTGAAAACACATTCTCCCTTGTTTAACTCCCCAACAGAGCCACAGACAGAGCTGAACTCCACACGCTCCATTTCATATCCCTTCCCTTATAAACCTTTATTAAGGCTTTATGTTACACAACTATCACCGATACAAAACTATTGCATTTAGGCTTCCAGGAGACCGAGTGCATTAAAACTCCTTGCGTGGAATGGCAGGAACCAATTCCTCATTTTTACTGGCTGGGAACTGAACCTTAATAGGCCACAGAGCACAAAACTCATAAACCACTGGAGTAAGGGAAGGAGGAAAGAGGGGGAATAAAGAGGGAGGAGGGGGAGAAGTTTGTTGCTGAGGTTATGATATTATAACAGAACGAAACAAAAGATGTGAAGCAGGGTGCAGTGAGGAATTCTCTCCACATATGGCAGAGTTAAGCTTGCCACTGCTGCCCAGCAGCTGGAGGGGAAACAAATAAAGCAGGACCACACTCTTAACAAAAGAAAGTGTTCCTTGGCACTGGAATAGCAGCAACCTTTATCTCCAGTCCTGGTGCTCCTCGGGAGAGGTTGGGGTTTGCTGGCTCAGGCATGAGTTGCCTTTGCCTAGCAACCAGCACAAAGTCTGTCTGTCAGCTTGGTCTACAGTTGCTTCATCCCTCCTTCCCCCTTCCCTATGCACAGAGCAGGGTCTCCAAGCTCATTTGTCAGCCTTCAGCTCCATCCACCCCTAAGCCCATCTGAAAAGCATATTCTTCTGTACCAACTGCAGGAATCAAGATGTTTTGGACCTTTGTGCATTTCATCCTGTTCCCCTTCATCTTATTCTGCTTTTGCATCCCCTCATTGGGAAGTTCCCTGAGGAGGGACCACCTGCTCTGAGAAGACACTTGACCCAACAGATTCACCTAGCAGGAAGGACCAGACGCTCCTGCAACCACACATTTCTCTCTCTGCCTGACTGTGTGTTAAAATTCTTGTTTCTGCTGGTTGAAACATGTTCTGGGTGCAAGAGGGCTTTTAAAGCAGGATGCAGGACAAAACAAAAAAAAACAAACAACAAAACCAAAACAAACCCTAAAACGAAACAAAAAACCCCCAACAGCTGGAAGCTAATTTCCAAGGACTGCTTTCCCTGGTATATATACATGCTCTAAATACAGAAACAACTCTGCAAATTGGAGACAAAAAGTCAAAGCTGCAACTCGGAACACTTCCCAGTTAAATTAAATTCTGCAGCCATTTATTTTGATGCAGAAAGTTACTGCTGGGATCCCTCCCTGCTGCATCACTCTAACCTGAACCACAGTGGGCCAGGGATGATACCACTTCCTGGAAAAGCAAGAAGTCATTTCACTCCCTCACCCAAGAAAAGGAACTTATTAGGAAATTAAACAAGCTGAAAAGTACAAGGCAAACGCAGTAAACACAACTACGCTCCAGTCAGAGTCAGAAGAACTGGCTGCTCTCCAAAAGTTTGGGCAAGTTAGTCCCTGCATCAGGGTTCCTCCAAGAATGAAAGATAATCACCCATTCTGGGCACCAGAGGGATATTTACTTAATGTGTTCTGACTTTGAAAATGGAAAATTATGAGATATATGGCAGCAATTACCTTCCAGAGCTTAAAGTTATCATAACGCCACTTGTCTAATCACAAATCAAACTCCTAATACCAATGGTCAAAAGAATCCTGATTCCAAAGGTAAGAGCAGTATCAGCTTAGCTTACTTTGGGAGCTGCCTGGTATCACATCCCAGCCCACCATCAGGAATTTACTACTCTTAACATTAGGTTCCTCTTTCAAAGTATAAAGTATTTTTAAAACTTATAGGAAATAATTTTCAATTACAAAATCTGTGTGAACAGTGGAGGAACACCTGAAACCAAAGAGATTTTTTTTTTTTTCCACCCCCCCACCCCTCCCCTTCACCCCCTTTCTAGAAATGTTTTTCATTTGAAAATAAAATGCCTTTTTTTTCTGGGAAGGAAAATTAAGCAGTACAGGGTGGCTGCTGCACAGCTCAGTACTCAGGATGTAACAGGCCCTGGGAAATTACAGCCACCAGCCAGCCTAAACACGGTGCTACAAGATGCTGAATTCAGCCATGCTAACCCTAGGACAACTTTGGCAAGGGTGAGACAGACGACTGGTTATTCTCACCCTGCTGGGCTGCAAGGGCAGCACCAAATTTTCTCATTGAAAAGCTTTTCTCTATAAAAAGGTGGAAGAGACAACAGTTTTTTTAACATTTTTAATGATATCAAATTCAATTGAAACGAGCTACTTTGTCATCACAGCTCGTTATCGATTGCAAGCTGAACATTCTCGGCAAAACTGGGACAAGCAAGAGTAAATCTTACATAAAAAGCACAGTTCTATTGATCACAGCAGCCGCCACTGGCCCTACACTGAAGCAACAGCGAGCTACTTTAATAAAAATGTAATTCTCCAGTAGAGAGGAACACATCTGCCTTCCAATCCACTCTGCATCATACTCTTCCAAACACTCTTGAGAGAGAAAGCAGACCAGTTCATCCCCCTGATAAAACACTATTACTATGCAGTGACACCATCACACTTGATTTAAGTACATCTGGCATTTTCAGGTGTAATGCCTGAAGCAATAATACTAAAAAACCAGAACAACCCTAGTTACGCCCTCTGGGAGTTGCATGTGTGTGAACTAAGTAACTTATAGAATTCTTATTTCCATAGTATCAAGCCCTTTACATTCTGTAATGTATTTATCCTCCTTCTACTCAGGGGAAGGAGAGATCAGTGCTGTTCCTCTTGCTTTCCCAATGCTTACTTAGGTCCTCATTTCCCGTGGCATGGGATTTGGAGACCTGAATCTTGGTGTGGGCTTGAGGCTAAGAGATTTGGTTGTGGTCATGCAGGAAGTCATTGCTGTGGCTGAAAGCTGGTTTTGACGCTAGTCACAAGTCAGACCCCAGGCTCTGCTGGAAGTCATTTGGTCAAACTGAGTGTGATAATTACAGCAGGTGTCCCTGAGGATGTATAGGGACTTCTGTCTCCATTTCTACTGCTAGAAAATTACATTCGGATCCACAGACACTCTTGTCCACATTTCCTTTACCCCACTGCCACATTGACATTCACTTTCAGGTTAAACTTGGGGAAAAGAAGACCCAGAATACTGTTCTTTTACTGAAGCCCATGAGAAGTCCTTCCCCTCTGTCACAAGCTGGACCCTCTCACAATAAAGGACACACGTAGCTCCTGTGTGGCCATGTGATGCTGGGAACTACAGGGCCTCTGCTCAGCAAGCTGAGGAGTTAATAGAAGCAAAACAAATCCCCCTTATTTGCCTCAGGGTTAAGGGTCAGTGTAAGTAAATCATTAATTAACAGGCTGGCACCTCAGTGCTATTGACAGGGTTTTGTGTACACAGTGGGACTGTGGCACCCCCTGCAATTAAGCAGGCAGTGAACTTTCCTCCTCCTGCTGCCTCCCACTCAGCTCGAGCAGGCTCACTATCCTCTGTCCTCGACAGAGCCTCCTCTTTGTTCTTCCTCTCAGCACAGGGTACCAGCTGCCCCCCTGCTTATGCTTTTCTCCTGCCCAGCACAGCCATCTTCAGAAATTGTCTCCTCATTTTGTTACTTTCCGATTTCATGCAGCGCTTGTTCCTTTGAAAAACAGCAAAATCACAAACAAACCAAAACTCACTGGCCATGCATCCATCAACATATGCGGTTGTTTCACCGCCCTGCTTAGGTAAAGATGCACCTACAGTCTCGAAAGAGCTCACAGGTCTACGGTGATAACTCCTCAGCCTTAGAACTGGTAACTTTTCAGCTTTAAGACACTACAGTGTCCTAGAGGGAAAAAAATATTCTTCAGCTCTTGGTCCCTAGATTTAACAAAAAATTTGGGAATCCTAATACCTTACTAATGACACCTGGATCACCTAGATTTCTTTTTTTTTTTTTTTTCCCTCTTCTAATCAAAACAGGCCTGTTGACAGCCTGATTTCTATAGCAGACAGGAAATTGCCATGTAAAGAACAGCCATTTCAGAGACTCCATAGTCACATATCCTCATAACAATCAGGCCTACAGTGTCAGAGTAGCTCCTAAGAAATTTTTTTTTTATCATTTTCTTCACAGAGAAGTCTGCTTTCTTTTAGTTCTTTGGGTTTCAGAAAGGCCTTGGCCTGTTGTCTGAAGGCCTGAGGTTGATAACAAAGACCAGCTAGCTACCTCAGAGCTACATCATGCCGAGATCAACACTGGTTTTGGAGCAGAGCTTTGAGCCCCAGGGATCTTCATCTGGAAACCCAATATCAAGGTTCACCATTTCCAAACCCATCAGTGTTACATGATGGGACAGCCCGCAGTCTGCCAGATCCCAAACTGCAAATCAGAGACTGTACTGGCAAAATATTAATGCATATTTGTGTGGCTCCTGATTGAAAACAATTACAGATGCTCGATCTACTCAAACCCTTCTGAAATAAAAGCATCTGAACAGCCACCTTCCTCCACTCCTGAGGTATCGTATTAGTACAGTGTTGTCTTAAGATCTTTGACATAACGTTTCACTCCAGGTAGAAATGGCATGAAAAGCATGATTGTAACACAGCAGGAGCTCAGACCATCCCCCCACCCCAAACACCTACAAATTTCTGTCATATAAATCTCACAACAGTTTGCCTCCCCCACCTTTTTTCTTTTCTTTTTTTCTTTTTTTTTTTTTTTTAAATTGATGAAATTTTGTAAGTGCCCTGTCATTTCTTCATTACACCTTTGAGAATCTACTTTGGGAAAACAGCACTGTAAAGGTCCTGTGGTACATAGCTGAGTAGCTTTCCACAGCACTTTCTGGAGGGAGAACAAAAAGCACAGTGTGTTTAAAGCCACTTTTCTCCCTTGCACTTGAAGGCACTGGAAGGTCTGATGAAAACTGGGAGAGTGAAAAATAGAGCTTAATATCTCCTGAAGCTGTGCAAGGGCTTTTCTCAGGTTTTGAGGCACCTTAGCTTTGACAAACTAGCATGTCCTCAAGAATTTAGATAACTCACAACTCTGTCTCATTTCAAAGCTTGAATGCCAAGATATTACTAAGTTTAAAGGTGCCTGCAGTTCATTGGAGGCAACTGGAATTTCAAGTATGCTGATGGAACTAATCTGTCCCTACCTAAGCCTTCCTGCCCCTCCCTTGCACCCAGGTTCTCTTTCCTTGCACTTGAGTGCAAGGAAAATGCTAATCTTCCCTTGTATATATACATAAAGAGATTATGTACACACTGGCAAAATTTCTCTATGGAGCACACTTGATTCCTGGTATTTCTGGTCACCAGGACAAAGGTTGAGGGAATCGACACTTTCCTCCTCTTTCCAAGTGCTCCACTAGTATATGCTGCCTTTGTCTTTCAGCATCCAGTTCACAGCCCTTTCACTAGTTACATGCAAATGCCACCCTGTTTGGTTCCCAAATCAAATGGATGTTAAAAGCAGAAAGCTGCTAGCAGCCAAATTAACAGCACATAATTAGTCTCATGCATAAACCTCTTAAAAAAGTACAGGGCACTTGGTGTCAAGATTAGACAATTAACTTTGTCAGAGCACAGGAGAATGCACTGAAACGCTTACATTTGCACCGATGTATAAAGCCTGCAATTCTCACCGGGACTCGTGTGAGTAAATACTCTAGGTCAAAGCCTTGACAGCCTTATTTAGATTTTGCTCACTTAGTGCAGGCTCTGTTCAAGTAAAGACCACATATAATCC
Organism: Myiotriccus ornatus; assembly: GCA_036023395.1. NCBI lineage: Eukaryota > Metazoa > Chordata > Aves > Passeriformes > Tyrannidae > Myiotriccus > Myiotriccus ornatus. The sequence continues at coordinate 64,643,383 of JAYRBT010000093.1, forward strand.
AAGGAAACACTTCAGTTTGGCTCTGTGTTTTGACAGCCTATAAAAGACTGGCTGGAGCATAAGCAGGATCAGCAAAAGTAAGCCCTTCCCTATACACAACTCTGTCTGAAAACAGTGCTATTTTACATGCTAGCCAAAACATGACTGTTACTGCAGCATATTCTGCAGAGCCCCAGCCAACCAAGCTTTAAAAACATCCCAAATCCGGGAAGGACTTCAGCCAATTGCCTTTATGGTGGCATCATAGAGTGATCCATCAGCAACTCATATCTGTGACCAAATGGGCACTTTCCCTGGGGAGTGGCAGACCCAGGGAGATTAGCACCTGTCTCTTTTCTGTTTATCATTGGCAGGTGCTTAACTGAAGCAAGAATCGGTTCTGCTGTAGTGAACAAAGCTCCCAAAAGATAAGATGGATGTGCTCGGCCACTGAGCTAACGCTTGGTCAGGAAATAGAGCAAATGAGTCTGTTTATCAAAGGTGGCTTTGTAAGCCGATAGGAGGAACATGGTAATTCATTAATATGGGAGTATTCAGACTGAACTAACAGTTACCAGGAGAAAGCTTTCTGCAGCACAAACAAAAGAAACCGACTGGTCCTGTAAAATCCAGGAACTATAACGTCAGGAGCAGGCTGGCACAAGCTAGCTCTGTTCAAGCTAAGCCTTGAGTTTAAACATTACGGGATGCAGGGGCAGAGCCCTCTCTGATCTGGAGAGAGTCTGGCTAATTTGTGCGGCACCTGAGTTGACAAGCCTCCCCAGATGGCACTCCATGCAGCTTAACTCCTTCAGCTAGATACAGCAAATAGTAGCATTTGCTAGTAGAATGTCTAGGTTAACTATTGTTGGAGTCTCTTCAGCATTTAAGAACTCAGGTGTATGAAAAATAAGAAAAGAAGATGACAACTTAGCCACAGGGCTTGTGGTTTCATATGACCGTGTAAAAGCCAGGAGAGGATATTGTCATCACTGTGTGAGTAAGAAGTAAAAAAGAAAAAGATATTTCCCTTCTTTCAGTTTTGCTGAAATGTTATCTAGACATCTGTAGGAACATGTTTCTTCTCTTTAAATTACTGGGCATATAGAAGCAGAACAGAACAATGGTTGCACTCCTTCAAGCTGAATCAGAAGTTTAGAGCTATGATGCTCCTTCCTGCGCCAATGAAGTATCCAAGGTTTCAGAATTCAAAGACTTCCGAAAATATTAACACAAACACTGAAGAACTTACCTAACATGGGAACGGAAATGTCTGTCAAAAAAATCTGACCCAACATACCGATGTCTAACATTGTTGTAGAAAATGGATAGTCTTTTAACACAGTAAAGGTAGATTTCATTTGTTCTACTCAGTTTAAGTAAAAAATATTTCCTTTAAATAACATAGTGAATTTTTTAAATGTCAATAAGCCCTCTATTTATCTTTGTCTTTAATAAATTCATACATTACTAGAAAATCCTTTATACTAGAAGACCCACTGAGCTATATCATCTCATTTTAAGAGATTTCCTGTTGGTGGAAAACAAAGCAGCCACCTGCAAAGGCCTAGTGCTCAAAAGGATTTAAATAAACACACACAGATAATTAGATCAGTTAACCTTGCAAATTAAAACAAGCACATTGCATTATCTGCAGTTTATCCTAAAAGAAAATATGAAGTTACCTCAGATAAATAGTTTAATAAAAACAGTGAAGAGCTTATAACAAGCTGCATAAAGCTAAATCTTCTAAGTATGTGGGTTAATAGGATGAAAACCTACTTTCTAACTGGCTTCATTTTGGAGAACTGGCTACTGATTTGCCTAGGTCCAGGGGAGCAGATTTAATTCACAAGCCATGCTGTCAGAGCAGTTTCACCTAACATCACCCAGGCAGTCCTACCCATTGGGTCACTCTCTGTTCAGTGGAAAAGAAAAAGTGAGATGACCAGCCACACTCAACTGCTGCTCTGCAACAGCTTCAAGAAAAAAGCCTAAACATTTAACCTTTTTTAAGCTGAAGTTAGGGAAGACGAAACATAACCATGGGCACAAAATGGGACTTTATCACTCAGGCATACCCTTTCTTTTTATGAAGCACTAATTGCAGTTGTGGTAAGTTTCCTCACACAACCAGAAAACCAGGCACAGCTCATGGGTTATGCCACAGAGAACACAGTTCAAACTGAGAGTTGCTCTAGCAGTTGAATATCACCAGTTGTCCAGTAGTGTGGGTCATTGTAGGTCACCTACAAGCAGAGAAGATTTTCTGTGTTCAGTAGCATAGGTGTCCAGCACACAAGCCACACCAACAATTGCCTGGCACTGTTAGTTTGCTAGAGGTCATCTGTGTGACCACCCATAGCCAAGGCTGGCCAGAAAAACACCACTCCATTTAACACACACTTCAAGGCTTTGAAACTTATTTCTCTCCTGTGAAGAGAGAACCGATATTTCAAGAGAAGAAATATTACTGCATATTATCCAGCGATTAGTTGCAATTTTAGGGGAAAGTTTTCTGCCAGTTTCAGAACAGGTTTACTTACTTGTTTTGTAATCCCAGATGTCATCAAAACAGGATAAACAGAACATCTTGGTCACACTATTCTCATGAATCTGAAACACCATCATAATAAGAAATATACTGAAAGCGATATTGTTTCAAAAAACATTTCGGTGTTTTCCAGGAGAATAAAAAGTTTGTTCTGCTTATTTTTCCTTCATCTCTGCTCATAAGATTTGGCATTGTCTTGTGTCTTAAACAGGAAAGAATACAGTTATAATCTTAACAGTGAATTGGCCTGCACTACAAATCCTGCACACAGATAGCTCCTCATCACAGGCCACTTGCCCTTCACTGCTGGAAGATGACAAATGTTGGTCCTGTAGCCAGGAACTGCAGTTATTCTGGCAGCAACCTCTCTGCCATTGATGGCATCTGTTTTCATGACCAAAACTGCTAACTTCTCAAAAATGTTTTGTGAAAACCTTCTCTAAATGACAGATTCAAAGCTTTTTTGGGTTTTGTTGTTGTTTATTTATGTGTACAGATGCATACACACAAGTGTGAATGAGTCCTCCTACAGTTGCAGTGAATACCATTCAAGCACCAGGGTTAAACAGGTCTGTTGGCTACAACAGTGCCAATTTTTTGCCCCACTATGGACACCAAATCGGGATTGTGGAAGATTCAGAAATGAAGTGATCCTGTATGAGGCTATTTCAGAGATCTAGAGAGACATAAGCTGGTTACCCAAATAAAAAAATAAAGAAATTTAGAGTGAACACTTGCTGTTATGACACCTAATCTGACTTACTGCGTCAGGTTGGTCACAGAGGATTTTTAAAAATATTACAAGCCCTAACAGAAATTGGTACCTATTAAGGTAGACATTACAAAAGTAACACAAAACTGAATGGACATGGGGTTAAACTGATTTTTTTTGTTTGGTTGGTTCGGGAGTTTTTTTGTTTGTGTTTTGTGTGGTTTTTGTTTGGTTGATTTTTTTGTTTGTTTAGGTGCATTTAAGTTGCACGCCAAGCATAAGTCAGAATCTCAGTTTTATCTTCAGCCTTATTTCTGTGTGCATAATGAAATTCCTAAGTCAAGGCTTGATTACCCACTGCCCTTGGTTACCAAATCGTTCTGGTTAGCCTAGAAAACAAGCCCAAATTTGCATCTGCTGCTCTGCAGATAAATCCCTTGGGCTAGTACAGGAGAAGGTCGTGGCATTGGGAGTGCACCCTTAGTGCCACAGGCTGTACTATGCAGACCTGTAAATAAACACACAGGGTTTGGTTAGCAAGGCTATCCCTTCTGTACTTCATGCTGGAGCTTGAACATTAAAGAAGAACAGAGAACAAAGTGAAAAACAACAAAACACAACATCAAGATTCAAAAAAAAAAAAAAAAAAAAAGCAGCCAGAAAATAATTTGGCTGCTGCAATGCTAAGGAACAGATCTTCCCTCATCTACATTACACCCCCAGCTTTCTGCTGCAGATCCAACACACTCGAGTTTCATTTCAGAAAGTGAAGCTGCTAAGCAGTTACCGAATGACCTTTGCCTCTCAGATGAGTATTTATGGCAGGCAACACATACATCAACAACAACAAAAAGTTTCCCCAGTAACGAAAATGTTTCTGCCAGCAATGTATCTTTTACAAGCTTGCAAGATGTATCAAGAGTCTAATAATCAGATTAAAAGCACATCAAACTATGTTGGGAAGTCAAGGTGAAGGCCTTTGGATTGTTCTCATGAATAGCCCTACCCAGACCTACCAGGTGATGATAAATTCAGGTTTTTGCTTTGCTGGTGTTTTTCAAATTTATTTTGAGGGCTTAGAGTTTTTAAAAGCCAAGAGGTGGGAAAACACTTGGTGTTTTAGCAGTTCTTGCCAGCATCTGACAATAGTGAAATGGTTTAGGAAAAAAATCATGATTTCTCTTGTACAGGGGGAGCAGTGGACCGGGTAATAGATACATGATCTTGCTATTCCACTTTACAAAAGAGTTCGAGAGCTCTGTTTTCCTTTTATGGGTGAAAGCCCAAGTCTCAGAAAGGCAAAGTGATTTGCCCAATATAGTCTATATTTCTAATAGTTAACCTAGGAACAAACTTGAAACCTGAAGCCCCAGGATAGGGTTGCATTTCCTCCCAGGATCACTGGCAGCCAAATTAGTGGATGGGTTTACTGTTTCTACTTATTGCAGAACAGGAAGGGTCAGTTTTATATTGCCAAGCAAGAGAAGAAATGCTGAAGTCCCAGTTCTTTATTTCCAATGCTCCCTTGAAAGTCCATCATGAATCTTTCATTTCCAGGTAGCCTTTGTATAGGTGCTTGAAATAAATATTATGTCCACATTGCTTCCCGCTTTCCCCTCCTCACAGAAGGCCACCTGGGAAATACTGACAGGCATTGACAAAAGAAACACTGCCATCTGTCAAGGTGAGTTATTAGGTGTGAGAACTGGAGTTCAAAGTGTTAATACCTGCTCTGGAGATGTAAACTATAGCAAAAGCCTATCCAGATATCTGTGGTCTCCAAGGTGATCAGCTTCTAGCCAGTCTAGCTACAGGTGAGCATCTGAACTACAAAGCCCTCTCCAGCCTAGGACAGCAGTGCCACAGTCACCTGGGCATCGCTCTACACTACAGGGAGGCATTAATCTTGCTTTCAGGCTCAGATTATTCAGGTTTGTACAAATCAGCAATTCAGATAACTCCAACCACACAGCTGCTTGCGCACAAAGACAGTTTGGGAACATCCAGGTGAGGCTGTAAAACCAATGGGTAATAATCTCCTTCACCCTGTCTACTCCAGCTCCATAGAAGATCCTGTAGGATCACACATCAGGTCTCTCTAGATTATAGAAGGGTCAGTGAACCATGGGAAAGAGCTAATGCTGAATACACCCAGCAAACTGTAGGATGGCCTTGGCTATCTATAAGATTGCCTACAGCAAACCTAAAGTACCAAATCCTTGGGAGAGGCATTTTGAGATAGGTAAGGGTAATATCTGGATGAAGAGGCTGAGATCAGTGAGCTCGCACAAAAACACTGCAATACCAGAAGATCACTCCTGCTTCAGCATAATCTAAAAGTCAAATCACATGACTGCACTTTCCAGTTTAACTTGCACGTCTGACACTACCAAGCCAGCTTCTGAGAATTGTATTCATCTACTCACTGCACAACTCCCACCAGCCTCCCAGTATAAGAAAAACAATGTCCTTGGAAATAAAAGAGCTCTGCTGTTTGCTCGCTAAGCCCCGTTCCACCTCCTCCCACACATGCAGAGAATGGACATTATGGATAGCTCACATGAAGAGAGCGGTTTATTGCGTCATTGACTTAAACCTACTTCCAGGGAATCCAGATGAAGATTTTTCACTGGTTCCAACGGGAGCAGAGCAAAACAGATACCGAACACACATATATAAGAAAAATCTACCCACCTACTGCTAGAAAATGCAATCAACTTCATCCCTCCCTCCCAGCACTAAGCTGGGTTCTCTGCACAGAAATGAGTCATTTGTAATTGACTAATCCACAGAGAGAGAGATCCAAACCCGTAACAGACTAAGAGGCCCGAAGACCCTCCTCATTGTCTTCCCTTTGGAAAAGCAAAACTGTGCTTTAACTCCAACTTCAGAAGGCCTCTAGCTTTTTTCTACACAATTGCTTAGACCTGTGGACTCCCAAGACAACATCAAATAAACAGCAGCGGGACTTCAGCACACGGAGAGGCGACCTCTCCCAGACGCGTGAGCGCCGGTTGCAGAGACGCTGGTGAGTCAGCGGAGAGCAGATCTGCTACGTGTACACACAGGACATATGCTACCGGATGTATCATCTCTCTGGAGTAGATCTCGCAGGCTCCAGCATGCTCATGTGGCTCCCCGCCTACCCCAGGGAGAAGTGGTCCCTCACATCACTGCATACGCAGCCGAGGCTGGTGTCACGACCAGGCCAAGCACAGAGGTCACAGCCCTGAAGCACCTGAAGCGCTCTCTGAATGCTCAGGGACCAAAGATAAGCATTATGAAATAGTTGGCCCAGCCCAGCATCCTAAGCTTTATCAAGGAAATTGGCAGCTAGTGAGAAAGATGTCTCAGCAACCTCAGTTGCGCAGAGCAGCTTTCGGTCTGGCCAGTGGAAAGATTTGGCTGTGGTGATTAATAAGCCTGTGGAGAAAAGTTGTCAATGCTTCCTGTGCCAGCCCTTCGAGGACTGTGCTGAGCTGGTCCACACAGTACAGGTCATAATCTAGAGAGCTTAATGCAACAGGATTTTATGAATCACTTTCTGTTAGCAGCCTCCCATTCCTCACTGAAGACTGGTTGAGCACTTCATGATGTATTCCAGTTCAGTGAGGTCCTCCTTTTCTTTCAAGTCACTTTAAAATCATTCTTTTAAATCACTTTAAAATCATTCTTTTACTTATTTTTCATAAATTTAAATCCTAATCAGAATTACATCAGTATTTTCATTTAAATGAAGCTGTTTTCATTACACGAAATTGCTTCAGTGTACTTTTGAAGATTTCTATAATGCTAATTTTCATAGAGAATCTGAAAAACTATGAATGCATTCCTTTTAAAAAAAGCCAAATTTTAACTCCATTTAACCATACCGTATTTCCCACAAAACCTTTTTTCCTAGGCTTCATTTTGATTTTATTTCTTTGAAGATAGGCAAGGAGATGAGATTATGATCCAGAGGTGGATAATCACCTGTAGAATGGATTTGAAAATTTGTTAGATTTTCAGTGAACTTGTTGGAATACGCAACAAATCCTTCCATGCCTCCAATGTGTTACGCACATTTCCTCATATTAAAATGTATATGTACACACTTCTATGTGTTCTGTGTAACCATTTCATGCTTTGTGGAGGTTTGAACTTTCACTCCAGTGTGTGAATTCATAACTATTTGAACCTTTCTTCTATGCTGTGCTGCTACGCATCTGACTTAGCACACCAGCTATCTGTAATGATCAGTGGGGACTTTTCTTGCTAAAGAAACTTAGACTTTAGCATATTTTACTTGGTGAGGAAAGAATTTGAAGTAATTAACTGTGGGAAAGCAAGACTACATCTCACTTGAACATGTGGTGATTAGAGAACTTTCTCCCCTGATTGTCTCATCCTAACCAATAAATAAAGAAACTCTTCAGAGGGAAACCAGCACCTCCTCTCTTCAGACAAGATAGAAAATATACACTTTATATAGCAAGGAAATTAACAGTTTTTTATCCTGCATGTAGTCCAGAAGAGAGGCCATTGAGGCAAGCCAAGGGTGTGATCCCATAATGGGTAATCACAGACTGAAATGGGTTCATGTTTTTGCTTCCTGACAAAGAGTTTTTCACAGTATATTGTCTAGATTTTTCCACATCTTCTGAGGACCTGTGAGCCAGCTACTTACCACTAAGAAGAGTGGATGCACAAAATTAGAGAAGAAATATCAGCTAGGAATGAAACTAAGACTCTTCTGGCAAATAAACAGACCCTGATGAAGTGAGCATCAAGGGAGGATTTCTAATTTTCTTCTTGAAAGTAATATGTTTCATCTGTGTACCACTTATAAGTAAGTGCTGCTTTCCATTGCTGTGATTCAAGATGAACCAGAACAATTCCAAACCCAGAAACACTATGAGTAAACGGTAACATTCCTGAAGTTAATTATTAAAAAGAGCTCTCTATTGATTGATTTTTTAATAATAGAATGGAAATTATGGAATATATTTGTTCAGAAATATTAATCAGCAATTATTTTCCCTAGCAAAAATATAGATTTTTCTTCCATTAATGTGGAGAGGGGTATTATTTATTTTTTACACTCCTTACTTTTGCATATTTCTGACTGTATAGGAACTGGCAAAGATAATATATTGTTGGGTTTTCTTCCAAAGTCCAAACAGAACTGTCTTTTGAAAATAATATAAAAAGGATTTTTATCAAATGTTCTGGAAAGAAACCCCAAAACCACAAAACGTAACAAAACCCCAAGTTGTGCAGCAAAGAGT
>JAYRBT010000093.1:64653651-64679175 GCA_036023395.1 Myiotriccus ornatus
CCCTCCTGTCCCCCTGAAATTCTCACCCACATAAGGCAAGAGAAGACCCATGATCAAGCAAGACAAGGTAAAAGCTTCACTTTTTCCCTGTGCTTACTGATGTTAGAGTAACTTCAGGGAGCTTTGCTGCCTGCTCACCAACTTCCCTTTCTGTGCCCTTTGGTAGAGATGTGGTAGAACATGATGGGCATCTTGTATTATGTCTCAGAGAGAATCAGAGAGGAGAGAAGTGAGGAATACTTAATACAATGCAGAGGTTCACTGCAGTGACAATAGTCTCTATTATTCTTGACGTGACCCTAATGTAAGCACGGGGCTGTTTGTAGGATGCCTCTTTTTATTGAAAAGTATATCTGACCTAAATTTTATTACAGATGTCAAATACGGTATGGACAAGTACAGCATGAGTCTAACAGAAATTCTTAAAAAAAAAAAAAAAAAAAGAAGAAAAAAAAGCAATAGTAAGGATGTCACTCTTCCTTTATTTATTTTCAGGTCAATCATGAGCAAGAGAAGAGAGGCAGTCCCGTTCTGAAAGGCAAGAATCATTCTGAGCCATCACCTTGCATTGGAGGAAAGCTTTTCCCTCCCAACAGTTATCATCCTTTGTCAGCATCACCGGATTGTCTAGGACACTGTAGTCAAAAGCAGGAGCTATCACTGCTAAGCACTATACACAAACACAGATGCATGTGAAAGGAAAAATCCTGCTCTGGAGAACTCTAAATGTCTTCTAATCAAAGAGATAACACTAGAGGACGGTTAATTAGCTCCATTTTATAGGTAGGATATACAGGCAAATGTGGGTCCATTGACTTCTGTCCCACAGGCAAGTATTGAATCTATATTTCTAAAATCCTGGTTCTCGTTCAGCCCTCAAAACTACACTTTATCATAGGTATTTTCTCAGTGTGCTTTCTCACAGCCTTACTTTCCCATCTAATGGAAGACAAAGAAGATCAGTTTTTAGAGAGACAACCGAGGAGCTGCCAACATCTTAACGAAACCTGAGGTCAGGTACAGTAAACTCCCACTCTGTTTGCCTGGTCACCTCTCATTACAGCATGTCAAGAATCTATATATTCATCTTAAAATCAACCAGGTCTGGCACTGTGCCCCAATGTCCCATACCACAATCTTTATCCACTCAAAATAGTCCTTAGCATTTCCAGTAAAGTACTTAGCATTTCTGCAAAATGGAGGAAGGGGAGGAGAAAATAAAGGAAGAACAAGTGTAAATATCTTCAAATAGCCAAGTACCGTGTGAGCAGGAAATTTAACTGTGGGGGGCAGGGAAAAGCCAGTGTCTGTTCACTTTTTAGTTTGAATTAGGTAATGCAGGGATTTGTATCAGGGAAACTCTGTATGTCAAGCAAATGTCATGCCTGCCTGTTTGGGTTGATTCCTGCTTTTCTGGCCTTTTTAATTGAGAAAGAATTTTCCATCAGATCCAAAACTCAGTCTCAAACAAATGCATGACCAAACCCACCATGATCCCTCAAATGGAAAGGTCTCAAATTGACATTTTCTAGAGAAAATACTTTCAATAAGCATAAATAATGGAAAAAAAAACCCCAAAACTAAAACCAAAAACATAAAACCCTGGCAAGAATCTTATGCATTACCAAGCACGCTGTATACGCTAGGACAAATAACCAAAAAAAAAAAAAAAAAAAGAGAAGCCAGGTATGAATGACAGAGATTAGAACACCTTGAAGTCAAGACAGTGGTGCTGATTTACTCTAGATATGCAGAATCAGTATTTGAGCACAGCATTTGTGAAAGATAAGCATTGCATATTAGTGTTATCATTCCAAGTGTGAGGGAAACAGATCCACTTAGACTTCTTAAGGAGAAATGAGGGTTTGGAGTTCTATTTGCTTCAGTCAAAGGAGAAATGACATGCAGTGTTCATTCTGGAAATGTAACTTTCCCGACAAGCTAGAAAGTAATTTTATGATAGAGAAACTTACATATATAGTAACTAACACTCCAGGTTCACAGTACACCCAGGTTTTACCAACTGGATGAACAGGTGATTTTATAATTTGCATGATAGATACTATGGACTCCCTGGTTTAGGATTTCTGTTTATCACTGACATGGCTATGACTTCAGAAGCTAAAGCCTCTCACAGGAAAAACAGTTTTCTTGAAGTGGAATAAGAAAACAAAATGGAGCACAGCTTCTGTAAAGTTCCTAGTAGACACAAAGAGAAGTAATGGGTGTGCAGGAAGATGAAAATAGTTGTATATTGATGTGATCTGCAACTGGAGGGTTGTGCAATCTCTATATCCTGAATTGAGCTCGTTGCTAACTTTTGCTTTAATTGTAATTTTATTGAAGCAAATGTTCCACAACTAGAGTCACAGGAGAAAAGACTTCAACTCTTTCCCCCAAATACCTAGGTTTTCATTAAGATTTTCTTTGGGAGTTGTTTTGTGTGTGTATGCACATATGCACACAGAATGTCGTAACAGAGACAGATAGAACCCCGAAAACATTTCTTAGGGGAGAAAAAATTGAAAAATAATTTTCTCTGATGGAATAAATGCTTCCATTTTTAAGGTAATGTTTAGCCCACCTGGTACAGTTCTGTTTTTCTCTCAGTTGACTTAGGTGCTTTAAAAATGGAAAAGGGTCATTAGCGTTGATTAAAAGGGCATTAGGCTAGATTTCAAAAAACCAAAAGGTAGCATATCATCTTAGTCAAAGTTCAAGGTTAGAGCTGGTATTAAAAAGCAAAACAAGTGAAATCAAGAGGGTTGCTGTTAAACTTGGCTCTTATAATAGTGTCGGCTTCTGTTCAAAATTCTCTTGGCCTCTGGACAAGACACTGCAATTCAATAACAGCTAGCAGAGACTTTCTAGGACTCTCAAGGATGTTTTTCAAATCATAAACGGAGAGACCTCCAGTGGCTCTGATCTGTATCATCAGGCCACCACAGATAGGTGCAAGACTTCAAGTGACATCTCAGGAGCTGATTGGCTGCCTGGACGGTTTATGAATAACCATAATAACAACGATTATAAGGAGTGTTTGCACATCAGTGTGAAAGAATGAGGAGCAAAGAGGATAAATGTGACTCTTAATCTTCAGCTATCTGCATGGGAAAGTATGATTAATAACTACAGAGGCTTAACATAACCTCCTCAGATAACGAGTGAGGTGGCCTTCTCCAAGCCCTGATTATCCTCCTCTAATGGGCTTCATTTATTGTGTAAACTAATAACCAAGGCCTAAGCACTGCACACTCCAGGGTCTGCAGGAAAAACACTGGGCCCAAATGTGATTAAGTTGGTGAAAATTGCCCAGTAACACAGTGTGTTGCTTGAGCAGAGGCAGGGACCAGGAGGAGGGAAGGAGAAGCAATGTATCCTGAAAAGAAATGAAGCAGAAAGTAGCAGCAATCTGCCTTTTAGCATAGATCTGCAGATATAAATCCCCTGCCTTTCAACTGGGATTGCCATGAGTTTTCAGCTGAAATTGGTGGAAGGGCAGGATGCAGCCATAAGGTGCTATTACCAAAAAAGAGAGGCACTAGTAATGAGGGGATCTGATTCCAATGCTATCCAGAAAGTCAGCGGCAATGCCAGGTCTGGAGAGTAACTCAAGTTGTCAGTCAGTGTTTCAGTGCTGGAGAGTGAAGAGGTGCTCAAAGGAAGCTGGATTCCCCAAAGTGAGAGAATCCAACAACTCAACCCTGGCCAAGGAAAAAAAAGAAAAAAGAAATGACCTTCCAGCTCCCCTGGCTGTGTCTCTAAAGTGCAAGTGCAGCTGAAGGGAGGCAGCTTTACAGAGCATCTAAAGAAAGAGGATGAGATTCTCATTTGAGCTGCACTGATGTAAAGAAGCTTAAACTCTGCAAGAGCCTATGGAGTTACTTCCACTTTTTACACCCAGCCAACAAGAGTCCTGAATTAGAGCCCCTCCTAACTGGGAAACATATTTTTTTATCTGCACAATGAATATCACATTAGATTATCTAAACCGGAATAATTGTAAATACTCAATTTATCTGGACCCATTTGTGCTGTCTGCTTAATTGTTGCACTTCACTCAATAAGGACAATGAAATTAGTTTGGACAGGCTCACTTTAGAGGCATTACCACTGTACTATGGCAGCTTGGGTTCAGAGTGCTGATGGAAATGGTTTAAGGCTTAATAGAATAAAAATAAAAGAGAAACACATAGCAATATAGATAAATTTGAGACCTCCACTGGGACAGGAGACACTGCCTTTGAAAGGAGTCACATCTGTGTTTTACCCTATGTAGTATATCCACATTTGTAAATCTTGTACTATAGTTTCCAGAAAAAAACACATGAAACCCACAAATATAAGCATTTTCTCAGGATCTTCTCAGAAGCACTATTCTTGTTGAATGCTAGTGACACATGCCCAGCTTCCCCACGAGCATCTTAGCTTCTCCCCTCCCAGGTGAAAGCACGTGCCATGTCAAGCAATGTGAAGCTGCAGTAGAAGAAGAAATAACAAGGTGGGAGCAGAAGGCTGCTACCACCAAAACAGCTAGCCTGCAAGGTTTGCTCCCCTGTATACATGCTACCTCCCTTCCCCTGCGCAGTATAAGCAGGGACAGAGAAATCAATCCCTAGCCACTCCCCAGTTGCTCTAAGGAAGAACAGACAGGAGAACATAGCATATACAACCCTCTCCTGGCTGCCTTGTTTCTCCTAGGCAACACAAATGTACACTGAGAAACTTATATAGGCTGAGCCTCATAATTTCCAGAGACATCAAATTTGGAACAAGCCAACTCTGCAGTCTATATATGTGTGACGCCACAGAACATGAAAAGGATCAGCAAGTTAAGTCTCTCCTTTTGTCTGGGAAAAATACATGAGAAGCAAGGTGTTCCTCCTCAGCAGCTGTAATCTCAACTCATTTCACCAAGTAGGCATTACAGGAATAATAGGGTAATGTTTCCAGCAAATCTACAAAGGAGATAAGAAATGGCAAGGACAGAAGTGCAGGACAAGACGGGATGGAAGAGAAAAGGAGAAAATGATGCTCGGCCAGACATGAGACACTAGTGTGACTTTACTGAGAAAGGACACTACAAAGTAATGCAGAGGACAGAAGTGACATCTCAGACATTTACCAAGGAAGACCTTGAAGGTAAGCTAACCATAAATAAAAAGACCAAGAAAAACTGATTCCAGTTTTACCATCCTGAAAACAAAATGCTCTTCCATTGATCAAAGCTATAAATGAAATAAGAAACTCTCCAGTATGTCTTATCAGTTACATATTTACCATGCAAAGTCACTGAACTAGCATAGAAATTACTGAGCCATTCTAAGAACAAGAGAAAAATAAATTTTCCCCATCTGTTTGAAGGAGTAACCTGAGCTTGGAATGGTTTAGTTATAGCTGGACAAGACTTGCTCTGCCAAAACCTGCCAGTGATCAAAACAGTCATTTTTCACAACATGTCAAAGAAAATATGCACTAGAAAGTAGCAGAGGCTTTGAGGGCTGTAGTTTACCATACCTAAGGGGAAAGAAAGGGAACAACTACCTTCTAGCACCATAGGATTCATTTTGTGCTGAAAATGAATGTGTATCAAGGTTGAAATATATTACAGAAATCAAAGAAATTAGAAGGCACATGTTTTTACGAGAAAGTGTATTTTAACAAGATTTCTTTTTTAAAAGGGATAACATGGTGGGAAGGGGAGGGGAAAAAGGTATGGGAAACAAGATATAAAAAGTTCCCATTAAAGAGAAAAATGGGAAATGCACATTTCTTCTTTGAAAAATAGGTTAGGCTTAATTTTGTCCTTGTACTTACAGAAACTAATCAGAGAGATTTGACATTGCTGGGAACCTGCCAAGTGCAGCAACTCATACATGTGGTGCCACTGTAAGTCTCTCACTGCAGCTACTCAGCAGAGCAAAGTCACTTCAGATACCTGCTCGCCTCAGCTGATAGTGCAATCTCATGGTCAGTCGATCCCCACCACTTTCTCCCTGCCAAAGTAAGAGTGCAGCACAAGGGAAACACAGAAGCTAAATGGGTTACATCATGTCAAGTCCTATCAGAAGTTATCCGTAAGTGCAGAGACAGGACAGTTTTTGCCACTCCCAAAAGCATTCCAGCTGAGATGGTTCTTTAAAAGGTGTTCTTCACTTAAAAACCAGTTTCAAGTTTAATGCATGAATCATGCTTTTAGATTATTTAATACAGGAAACACATAGCTTTTTATTTTTTTTTTCTTTTTTTTTTAAAAGATCTGCAGCCAGTGGTTGGATTTCACATAGTAAGGCTTGCAGCCTGTCTACTCTGCAGCTGAAATGTTTTCAACGTCTGTAGATGTTCTTAACCTACATAGCATAAGTAGCACTAACAGAAATAATGTTTCAGGCAAGATTCAAGTCTGTACTGTATAAACACCCTCTAGGAATTGCAGTCATGGAATGCAGTTGCTCCACAGCATTCAAGTCCATGTTTTCATGTTTTTATTGCTATTATATGTGGTATTTAAATTAAATTGGACCAAGACACGGATCTGTGGGGTTCAGCAATAATGATCTTTGTGGCAGATATGCATGCATCCAGCACTCTTGTGTTTGGTTTTCAACCTTTGTACTTAAAAAAAAATTATGTTCTTGTCCCTGAGTATCTGAATGATTTTAAGGCATGTATACACTGCATGAAAAACATAGGGCAGACAGCTTACACTAGTGTGGGCTGTGAGCAGTACAGCAGTCCCTGGTAAACCTTTGCTATAGATGGGCATATCACTATCTATATCGGTAGAAATTCAAATCCCATTTGGATTGACTAGGTGCTTTACTAAAAGCTTATATAGCCCTTGCACTACAGATCACAACCAGTATATGCTTCTCCATTACTGTGTAGTGCAAACGTGGGAAGTGGGTGTTTATGGAAAGGTTGGACTACGAGCAAGGACTCCTGGACTAGCCAGTGTCACACTCTATCATCCATATGACTGAAAGAATGAAATGTTGAAGGGAACGATCCTCTTTCTCTACCTCTCTGTGATTGGAAAGATGCAATGACGAGTGGAGGCTTGCTGCTTGCAAGTTATTCCTGGGATGCCATCACTGCTGAATCAGTAGGGTGATGCAACTTGGAACAGAAGTGCTTAAGGTTCGTTAGAATCTAATGGCTAACACTGTTGAAACACTGAGACACCAACCACCTTTAATTCCTCCAGTCTGGAACTGGGACCTCTCTCTAGTAAAAAGCCCATGGGAGCTATTGAATGGCCCAGCAGGTGTCAGGGATGCTCAGAGTTCTGTGAGATCATATATTCACATGCAAAGATTCTTGGTAAAAATATGCTTCCTCGTTTAGAGCTACGGTACTTTTCACGATGACATCATTTCAGCAGTGATAAATATAGCTGAGTCTGCTCTTTCCTACGCCATATAAATCCCTTGACCTCAATCAGATCACTGCTGATTTACACTTGTGTAAATGAAGTCAGAATCAAGCCATGGCATTCACAAATGTAGGCCAGAGTAAGCATTACTCACAGACAAGAGACAACTCTTTAGAGGAAGGAGAAAAGATCATTTTCATGCAAATATCCTTAATAATAAGGAACAAGAGTTAGAAATAAGAGTATGAATGAAATGCAATCAAGAACTGCTCTGAGATTTGCTTCTAACTTTATGATGCTGCATCAGCTGCTCTTAAAGCAGCTTAAGCCCAAAATTTGACCTGCCTGAAACTTGTTATATAGCATTTTTCATTAGGGATCTGTGAGCTAACTCAGTCCCTAGGCTTGCCTTTGAAGGTAGCTGAAGGTGCTCAGCTACTTGCAGGGTGTAAAAAAATTTGATTGCTGTGTTCTTGAAAACTTTTTTTTTTCCCTTAGATCCAGCTTTGCCCTCAAATCGTTACACATTATCTATTTATTTATGCATAAACAGTGGCGTTATGGTTTGGAGAATAGGGGTCCTTTGATGGGAGGTAAGCTTGACTAGCCTATGGGAGTTTACTGCTATGCATGCAAATGAGAACATACAACAAATATGCAGAACAGACAAGTGAAAATATACAGCATCTCTTTAAAATGAAATACTTTGATTGCTCCAATCACAAGAAGTTGTAAAACTACCCTGAAGAATTAACAGCCTCAGTACATGCTAACTACATCCATCATAAATTCGTCTTTAGTTTCTGTTATCATATCACTGTCTCTTGGGACCCCCAGTCCTGTCATCATTTGCCCTTTATAATTTATTCAGCTTGTACTTGCCTGAATCCTTTCTACTTATCATTCATCTTTACAGTTGTACATAAAATTAGATTGATCCTCCTATGGCAGACACGTCAGAGAGAAAAGCTGTCATTGAATAACACATAAAGCAAATGAAGGTCCAGCAAAAGCTTTTGTTGAATAACTTGGAAATCATCCTTATAGATCCAAAGGGTGTCAAATTAAAAAGACAAGACAATGCTACCTTTGTGATTTAATTTTCTGTGCATCATTTTTCAAATGCCACCAAATCTCAGGGCTGAGAAGCACCCTTCCTGTTGTATATCAAGCTGAGCTTGGTCAGCCACCACAAAGGTGATGAATACACCAGTCTCAGTTGAGATAACAGCATGCATCCAGCACACTGGTTCTGTCAGGGTACTGGAACTGTATTCTTTTTCTCCAAAGCTCTTTGGACTGGGTAGCAGTGAGAGAGTTTACTTTGTATTCTAGAGGCTGCCTTATAGGGATACAGAAGCCAATCTTTAACTAGTGAAATGGAACTTTAATGTTTACCAAGCAGATAGGACCCAGGTGTTTCATCTCATCTGGTGAACAGAACAGCACTGTCAAACTACAGGGGTTTTTAGCAAATGGAAAGTGCATATAGCTTCCTCTCCCTCTCCTCTCCCTCCTTAACCATAAGCAAGATCCAAAGGGCCCTTTGCTTGCTGGTCAATCAGAAATATGAAATGAGGGATTAAAAAAAAAAAAAAAAAGAAAAAAAATTTTTAACCATGACAATGACACCCAAAGATTTTAGAGACCATTTCTGGAGAATTTCTACAGGACTAGTTGTGGGTTTTTTTGTTTTTCCATTTTGTTTTGTTTTTGTTTTTGTTTTTTGTTTGGTTTGTTGTTGTTTTTGGTTTTTTTTCTTTCTTTCTTTCGTTTTTTTTTTTTTTTTGCAAGTCTCTTCCCTCAAATCTGTTTTTATTCCTTTTCATCTTCATTTTTAACTTCAGAAAACAGACATGTTTCTCCCAAGGGAACAATTAAATGTGTTTTCTTTCAAAATCTAAAGGGCATGGTGAGCAGGCTGTGTGTTCAGCAGGCTACTTTAATCAATGGAACCCATCCAACCTACCACTGCTGACCAAATTGCAATTTACATCAGTAGAGAAAACTTTTGAAATGGGAAGTTGTGGGAATATAATACCATTTTTGGCATAACACAGCATGCAGGGTGATATGTGGTTTAATGGTTTTCTAACAAGCTTTTGGAAAAAAGCTTTGAAACATTAAAAAAAAAGAAAGGGCAGTAAGACTGTAAAATTTCAAGGTCTGCTTGAACAGTGAAATCAATGTTATATGTGCAGAACTTCTGAAGTCCACATGACACTTATGTCTCATTTAAGCCTTATTACAAGGTTTTAAGAAAGGCTATTCTTTCCAAGGCATTCTCCCTCCTCCCCTCCATGTTCAGGTCTTTCCTTACGTATACATAAGAATTTGAGCCAGATAAGACCAGTAACACGGAAAAAATTAAAAAAAAGAAACAAAACTAAGGGCAACTTTATTTCAATTAGAGACGGTTCTTTGTTTGTTTGTTTGTTTGTTTTAAAATCAGTTTAACATGAGTTTTATGAGCTTACCTGTCTTCTAATGTTAGAGATACATATTTTTACATCCAATGAATAAAACAGAATGTGTTTTTTCTAGATGGCAGAAGAGACAAAGGATATCAGAACAGTTAGGAAGAAAACTAATTATGTTACGCACTGAGAAATTTAGAATACCAGAAGTACCACTCTCTCTTTCAGGAGGAACAGAAACAGTAAGAAAACCCAATCTACTTCCCAGACAGAATAAGCCCCGCAGATTGCTGAGGTTAACAGTTTCTTAGCTACTTAATTTCATAGTTATTCTTTGCAAGTCTTAAAGGAATGTTTTAACGTTATGCAAAGAGACAGTGCCTCCAACCAAGTATACATAGACTGTTCACTCCCATTGCCTGAGAGAGCCACAAAGAAGTAGAGGGAAAGAAAAGTGCCGCTGTGCTTATCATACATGAGCTCAGTTTATTTGTGCTATAAATAAAAGTAGATCTTGATAGCGTAATTACATTTCTCAGCATTATCCTCTGCCATTCACTTCAGAAAGAAAAAAAGAAAGGGGAGAAAAAGTTCACTTCACTATAATTTGTAACCAAAATGACTACACTTAAAACATAATTTTATTTCCCTGATTTCATTTCCTGTGGAGCTTTGTGGGGCAAATAGATAATATTATACCAAATCTGCAGGCAGATAATTCTCCCATACGTTGCACTGTCATTGCCTAGATCACTTTCCCACCTCCCCATGCTTTCACCAAGACCATAAGGCTGTGTTTTTGATATGATATTTGATCATTAAGGTATATATCAGCATCAGAAATCCCTGGGGTGAATCAATTTTTACTTTTTTCTACCTTCTCTCTCCTGCTCCCCCAAATAACTCTTCCTTGCCTGATTCACCTTTTATAACACCAGGAAAAAAAAAAAACCAAAACAAACAAGGTGGTTTCCCACTATGAAGGATTAGCACAGATTATGGTGAACAGTGTTAATTATAGGTGAGGAAAGAGAATAGTGCATCTCTCCAATCTGTTCTTGATTTCCCCCGTGTCTGTCTGTCTGGTAATAAGCCTCCTTTAATCTGGCAGTCCCCTTGGTGAAATCAGCGCCATGGACAGCAATATTGATTGCTTCTGAGAAACCATCACAGCTGCTCAACCAAATTACCTTTGATATGTGACCTTTAATGTAATTACTGCAACATCAAAGCATTTCTATAAATTATTAAAGAACTAATATACTTCATCATCCAGCTAGTCTATTATATGTAAAATAAACAATCACAACTAAACACTAGAATTTGGATTGTCCAACACTCACAAACTGCTCTTTACACACACATGCATACTCTGCTACATTAACCTTCTGTTTTAGGCAAAACAGAAACTGTCCAAAGAGCTTAATTCAGTCTTTCAGATGAAAAGGATCTAACTAGTAATTTTATGTTTTACATTCCATTCTAGTTGCTTCAAAATATCTATCATGATTCCTTCCCACCCAAAAACAAAGTGCCATAAAGACTTTATTAATCAACACATACCTGCTTGGAAGTCTTTTGATTATTCCACAAGATGAGTTTATGCCCCACATATAACATAGAAATATGTGAAACATATTTCTGTCATCTTACAAAGCACATCCAGAAAGTAATTACTGTAAAATATGTGCATGTAGCCACTCCACTAAAAACAAAGTGATACATAGCTAAGAGGCAAGGCGTCTGAATCTGGACAAAAACTCCTCATGCCTCACCATTTCCATACATTAACATTCATGTGAATATTATTTAAAATGACTCATTTCTGTGTTTCATAATACAAAGAACACAAACAGCAATATTGCAAGATCACGAAAATGTGCTGTTGTCTGGGGGATGGGAAAGAATGGCTGACTCTAGTGCTATTTATTTTTTCCTTTTCTAGGCTTGTTAATTATTTTTGATACCTCCTCAGTGCTGTTTGTGTCACAGGCAGTGGAGTCTCAAGGGAAGATGTTATATATGTGTCATTTGTGAACTTATGTGAATGAGGACTTAGACCCCTGACCTTAGAAGTGCTTTTTATTTTCTGGTGATGAACTATGGTTGATATTGTTGGTGCATGTTATCAAGAACAGACAGGTAAGTAATAAATAATTCTCTGCTACTCACATAGTAACTA
Source organism: Myiotriccus ornatus (assembly GCA_036023395.1). Lineage (NCBI taxonomy): Eukaryota > Metazoa > Chordata > Aves > Passeriformes > Tyrannidae > Myiotriccus > Myiotriccus ornatus. The sequence continues at coordinate 64,665,626 of JAYRBT010000093.1, forward strand.
TAAAAGAGTATTCAGGCATGATAGTTTATCAAGAGACAAGACCAGTTTCCTTAAATAAACTACAGTGACATCATTCAGAAGGTGAGTTCAGAAACTTGGCAGAAAACTGCATGCAGAGGGCTTGCTGGTGGAAAGTAAACCTTTATCCTGAGACAAATAGAACTGGAAATGAAAGGGATGGGAGAATTCAATGTTCAGAACTCTCGAAAACCTGGTTGCTATTTTAGACAGAAGATTCACTGTTCCCAATTCAGTCAGATCCTAATGTGTCTGCAGAAAGAGAAAAAGAAAACCAAAAAAAGGCCTCTAAAGTCAATATGGTGTATATGTAATAGAAACTACACAAACCATAGAAGAAATTGTTTCCCCGTAGTCTAGAATAGTCACTGTAGTCTCTGCAGGAAGTTTTGATTGTAAAGCAAAAGCTGGTTGAATTTTGCCACTGTCCAAGACAACAGTTTTGACTTTAAGACTTTTGTGATTTGAAGTCCCTAAAACACAGACTGAGATTCAGAACTGACATAAAAAAGAATTCAAAAGGAAAAAAAATAATCCTAAACATCACTTGCCCTCCCTCCCCAACCCTGAGCCTTCAATCTCACTGTCTTCTTGAAGATATTCACATATTACAGTTTAAGGATGAGATTTTAGCCTCACAGAGAAGATAAGAGTTCCATGTGCAAGTGAGTTGTCTGGTTCCTAATGAGAAGAACAAACAGTCTTAGTGGAAACATCTGGAATTTCAGTTCCTCTCTTTAAAGACATGACACATGCCTATCTCTAGTTTTGATAAATACATATTTGATTTCAAACATATTCCAAAAAACTTCGGTTAAAATGTTTCCTTACCATATTTTCATTTTTCAAACATCCAGTTCTATCATTCAGAAAAGACAGAATTAAAAAGAAAACATCATAGGGCGTAGGGGGAAGAAAAACCTAAAGCCCGACAAGACTAAAGCTACTTTCAATCTGCTGCGAACGAGTTTCTAGAAAAAAAAATTATTCAGAGGGAGTTGTCAGCTGACAGAAATATTTTTAGGGAATGAAGTACGTATATATTTACATAAGGTATGGCCTTTTAAGCAAAGATAGATGTAGATGAGCAAGTGCGTGGGTATCTTCATACTGGCAAGGTGGCTTAGAGATAGGTAAATAGACCCAGAATGATGGTAACAAGCAGAGCAGAGTCAACACTTTCTTCAGCAACATAGAACAAGGGATGTGACTTAGGTCTGGTGGAAAGGTTATAGCTACACAGGACTCAGTCATTCAACACCAACTACTAAAGGCAGACTTTTGAATAGATTTCCTCTCATTTTAGATGCAACCTGGAACCCTCAGGATCCCCCTCTTAATCACTGACTTTTGTGTCATTGGGAAATCAGCCCTATGCTAGCTACAGGAGTACTTGGCTGTTCCCAATCCACATACGCTGGTTGAATCTAAATAGTTTCTCTTTCTCTTCCCCCTTCCTCCGGGTAACTACTAAACTAGAAACCCATCCCAGCAGGGCAGGTCTTCCCCACATAATGCTGATTCTATTTTTAGTTTTGCTTGTGTTGTCTGAACCTTAGATCTTGCTCATGTGAATAATTTTCCTCATTATCCTGTGTTCATCTTTCCTCTCTCTCTTTTCTCCTTGTCTCACCGCCTTTCCAATCTGCTACAGCTGCTTGAATACTAAAGTAACTGAGTCAAACCACTTTGTCATCAGGAATATGTTTTCATTCTGTGATAACTCAATAATGTGATCTGTTTCTTGATTTCTTGCAGCCACACCTTGCTTCAAAGAAGAAAAATAGTAAGAAGAAATACCTGGTGAGCACTTCTAACATTTCATTGTAGTGGTCAGAATCCTAAAGTCCTTCCTCAGCTGAGTAAGGCTGGTAGAACCCAGTCCATAACCAGTTAATTACTGACTACCAGTAAGAGAAAAAATCTTTTTTTTTTTTCTTGTGCATGGAAACAGTTTGGGTGGGTTGGTGGTATCTTGATTTTATTAGCCCAATGCAAAGAGTGAATCATCCAAACAAACAGAGACATTATGCTTCCAAATCTGAGATGAGAACTCCATATGTAACTCATTCTAGATTAAAAAAAAAAATAATAAAAAAAATAATAATAAAAAAATTGTTATCAGTATGGACTCACCCCCGGCAGTGTCTTCTGTTCATGCAGTGCGCTCTGGGCCTTTAGAGCAGACTCCCTTTCGCAGTATGTTAGGAAGGCACAGCCTGTAAACAAAAAAACATAACCTCAGTAACAGCACTACTTCAGAGAAGATCCACTTAAAATTGAGACGTGGAACAAACCGTTTTCCTGTCATTATCCCATTCCCAGTAAACCAATCATAAAAATCTCTCCTTAGCAAGGGAGTAATTGAGAGTCACGAAATGAAGCCATCATCGCTTCCTCTGAGGCCTGATGGGAAGCGAGCAACAGTGTACCCAGGACTGCTTATTTTTCATTGAATACATATTTAGGTGTCAGATACAGAAGGATGCACAGGATTAGGGATCTCAAAGATTCCACGAGACAGAAAGGTGGGACATGAGATCCTACTCCTGCTCCAGCAGCAGCACTGGGAATAAGCCCTTTATTGTCATATCATGTTGAAGGTCTCACGCCCTTCTTTTATACCAAGTACTTTTGGTAGAGGGTATACAAGGACTTAGGACTCATACTGCAGAGGAGTACTTTTGTTTAGCCTGGCCTGCACCCACAAGCAGTTGCCCAATTCGCATCTCACCAGAAGGCTGCACTTGCTGCTGCAAGGGCTCACTGGCTCCCACCCATACACACAATCACATCAAAGCCCAGGCAATCAGTCCAAAACATCCCTTATCCACAGATCATCATCACTTCAGAGATGCTCCAGCAGATTATGGCCTTGGTTCTTCTGAAAAGTTGTCTTATCAACTACAAAGGCCAAGGCTCTGTCAAGGTAGGGCCCTGTTCTGTGTTCCCTCCCCACATCCATGTTTGCCTTCTTGTAAAACTGGTTGATGTTGCAATGTCTCACTCCAGTTGTGTGCCTGATGTGATCAAATTATTTCTTCTTACTGCAGTATACTGAAAACCTGCCAGTCCCTGCAGCAAAAAAAAAGTGCTTGTTATGCAGAGGACATTTTCTCTGAAATTACTTCAGAGTGTCTGCCACCTTTCCAGCTCCTTGAAATGGAGGTGTCATATCTTTCAAGGTTCAGGCAGCATACCCCTCAAACTATGGGTACCTTTCAAGAGCAGCACGAGTATAGAGAGACTACCAAAAAAACAAACATGTTCCACAAACATGCTCCATAATCTAATTTTGACCCACTCACCTTCTCCTTATGCATATATAAAATATGTAACAGGTGAGTAAACAGTAGACTACAAACTTTTTTTCAGCTTTGATTATTGCTGTGGAATTTTGTCCACTGTTTTTACCAAGCTGGTTCCTTAGATAATATTACTGAAGAAATACAAACTTGTTCTTTTCTTCCTTATAGTGCTTTTAATTAGTATATACAAGAGACTATGGAGATTTTTTTTTTCATATAAATATACATGTTTTTTCTCAAAGATTGTCTTGTAGAAGTCACCCTTCTTCTCTGACAATAAAGATATAATTTTGCATGAAAAAAAAAAGGAACCTTTTCTTTCACTATTTCTTACACTGCATTAATTCTGGAGGTCTTGTTGCTTTCAGCTTATTCAAGCCAATCACATTTATTATGTTTCAGTAATTGAGAGTCATAAGCAGAAGGTGACAATCAAGGAAGGAGACTGAGCAGCAGCAAAAGTTTGCATACTTGACTTGGAATTATGTTGATTTCTTCCCCTTTAAGTGGATGAGTTTTCCGTTAGTCTGTATCTATCAAAGAAGGGGAAGAAAGAGTGTCCTCAAAAGTCACCCATAGCTCAATATTGAAATGGGAAACTATGCTTAAATTTAATTTCAGTGATAAATCACAGGCTGAGAGCTCTCTGTTTACTAGATACAAGAAGAAAGTCTTCCTTTAGCAGCGGACGTGAAGCAGCTGATACAGTCTAATTAAGCACATTATAGCACGCTGCTATAGAGATAAACTACGCACTATTCCATAATGACAGCTATATTTTTCTCCTCATTGTGATGGCCATGGTGACAGTTCAGGGTAACAATGGACATTGTTACAACTCCTGCAGTATCATGACTGCAATTCAGACGGAGTAGACAGAAGATGACTCTGCTCTGAAGGAGCAAATTTCCCTTCCAAGATCCACACTGCGTGTGTATAGAGGCAAGTTCTCATCAGGGAGAAAGCTCCATTAAGTCCTCTCCAAACATGTTGTGGAAGCGGTGGAAGTGCCAAACTCCCAGAAACAGTGCTTATAGAATGTGTCCAAACATCACTGATTTCCCAAACATGGTGTAATGGGCAAAAAGATGTTTAAATGGAAAAGGAATCTACCCTTTCATATGGTCAGACAAAAAGCCTCCCTGTTTTCCAGAGTCAAAAAAAAATGCTCCTTTGAAGTGTTTCGTTTTCCCTTTTCATTCGTGTATCATGCACGTGAATTACAATCTGTCCCACTCTTGTTGGGCAAAAAGTAATATTTTTATGAAAAATAATACCTCATTTATTTTAAGTAAGACCTTGTTGCTTAGAGACAACAAGAGGTTCCATCCCAACCGTGGCCAAATGGAATAAAGTAGAGCTTAATTGTTCATAACTGGTCTCAAACTTGAACTTGAAAAAGAGAATTTATGTATATTTTTTGTCTTCCCTTTACTTAACAGCAGATTGTTCTGTAAGGTACATATACAACATTAGCCATCAGTTAAAATAGTATTTTTCAAAAATATGTCATCTCTGATAAAATAGTACACGTCTATTATTCAGTCCTGCAAGTACTTCTATATTTCATATCCTTGTGCATTAAGATGAAAGGCAATACTATTTCTTAACCCCCCTGCCCTGCCCACTCCCCCCGTTCACCCCCAAAACATCAAAATAATTGATCTATCCTTTGTATTGTTGAGTTTAATGGAATGACAACTGTAGAACCTCTTTCAGGTGTTACTTTTCCTATGTTACATCTATGAATATGCATCCATATGATCCCTCCAAAGGGCTCTTCTGTCCTGGAGACTGTTGCTTAAAGAACAGAGCACTGGACACTCAGGTGAACACTACAACATACAACATCCTAAACAACTGAGTCCTGAAATCATGTCATATGGAGCAGATATGTTAGGTTTTACAGAGAAAAGAAACTAGTGGAAAAAGTGGTTTGGTTTGGTTTGGTGGGGGGTTTTTTGCCTTTTTTTTTTTTTTTTTCATTTTGATTTCCCAGACAGGAAACAATTTCAGAACAATCAATTTTCCCTGCTGAAACTTATGATTGTGTACAGAACCACCAGAACCACTTATTTTTTCTGGGGAAAAAAGAGTATTTGATAGAAAGCTCTTAAGTAGCTCAACTTAACAACTTGCCATCAGCTGTTTGAGCTGGATGTGAACATGATTTTTGGATGAAAGGCTTCATATTCCATTCTAAATAATTTTCACTATCCAACCCCTTTGAATTGCCCCTGTTAGCAGCATTATGAACATTTCTCAACACATCTCTTAAGGAAAGCTGGTGTAAAGCCTATGCATTTTTTCTGTCATCTACTTCTATGGGTGGTAATGACTAAGTCAGTACAGTGGTTGTGAATTATTTCTAAATTTGAAGAAAAAATCTAATTGACTAATTATTGATAATGAAGGACTTGCTCTTAGCTGTTCCTAATTTCAAATCCATTTCTCTCAAACATATCATGATTTCCAGACATATGTCAATCAGCTAAAAGATGCTTTGTTTGTGTTGTGTCTTTCCAGCTGTTCATTTACTACCAGTGGACAGCTTTTTGGGTAAGCATATAAACATCTGGAAACTCCCAGCTGCCAATTAACTCTCAACCTATTGAACTGTAGTCTCTTGGAAACATGAGAACATATCAAGTGGTCTCCTGGGAAACAAGGTTGTTAAAGAGAAGGAGGAAAAAAAAAACAAAAGCTTGAGATGGAAAAAAAATTACAAAAGCTCTATTTTAATTTTATCTCCAGAGAATTCAATAGAGCAAATAATAATCGTATGGAATACAGATGGATAATAGTCATGGGTACAGCAACGTCAAGTCTCCAGAAGATTTCGCACCAGCCTAGAAGGCAAAACAGTCAGGGGATTGAACAGTTCACAGAACAGACATCGTGAACTGAACAGAATAATTCTGGAACCACCTAAGTTGCAGAAGGCAAAGGCAGGGACTGGGAGAATAGAGAAAGACCCACTGTAGCAGAAGGCCAGGTCTGAGACTATCTAAGGAACCTGAAGATGTACAAGCCCATGGAAACTGATGAGATGCATCCCTGGGTCCAGAGAAACTGTCAGGTGAAGTGGCTAAGCCCCCTATCCATCATATGTGAGGTCAGCAGACCAGAGAAGTTACCACTGACTAGAAAAGGGGAAAAAAAAAAATCCCTATTTTAAAAAAGGGAAAGGAGGAAGACCCAGGGAACTACAGACCGTGTCTGGCAAGATCATGGAGCAGAACCTCCTGGAAAACACGCAAAGGCACATGTAATAAAGGATGCAATTGGTGACAGCCAACATGGCTTGACAAAAGGCAAGTTGTGCCTTACAAATTTGGTGGCCTTCTATGATGGGGTTACAGCACTGGTGGGAAAGGGAAGAGTAATTGACAACACCTACCTGGATTTGTGCAAAGTATTTGACACTGTTCTTTACAACATCCATGTCTCTCAAGTGGAGAGACATGGATTTGAGGGATGGACCAGAGGAATTATCTGGATGGTCACACTCAAAGGGTTGCTGTCAGTGGCTTAATGTCCAGTTGGATAGTAGTGATGAGAGGCATTCCTCAGGGTCTGGTATTTGGACTGGTACTGTTTAACATCTTTACTGGTGACGGGGACAGTGGGATTGAGGGCACCTTCAGTAAGTTTACCAAAAAGAAACTTGGTTTGTGATGAGGTTGATACTCTGGAGGGAAGGGATGATTATCCAGAGGTACCTCGACAGGCTTGAGAGGTGGCAAATCCCATGTAAATCTCGTGAAGTTCAATAAGACCAAGTGCAAAGAACTTTACAAGGATTGGGACAAACCCAACACAAATAGAGGCTGGGCAGAGAATGGATTGAGAGCAGCCCTTATGACACAGATGAAGGATATGGAGATACTGGAGATAGTCAGGAGGAAACCATAAAGGTTATCAGAGGGGCTGGAGCACCTCTCCTGTGAAGACAGGCTGAGAGACTTGAGTTTCTTCAGCTTAAAGAAAGGAAAGCTGTGGTGACATCTTACCTAAGGAGCTACAAGAGAGTTAGAGAGAGACTTTTTACAAGGATGTGTAATGTTAGAACAAGGGGGAATGGCTTCAGACTTAAAGGGTATATTTAGATCAGATATTTGGAAGAAATTCTCTACTGTGCAGGTGATGAGGCACTGGAACAGGTTGCCCAAAGAAGCTGTGAATGCCTCATCCCTGGAAATGTTCAAGGTCAGGTTGGATGAGGTTTGGAGCCTTTGTCTGTCTAATGGAAGGCGTCCCTGCCTGTGGCAGGGAGGTTGAAATTAAGTAGTCTTTCAAGTCCTGTCTATGGTTGTATGAACTCATCCCACTGGTACTCCATTTGTCCTGGTACAACTGAAAACAGAGTCTTTCCACTTAACATGTCTGTGCTTGTCACTTCAGTGAAACACTTGACTCTCATCTTCTTTAAACCAGTTGAAAAGACCTGGTCACCTAACTCATATTTAGCTATTTAAAATTACCAATCTTGCCATCATTGACAAGACATTCATTGGACTTTGCATACAGAAGAGGAATAAGCCTCTGGAAATGTCTATCCTCTATAGTTGGTGTAAGAGCGATGCAACACCTTTTAAGGTGCAGGCTTTTAGCTTCAAGGTTGCATTTTCCCAAGATTAGATTCCACTTGCCACCTCTAACATCTCAACTACCTCACATTTAAGCATTATCTGTACCTTAATTATTCCTGGTTATATATGGTGAGGGATGAAGATGATGCATGCTGAAGATCTAATGAATTACTCTAATTAAAGGCTTTTTAACCCTTGTTTTATTCTGGCAGACAGCCACATGTATCCTGACACAGTTTCTCCTCTTTGCCCATTTTTTAAGTTGAAGACTTATGACCTGCTTTTTGCATTATGTGTTTCAGTGACACCTTATGATTTTATTAGAACAACATAACCTTGCACAAAGCATGGCTTTAGATATTCCATACACCTAGATCTAGAGGCATAGTCTAAGAACAAGTCTATAACCATGACAATTTCCAGATGTTTGCTGTCTGTCTGAAAAAGGTATAAAAAGGTCTTGTTTAAAACTAATGAATATATACTCCAACAGATTCTGGGGAACGAGCCCTTAATCTTTTTAGGCCTATGTTTACTCTTTAGCTTTATGGGGGAAAATTAGCGAGTTTGATAAGTGCTTTAAAACTCTTGCATGAAAGCTGAGAGCTAAAACAGATTCTCAGCTCAGGGGTATCAATCCAGTCAAGGGGAGAACTTGCATGAAACTCAGCACAGCTACTGAATTACACCAATATGAAATTAGGTTCATTATTTGAACCATAGTCCATTACCTCTCTTGGAAGAATTCTTGGCTCAGATGCTGATCTCAGCCAAGATAATCCAGAAAAGTTAGGATATCCTTAGATTTTGAGAAGACTGGCTCAAGTGGTCTAAGCCAGTTTTTGATTCACCAGCTTTTGTGAGTATGAAGTATGCACTCAACCAGTTATCACAGCTTGGCTGACAGGTGATAACTTCTGAAACTACAACCTTCCAATACTTGCAAGTGTAGCTAAAATCAGAATCGCTGCCCAGGAAAAGATGAAACTTTCACAAGGTTTTCAGGTTTTTGTTGGTTTTTCTTCTTTGAGTCAAATACCTTATTGGTTTTAGTTACAAATATGTTAATTGTCTTTAACAGTGAGGGTTTCCTAAATTTGCCTTCCCTTGTTATTTTATGTTAGACTTCTGTACAGCACATAAACTAGTGAACAAGAAACTCTTGTGTAACACAAGAACAGGTATCAGCTCATAGCATCTTCTACTGTAGGACCTTTTCCTACTGTCTTTAATGTACCTCACATCCTAAACACCCCAGGTAGAGAAACCAAGGGCTTTACTTTAGCAGCACACTACGGACTTCCAGAAAACAAACTGCAATTCAAGAATAATTATCCAGGACCTTCATGCTGTATACTGAAAATTGCATACCTTGGATCACATGCTAATGGTCATACTCCAGCTTAAGAATAGCTAAAGTCTTCTAGAGGAGATCGTTTGAGAGCAAACCCACCACATTTCTAAGAAAAAAAGGATCTCTCAACTGCTAACAGGTCTGAGCATCTCATTTAGTGATGGTTCAGTCTCTCTGCACCCTAATTACCTTTGGAAAAATTACACCAAGGTATACAAGTTACTGTGATGGACCAGAGATCTGTCCTCCATTTTCCAGACTCTGGATTTGTGTTTAAGAGAGTTCCTTCTCTTAAAATAAAACAGTTCATTCCTTCAAAATTCAGAGATCTGTTACACAGAGAAAGACTGTGGTACTTAAGAAAATTCTTGCCTTAAAATCAACATCTCAGGTTACGTCTCCCAGCTAAGATTTCAAAATGAAAAAGAAATCTTTTTTCACTTTAACTATCCTAGTTCTACATGTCTGGTTTTGAAACAATTCTCATTTGCTCTGTCTACAGTGGACTGCCCAAGGTTTAATCACTTGAGGGTTTCAGAGATTGAGCTGAATTTTCTTGAGGGAGACACAATCAATAAAGACTTTTGGAACTGGAAATGTTTTATCCAATTTCTTCATCTGTTTCTCTCTCAGTGATTAACTACCTTCTGACAAAAGTTAACATCTTTGCTGGTAAAGAACATTCACTTGGCTAGAACTTTCTTTTTCTCCATCTCCCCTGCTGCACAACAACTGAACACTAACTGTTTAGAGAAAAAGATAGGAATAAAAATCTTCCCAGATATCAGCTTCCCTGTCAATTATATTGCAAGGCAGATTAACATCCGAAATGCCCTGCTGTGTGGAATGCTAATTTTCTTTTTCCTCTTATGCTAGTTTCCATTAACTATTATGATGCTGTAATATTCCTGCTACAGATAACACGATAGGGTTCTGTGAGTAAAAGCAGACATAAGCCCCGCTCATGTACACCCATGAACTGATATAAAAAACATATTGAGGGGCCAAATCTGCAAATGCAGAAGTTAACCATATTTACAGATTAGCTCTCTTAAAGTGTATTTATGATAGTTCAAAATGAGATATTGATATGCACAGTCCAAATCAGAGTCCTTTCTCAGACTAAGCAGTGTTTAATTATATTTAGCAATGTCCAGGCAAACAGCAGAGAGACTTGAGTAACTGCTGGAATATGTAAGCATTCCAACCAAACAGATAATGGTTTCATCCTGATTTTCGATAACTAGGTTTTTAATGAAAGCAGCAGTTTTAAAAAGTAAAAATTTCTCATAGAAATTTTCAATGAAATAGTTCACCAGGAAGTGTTTCTCAGCACTATGATACAATTTTTGAGCAGATCCTACAGCAAGAATAACTTATTCCAGGACAGTCAGTAGTCCAGGCTCTCATCTGAATCAGGCAAACAGGGTCTTTAGTGCAAGGCTTTGACACAGGAGAGCACATTGTCACTGGCAGACCCCCAAGGCTTCATGTCTATTTTTTAAGTAGCACCACAGTTTCCTTGCCTCCTTACCACTGCAAAACTGGAAAGCTTTTGATCTGTCAGACTTTCTTCCCCAGGATGAGAGAACAGTTTCTGGCTCTGAATCACACATAGATGGGTTTCTCCTGGGGTCTTGAAAGTTCCTTGCTCGCTGCTTTGAACCATCTCTTTCTTACTGGTACACTCAAAATAAGGTGCAGAATGAGCCACTGATTTGACATACCATATACCAGGTCCTGTTCTCCACATCTGCCAGTATTTCAGCTTTAAATTTGATCCTGAAATTTCTGGGATAATTTTGATCGTCTGAGTTCAAGTCAGCTGAAGATTCACTTCTCAAGTTCCTGTAAGTCTAACCAACCACCCAGAACATTTTACTTCTAAGAACAGATGTCTGATTTCCATACACACAACAAATGGTCAATGAATCGACTCCACATCAAAGAAAGCAGAATGTAGATTACTGGTTAAGGTAGCTGTCTACCACAGAGAGTGCTGGTGTGCCCAGAAAGGCCTACAAATATTAAAGGCTTTAAATTACAGTAGAAAATTTAGTTTTAAACAGATCACCCTCACTTCAGTTTCTCATTTGTTGCCTAGTACCTGTGGACTCCGTGTTGCAAGGAGGGGTGTTTGCCTTCAGGCCCTATCCCTCAAACATTAGGGCGTGCTTTTGATTTTAAAATATAAGAAGACTGACATTGAGGAGAAAATAATAATCAGTTGGTTTTCCAGACCAAGCAACAGTGTTCACAATATTTCAGAACTCTGTCACTGATGAGAAAGTAATGCACAAACTCTGGAGATCACTTAAGTGAGGATGAGAATAAGTATGTTCCAGCTTCTACTCCCTAAGGAGACATCAAGACATCAAGTTTAAGTTATAATTCTGACCACCTCTAAGTTCACTCACTTTGACCTACCTATTACTTCAAAGAAATTCCAGCATATTTGTGTTACCCATTTTACACTGCACCCTCGGAAAAAAAAAAAAAAGCTTGAAACCCTCAAGGTTTCTTGTTTCCAGGGTGGTGATAAAGAAAAAAAATACAGAAGCTGGTCTTGTGGTTCACTAGTGAAAGTCAGGAACATAACTAGAAATAATCCTTCTGTTGAGACAGTACCTCTTGCATTCAGATAGCTATGGGTTAAATCTCCTTAGAGTACATGCATTAATTAGACTCTGTACCTGCTGTTCTGGGTCCTGCCTTTTGAGTTCTTTCTATTGTTAGCAGCATATGAATAACTCAGTGGATTTTCTAAAACATTTAGCTGCTTCAGGAAACTTTTCCTCTTCTTCATTTTGTTTTGATTTTTTATTCACTTCTCTTGGGGAGACAACTTCAGGAATGCTCAGCTAGTCTCCAGAGGTTATTCTACTGTTAAGCAACAATCACTTTGAGTGTCTTGAATCTTAGCAAAATAAAGCTAAAGCAAAACCATCTCTAAACTAATTAGACTGTTCTGCCACACACAACTTTGTCCAACCCTTGCTTCTCTGCATCTATATAGAGTGGTTTTGGGTTATTTTGCTTTGTTTTCTTTTCTTTTTTTACTGCTCATTATCTTTCACAAGGGGGAGGAACAGACATTTCTTGGAAAATAACATCAAGTCTATGTGTGGGAAATGTGTTTGTACTTTTACATAAGGAAAGTTGGTATTTTCACCCTTAAAAAATGTTAGGGCCATGCAGTAAACATCTTGTTGATAGCATCATCAAATGATTAGTTATTTATGCTTTTATCTCAGAAACATGTAAGTAGCTTGTTCTAAATACAGACTCGTGTGCTCTCTAAAAAACCTCATATTCTTTCTTCTCTCAGACAGAGCACATATGTCAATATAGACTTCTGACATTTCCAGCTCAAGGTTGAAAGCAAAAGGCACTGAAACAACTGCAGAAAAGAGCTATTATTAGACAACTCCAAGCCCATTCAGAAACAGACTACTGCAATTATCTCTCTAAAGTTATCGCTCTTACAAAGTTTGCCAGCCTAAATTTGTCCAATTCAGGAAATTCAGATGCAGACTGGAACCTTTCAGACACCTCTCAAGATCAACCTCAGTACTTATTTGCTTCTTATGATCAAGTTTTTCTCCTTACTTCATATGCAAGAACCATAAACAGGACAACACTAGAACCTCTTTGCTAGGTTTCACAGGGTCTTGTTAAGTTTGAATTCAGGTAAGTGCATCTGAAGCCACCTCAGGATTTTTATGTTACAAAACAAATCCAACCTCCCAAAGAATATATTTCCTGATTCCAGCTGATATAGAAATGAAAATCTTTAAGCAGCAGCTGCTCCTAAAAGACAATCACCCTGAGACTGGAAGTCTCCAGAAACTTGTGAGAGTCACAATATGAGCCAGAGAAAACTCTACAATACCAGCTGGCTTCATGAGATTTCTGGAGACAAATTTCATCTGTCAGAACAATTAACTTCCAAGCTCCCATAACCAGATGCTGTTTTCCATATGTTTTGACTTTGAATAGCTGCTTCTATCCTCTAAGAGATGTTGGGAGCAAACAAGTATTGTCTCTTATCGCCTATTTCTTCCTCCTTACCCTTCTTTCTCAATTTGGCTCATTCTTTAAGTATAGGTAGTGGAATGGCATGAGTAGGATCAAGTTCTTCTGCAAGCTGCCAGAGATGAAGTAAACTTCCCAGTCAACATCTCTCTATCTGCTTAGGGCTGAGAACCTCAAGACGTACTCTGTGTGTGTGCATGAGAGAGAAAGCAAGGTGAAATGAGGTGCTCTGCAAGCATGGCA
>JAYRBT010000093.1:64690795-64711720 GCA_036023395.1 Myiotriccus ornatus
AGTATCCACACAACCTGTGTTGTGGCTAAGCAAGCCCTACACAGCCTCTACAACTGCCTACAAATGGAGATGGGTACACTTATTTTTAACTTATTTTCAAATCTCACTCCACTGCTCCTCAGACAGTTATATTTGTTTTCTTTAGGTTAGTTTTATAGCCAAATTCCTTATCATAAGGGTCATACTGCTCAAATTGCTACTCCAGGAATTTTATTGCCCTATTGCCATTTGCATGACATTACCCAGTCGTCCTTGCAACACCCCATCTATAAGAAAAAGAACAAGTTGTAGTCACTCTTCATAAGGAAAAGAACAACTAAATTCCACTACTGCTTGTCATATTCTATGCAAGAAAGTTCTCTCTTTCATTCACTTTCACCATGAGTGAATTCCACTGAATTGAATTCACACTGAATGAACTGAATTCAATTCACACCGAGTTCACACTGAATGAACTAAACTGAATCCAGAACTGAGACTTTGTCCAGAAGAGAGGGAAGACGGTTTTCTTTCCCAGGCACAAGGACTGTGTGAGGTTGGAAGCTAGGAACTACTTTTCTATGTATTCCTTCCAAAAGAGAAGAAACTATTCACATCAACTGTCAAGAGTTCTTCTCGTGGATGGAGTTCCTCAAGACAGAAAGCAAGGTTGAAAAAGAGGGAAGGCAGTTAAATTACAAGATCTGGTTGGGTTCATCTGCAATACTTCTCTCCCAGCTCAGCAGCACTCAAGAGCACGACAGGAGTTGGACTCCTCGCTATTTCCAGGGCACCACCTGGCAGAGCTGCAGGACCTCTCATGTCATCTACCCTCAGTGCCAGCCTCTTCCTGCAGCACTACACAAGTCCTCAGGCTTTCTTTCTCTCCTCCATGAATTTTTCATGGAGACTTCAAGGTTTACTGCAGCAAGTTAGACATTTCCATTAAAGAGAACACCCTGAGTGGAATCAGAAGCATCTTTTCAATCCCTGTTCAGGAAGTCCTTTTGCAGAGTTGGCAACTGCTTGTGGAAAATTATTTTCCAGAGCACATCCAGACCCTCTTCCTCTAGCCATATGCTAAGAAATCACGCTTCATACTCTGAAAGGCCCAGAACGATTTGAAGGTCTGTCATTTTTCCTTTCTTACAACTGTAAAAATTCTTAAAATAAGTCACTGATTACCAAAAAAACTTAGATTTAAAAAAAAAACAACCAAGCAATAAAGGGAAATTTGCAGAACTGAGTCATTTCTGCCAGCATGTCTCTTGAAAATAATGATGTCCCTCCTCCAACAGATCCAATTCTTAATGAAAAAAAATGCATTAATGTAGATAATTCTCACCTTCATTTTTAACTGTTGCTTGTTACAGTTGGTAGTAAACACAAACATGCAGCAACAGGAGCAGTTTCTGTCATTTTTCTATTTCAATAAGCATTCCCACATCACTTTACGCTTTGAGCAATGTCTCTGGCTGCTTTTTTCTTGTCTCTTCCATTTACAAATATTTTAGAATTTATTTTCTTTAGTAACTAGTACAATGGGTCCACTGATCTCAGATGATGCACCACTACATCAAAATGATGGTTTAAAACATTAATGAAATCTGAACATAGCAGTGCACTTTTTCAAATACTTCCCTATATTTTGTTGTATATAGAAGACTGGATTGCAGCAGGTTTCAAGAAACATTATTAGCCTTCACTGAAGATATTTTCTTTAACTTAAAAGAAACCTTGACAAAGATGGAATAGAGTTGTTTCAAACTCTGTCAACACTTTTCTAACTTTCTGTGTCAGGTTTTTATGTGCATGGGAGAAGCTGTAAATGTTTTTCTCCTTAGACAAAAGAGTCCGGCAAAAATCTGCATGATTATTATTAACAATACTATATAATGTGGTATGCCTGTGAATTTATATGCAAGACACTCCAGGCATATAAATGCATAGAGAAACACTAGGAAGCAATATGCAATATTGTACTGAAACAGTAATGCTTAGCACTTATGTAGTGTATTCTAGTAAAAAAAATTTGAAAAGTTCTCCAAAGCTGTTGGAAGACTCAGATCATAAATATCAGAGGTAGAAAGAGGAACCAGAAGTTCCATGCTTGGCGCTAACTGCTAGGTCATACTCAACCATCTGATGGGTATGGCTGTATCAACACCAGCTTCTCCTCTAGCCAGGAGTTTCTCATGTACACTTGTGAAGATGAGAACAGACAAGGCTGAGTGTTTAGAGTTCACCAACTACCTAGCCATTTCATACTCTTCTGACTAATTACCCTGGGAAAATTGTTTTATTTTCAAATGGCTGAATACATTGGAGGGTAAAAGCTTGCGTAAGCCACAGACACATCCCTGCGTCTCACTTTTGTCTTGGGGTTTCTACAACCTATTTTATAGAATTGTTTCAGTTTTCCCTCCTGAGCTGAGGTTTCCTTGATTTCCTTCTGGAGGCTGCCTTCCAGATATGGACAGCCTCTTGTGGTGCAGAGCCTAGAGAACAATTATGGAAATAGAACTGGGAAAGGAAAAAAAAAAAAAGTGGCTTGATAGAAAATGGTTTAGAGCTTTCTCAGTTTGATCCCTTGAAAAGTTTTCCCTCTTCTTTGCCCATCTCCAGATGAAGAAACATGCTACAGATATGCTACCCATGTCAAAGTTACAAAAACTGTCTATCACACGGTAAACACGCTACCTATTTACAGCAAGATGAGGTTGCTGAGTCCCTCCACCATTATCATCTCTAAGTATGAACTGGAGAGTCATCAGGAAATTCTACTGTTCCCCAGAACTAGTAACCTGGAAACCAATGCCTGGTCTCCTGATTCCCTTCCCACCCCAAACAAAATCCAACAAGAAGAAACGAGTGTCTTGGTTTTTACCTTGGAGCTGCATGATTCACCTCTAAGCTCTGAGGTGGCCAAGGACAGATGCCTTGCAGGAGATTTGCAGGGAGTAAGGTAAGAATGAATCCTTCTTTTCTTCAGGGAAAATCTGGAATCTCCCTATGGTCTATAAAAACTGTTGCCTGAAACCTCTGCACTAACTCATGCCTTTATGGGTACATTCTGTGTCACTATAAGAGAATTCCAGCCCCAGAAAAACGACGATCTCTTAGCCCCACTGCATTGCTAAAGCTGCTCAGGAGAGAGTGTATCAAGTCCCAGGTAATGGTACCCCATCTTGTTCCAAGATCTCTTCCAACTTATTTTGAAAAGACAGACCTTGGTTTCTGAACAGTGGCCGATTCTGTAATTACGTACATTTAAATAAGAAGGGGGAATCAAGAGCAATTTTAAGGGCATGTGGATTTGGTCTTCTGCCAAAGTGCTTTATTCTATAATGAACTCTTCCTTTTAAGCCACTTTGCAGACACTTTGGTCTGAACCCAATATCAATAATATAGGTTAAATTTCACATGCTTAACAATATTTAACCCTGGGGCCTCTTCTTAGGCTGTTAAACACCAGACAGTACACCAGCTTGGGGTACTGGGACAGCAGGTGAAAGCTGGGAAGGCAGCCTACTGATGGGTAACTAAAAAGAGAAAGGGAAATCTTAACCTGTGCTGTATGAGTTCAGCATTGCAAATTGTAAAGCAGACCTTCTCTTTCAGACTGTTTGTAGTCACATTTAAATAGTCAATAATTCATCACTTACAGCGAGAATGTTAAATGCAGAAAGCAGCAGAATGTAAATTGAAATGGCTAATCCTTTTTAGCATGATCCATTAACAACAAAATATTAAAGGTGAATGAGAAGAGACTTCATAGGCGAGTGCGTTGGCCTTTTGCCTCTGAGGAAAGGTCTGTACTCAAAGCTTCATTAGGTTACAAGCATAAGTGGGTCACACTGGCCTAACAGACATTTGTCCATATCACAAAACCAGTGACAGTCTGCAAGTACAACCTAGAGCCTCAGACAGAGCCAAGGTTACAAGAGAACCCTGTTCAAGGCTGTGTATACCCCAGACTCTGTGTGGTTCTGAGTATACTGTTTTGTTTCTTCAGCTCTGCCTCCCATCTGCAAGGGAATAGCAAGTCCTGTGCACCTCCACGGCGCTGCAAGGATTAGAAAGTTAAACCAAGTGCTTGGGGATTGTCGTCATAGGGGAAGGGAGAGGATATTACAAATGGAAATGACACTATCTAGAATACTGGTGTCGCTGTATATGAAAACTGGGATGTAGCAGCTGAGCTGGAGAGTAAAGTAGCAAGAGGGGATGGAGCTTAGGATGCAGTTTTACACTTTAACTGTGTTTTCATTTAAAATCCTACAGAAAAGATTAAAACCCTAATAGAATAGTATGAAGTCAGAGACAAAGCAGCTTAGCAAGTACTCCCTGTTGATTTGGGATGACAATCTCCAAACCCTTACAACAAATCAAAAGATCAACTCCCATTTTAACCAGGATGCTGAAAGACTAAAGGACCAGCTCTGAAAGTAGGCATTTTAAACTTTCAGAGTTTGAGCTTAACCCATTCAAATTGAACAATGACATCATCTCAGAGGTTCTCTGCACAGCCAGAGGCTTGGTGCCAGAATAATGTTTTCAATTGTTTGTTGAGATACTAAAGAAGCAAAAAATGTTATCATCAGAGCAATATATCATAATGGAGTCCAAGGGGGCTCTTTTGGAGTTTGGGTGTATTCCTCTGGGACTCTGCTCATTCATCTTCTCTCCAAGACAACTTATTTACTCCAAGATTTTTTTGGGTGTTCATGATTTGGGTACCTCCCACCCCACCACCACTTTTACTTGTGAAATTTGTGCTCTGAAGCCGTTTCTTTCTAGGCAGTGCTCCAGAACATAGCATTTCTACTGGGAAATGACGACTGTGCACAAACATAGCATCTACTTAGCAACAGAGAGAAAAAGAAAGAGAAGTGGTTTTTCTTTTAGTTTTTATAAAAGGCACAATAATCTCTCGCCTGAAGAGTAGTGTAAGTGCTTCTCATAAAGCATCGTAAAACAATACAGTCCTGTAAAACCAAACAACATGTCAGAGCCCTATTTATTCCTTTCATTAACCTGATCTAATCCCAAGAAGTTTCTAATGGAACATGCATTGAATTGATGACTCTTCCTCTAGATCCTCAACTTACCCAAAAGAGATGGAACAAATATAAATATATCTACACTTTACACTCAGTCTTAATTTGTTCAAAGCTTGGAAGAGCTTAAAAACCCACTAGTGCCTCATGGAAAACTGACAAATATTCTATTTAGAGAGGTTTTGGCTGCTTATGCCCTTGTTTTTCCTGTGGCATTCCCTTCCCCCATAGCAAGGACTCATTCACATTGAGCATACAAAGTTTTTATTGACACTTGCAATGGGAGGACCCAGCCAGCTCAGCCCACCCCCTGCTAGAGGGGAACTGATGCCCATAGCCTTTAGTTATGATATGAATAGATAAACTACATCTCCCCTTTTCAAGACCGCCCAGCTCACCACAAAAAAATTGCCTTTTTTTTTTCCCCGTTCAAGAGAAACATATTTATCAGAATTACTTAGTATGTTCTCCCTCTTCTCTATAGCGTTCATTACAGGGTTTCTCCTTGTTTTATTTCATCCCCAGCTCTTCATGAACCCCAATTCAGAACCCACCTCCCAGTGACTTCATTTTTTTTCAAAGGTCTTGCTGCATGAGATTAAACAGGAGGAAGGCAGGATGTGATCACTGGAAGGGAAGAGGCCATGGAGGAAAAAAAAAAACCCTCAAATATTAAGCAAGGATCTTTGTGATGGAAAATAAATGGATGTGTTTGCTCTAGTTCAACCTGGGGAAGAACAGGCAAACATGCTTCATTTCTAGCAGAAAGCAAACGTTAGCAAGGGTGCTGCTCTGTGGAAGGCAGCAAAAGTATATAAGCAGATGGTGTTTGAGCATTTAACCACCGCAATCCAAGCATGACTTGGCAATGAGCATACTAGAGGCCCTGTTTACCCTAGAGCTTTGGACAGCGCAGCTGCTACTCCAGTTCTGGTAGAAATTTTCAAGCACAGGTATGCTTGGTGAGGGACATGGATCACTACCCTAGATGGGCAAGAAGCACTTTCTCCAATTCATCAGTGCACTCTGTGCACAGGCTCTCCAGGCTCTCTTCACTGCTGGTCTGCATGCTGAATCCCAACCAGGATAGCTGATGGTTGCACCAGCACTTAAGAAATAAGAAATATTTGGCCTATTCACTCTCGGTCAACCAGTACTTAAGGGGCTGACTGCCTTCTCAGCAATCAGAAATGTAAATTATTTTAACTGCCCAGCTGTAAACTTCATCCTGTTCACACCCTCCCCATACATTTCTTCTTCACTATCTGCATGAGGATGAGAAGACAATCTTAACAGAATCCTGTATTTCATTCTGTCCATGATGAAAATAGCTATGGATGTTTGGATATGCTACTTACACATATCTAAACATGGAAAGAGATGAGGATTGTATATACAGGAATAGAAATCAGAGAAATAAACAATAACTCCACATACTCAGGCAAGAACACTAATCTCTGAGCGAACTGACAGTGATTCAGTCTAAACCTCTTTCAACAAATGTCCTCCTTGGGCATAAAGACAAATAGGAACCTGATAGATCTCTTGTTCCAAACAGAAAAGCCACACTGTGACCTCCAAAATCAGATTCCAAGTATCCCCTATGTCTTAAGCAGCCAACCAAACATAAACAAGTACAAAAAAAATCCAAATTGCCTTAACGTCACACTGCCTGCAGTGCAATGGCAAGATGATCCCTTGCCTCCCATTACCCACCCCAATAATTCTTTTATATGGAGTGTGAAATAATTAGGAACAGCAAAAATAATTTAGGAAACAAGAAGAAACTAATTGTATAAGCTTGTTTGGGGAAAACACAAAGGACAAAAGCAAACCTGGTAGAGATGCTGACAGATACAGTACCAGTATATTAAAACCCACACATGTATTAATAATAAGCTAACTAATGGTCCCTTGCACAATATGCAGTGAATTTACTACACAGCAGCCTGCTGCTGTGCTGCACTATGGCTCCACACCACAGAGAGGATCACAGTTCGTGAAGCAGGAGAGTTTAATATTGTGTCCAGCCCAATGACTTTACACTATGTTTTGGGAGAGATCAAAGTTTCAGACTGCAGTTCTGGGAACTCAAACGTCTCCAGGCCAGAAATGCTGCCGATTACATTCTTTGGATCCAGGCAAGTTGCAAACTACCTCAATGCCCACTTCCCCACAGTGTTAGATTCACGTACCAAGAAGTGGTTTTACTCAGCAGCAGCATTGCTCAGGCCTTCCAACCAATGCTGGGGCTAAACCTCCAGGGGTTAAACCCACCTTTCTGCCTTCTCCACTGAGGTAAAAGATGCTCTCCATCAGTGATACAAGTCAGTGGAAACATTTGTTCTTACCTAAGGTCTTTTTCCTTTCCTCAGAGCGTGCTAGTAAAACAAGACATTATCTTTGCTTGCTAAATGGAAAAACCAAGATATAGTGTTGATTTGAAAACCCACTGAAGATCACCCAAGTGGTTTGACAATGGGTTGTCAGTAGGCCAGACCACATTATCACTTCAGGACAGACATCTGCACTCTCTTTCACATAATTTTTTTACCATATCTACTTGTACCCAGAACAAATAGATACAAACTGTGGATTTTCAGATGTGTGCTCACAACCACTCTGAAAGCTGCTGTGTTCCAGGCTAAACAGTTCTACAATGAGGAGAAAAAAGTTCAAATTGGGCACTTGTGTCACAGAAAAAAAAAAAAAATCTGCTTAAAGTGATATCCTTTTAGGGGTCCAGTCCTGTACATTTTATACTCAACTAGAGTTTAGTTCCTGTCTCTAAAGTTCAGCCTTGATACGCTTACGGGCTGCTGTTTGCTCTATCAGGTCAGCTTCACTGTCTGAGCTTATACTGCATTCTGAGCTCTAGCTGTTAAAAAAGGCCCTCTGTTCTTTGAGTCACTCTCTCAAAGAATCTATACAAGTACACTTGATCCTCCAGAATTACCTTCCTTGATTGCAAGCTTTCCAGCTCAACTCCCTGGTTTAGAAACGATGCACTAATGTACTTTGAAAGTTCCTTCCATTTTTTTCAGAGGAAATGGCATTCACTCAGGCCTGTTCTCAACCTCACCCAAGCAGCCTACCCAAAACTCCTCAACCACTTTAGTGTGTTACTGCTTCTTTCTGCAACACCCACTGCAGCTGCTGGGCAGCACTGCTGCTTGTTCACCCACCTGCTGCACATCACTGAAGAAATGACTGAATGTCATGACTGAAAGGTCTCTTCTATGTGTGTGCAGAGTTTTGTAAAGCACTTCAGGATCAAGGGTTTCAGTGAAATTCAAGGGTATTATAAAAGCCCAGAGTTTCCTCGCAGCCAGGTTGTCAACTAATTACAGTTGTGTGCTTTGCTGAGAAGCTCAGAAAGGTATCAAGAGCAAAACCTCATGGCATCCTCTGACACTGACAATGCTGTAGCAGGGAGTGCTGCCATTTTTTATGCTTTCAGGACTGTCTTTGAACTGAACGTGAACTTGCATAGATATGTGCCTGATGCACAAGTCAAGTGCACCAGTGCAGTGATCCACCACACTTTCCATCACTTTACACTTAACTGCGTGCCAAGCCTCCATAAATTACACTTACTGCTTTCCATTCTGCCTCTGACAAGAGCACAGTCGACCTCAGTGTCACTTGTGCCAGCAGCGCAGAGCACAGGCAGCAGTTTGGACGGAGGACTGCTCAGCAGAGCCTTTCCTTCTGAAGGAGCCATCACAAACTTGCTTCTTTCCACTTTGGCCTTCCTGGAAATCTGCTGGTAATCTGCATCATGGATGGATGGACAGTGAAGACCTTGTAAGGGAAATTCTTTCTCTGGGGTTACTTAGGAAGACTCCAAGAAAAAGCCAGAAGCAGAACTTGGTCACAGAAATCTCAGTGCAAGACCTTAAATCGGCCTTCTCTTGAGAGATGACTGTTGTGTCAACTCCAGTTGTTCATTGATCCTGTCTAGTCTGACACTCTTGGGTAACACCTCCAAGCAGGTGACTGCACTGGGGAAAGGAAACCAAGAAAGCCACATCTTCCAGCTTCTTATACTTCTTATTCCAAGTGCTCTTATAACACAACTCCATTTCTTTGCCCCCCATACAAGAAACATAAGGTGATGAATTTTTTCCCTCCCCACCTCCTCACAATCACTTAAAAAGGGATTATTGTGGCTTTTAACAGGTAGTTTATGAAAGGAATTAAATTATGTGGTTGCCTGCTGCAGGGGGTACAGACTCAGTGACCCAGGGGATCCTTTCTAGGACTGTGTCAGCCTATGACTAATGTCAATAAAAATGATTTCATCCCAGCTTTTACGTGTAGGCAGGAGAGCAAACAACAAATTAATGAGAACAAGAAGCTCTGAAAAGCTGGAAGGAGGGGGATGGAAGAGAATGGCAAAGCACATGTGCAGTGTTCGGTGGGGGAAAAGCAAGCATTCAGCTTGGACTAAAATATGACTTATGAGGCTGTTCATTTCCACCCCTACTCCCACGTACCTGAAGGGAATAGAATTTAAGTGTCCCAGCTCTGGCTTTGTAAGTGATTTGACAAATTGTTTTCTGTGCTGCTGCCACAGTCACCCAAAATAGGTAAAATATTTCATTTTGGAAAGGAAAACATTTACATGAGGACTTGACCTTTAACTCAATGTCAGAAGCTCCCCAGGTGGGAGGCGAGACTGATGGGAGCTTCAGCAGAGTCTAGAAACCTCTTGGAGTAATTACTGTCTCCATGGCAACAAAACACTGACATGGGAAGAGGGGGAAGAGGAAGGAGGGGGTTATGAACCTAAAACCCACATGGGTTCCCACCTACATACAACTTTCAGCCATTGAAGAAGTCCTGGTCACTCTCCTCGAGTGACAAAGGCTTGGACAGCCTGGTTGGGCTTCACAGTTGGTTGAATGGAAGATCTAGCATGGATGCACCTTCCAAGTACCACATTTCAAGCCAGGATCCCAGGAGAGAAACAGGATTAGAGCAGCCTTCATCCCTTCTCATAGCTCAGCTTCAAGCTGAGACCCTCAAACAAAGGGGTAAGGGGAACAAACACAGAAAAGTTTCTACCAACTTTGGCAACCTCAGTTTACCTGTAAGTGGAGCTACAAAGCAACCAAAAAGCCCGGGGAGAAAGAAGTACATGTTTTTAATCAGAAAAATTCAAAAGCATTCCATTTAGAAAAAAGAGAAAAATAACACAGAAGAAAAAGATTGAAAAAACAGTTGTTCTTTTGCAGTACTCTTGGCTTCTTCTCATCATCACTTAATAAGCCAAGTGGACTGAGTGATTTTTAGATACTTTACCATGAAATTGGAGTTTCTGGCAGGGAATTTCCACAGGGCAAGTCACCAGGACAGAAAGCAAAAATAAACCCTGTCAAAACCAAAGTATGCATGCTGATGACCATCTTGAGTAAAAGAATAGTAGAGGTTAGAAGGGAATTCTGGAGGTCATCGTGTCCAAGATGACCAAGATCTTCCCTCTCCTTGGTTTGTGTAAGCTCACTCAAAACATGAAGAGTTGATGTAGGGTCTGTTCTGCTCCCAAAGACATTCTCTATTTAGGAAAATGCCATATGCCAAAGAAGCAATGCTATGTCCAGGCTCTTCTGTGTGACCCTGTGTATTCAAGTCTCTTAACCCATGTTCCTTGCTAATGGTTGGAAGTGCTTCAAGGGAGAAAGGAAGGTGGAGAGGGGGAACAAGAATTTTGTTTCCTGATTTTTGTAGAGAGAAGTTAATATTTTTCATCTTGGTGCTAAGCAACAAATGTTTTCTCTTCTTCCATTCAAGGTTTGTGTTTTAAGCCATTTTCTTCCTTTTACTCCATTCTCTTCCTCCCCCTCTCTCCATTTACTTTCAGAAGCTGCTCCATTCAGTCTAGTTGGAACAGATGGAAATATAGAAAGTTCCTTTTAAAAATATAAATAAATTATATACACACACACTTATATTATGATCTGGAGAGGGGAAAAAACATCAAAATCTGAGAGCAAAAAATATGAAGAGCTAGTACTCATTGTTCTGATGCTGAACTCTAATTTTAGATGTGTTTACAAATGTGTGCCTCAAAAAAAATTACAGAAAGTGCTGCTCCATAATATATGGTTTTGCTTTTTTTGCAGCTAATGCTTTTTGCTAGAAGCTAGCAGTTGGAATCTTCATGCAAAGCGATTCCATCCCTCAGAAGATGTGGTCTGTGAAGTTCATCAAACACTTTCCCCCACACGCGTACCTTCCCTCTCCACATAAACAACTTATCTCATTTTTCCCACCACCCCCTTCTTTTGACCCTGGTACATTTAACTTCTTCTGCAATTATACATTTTGCATCTGAATTTAGTGCTTCTGACAAGTGACAGCTACTGGACTGACAGCCTGAGAGAACTGCATCCTGTTTACCCAGCACAGGGGTACAGGAAGCTGTAGCTCCTGACCTACTATGTTAATCCTACCATGATCATGGAAATTATTTTCATGAGTAAGCCGCAAAACATTTAAGGTCAATATCTTTACTCCATCTGCTAATGAGATGGCTGATACTTGGAGGAGCGTGAAGTGACTTGGTCAAGGTTAACCAAAAGAGGGGTAACAGAGCTCTGTATGAAACCCACCTTCCTCAGCATCAGTTCCCTGTCCATCTTGCCCTCCGTTTGTAGAAGGCAACACGTTTTTTTCAGCTCTTGCCCCAGTCAAAGTGCATTTTGAGGTCAGATAAACACACCATGGACAACACAAACCGCAGAAACCACTGGAGCTGTCAAAGGCTTCTTCATGGTGTCCCTCTGCTCACCATAAATAGTAAGATACCTACTCCCACTCATTTCCCACAGGCTATTAAGGCAGCCATTAATAGTATTACTGCCATCATGAATAACTCTGTTGTTATACATTGTCTCCTTTTCAGGCAGGAGGAGGATCAAATCTGGAGGTAAAATAAAAGTCTACTTGCACTTCTCCTCCCAGAACCATTGAACGCCTCCAAGCAGGATCATAACAACACCTGAAAGATGCTACCAATCTGCTAAGGGACAGAAGGCTGTAATTCTGTCACACTGAGAAGTTCAGATGCTTGGAATTCATTTTTCTATTTACTTCGGTGGTAAGAACATTAAAAATAGTAGTGCTCTCTATTTATGAGTCCTGTTGACTACCAAAAGTCTTTGTTCATAGCATGCAACCACATCTAAAACCTCACAGTACTGTCCAAAAAGCAGAAACACAAGAAATCAGAAGATGGGGGAAAGGGAATTAAAAATCTAGTCTTGTGTAGGATGTTTGTTCACCTGAAGTTACGTGATGTGTTTCTGTCTGCTCTGTACTACAAAAGAACATTAGATTTCCCAGATTCTGCAGCAGAGACTTAAAAGTTGCTAGGAGTACACACTTAACACAAGCAAAAAGAAAGAAAAAAGGCCGAACATTCTTTTGTCACTAGCACTCTTTCAGTGTACATTTTTCCAACTAAAACTCTCCGAAAGGAACAGAAAACCTTATCTGCAGACTAGCTAAGAGACATTCTACCAGCCCAGGCCAAGCTGGACTCATACATTGATCCTTGAGTCTTCTGGAGAAGACCCGGGTAGTGTTCAAGTGGACCTCTGCCTCACACTTGAATCATATATTGAGACAGACACAAGATTTGTACTAGAAATTTGTTGCAGATGGATAAGAATTGGTCCTAATGAGAAATGAAGCAGAGGTACTTGGATCTTCTCAGGGTGCAAAGAGAAGAAAGAAAGATGGTGAACAAGCACATGTCAGATGCAGACGGGCAGCAAGGTCAGGCTCCGTTGTTCTACCACACATCAACCCCCACTCAGAAAAAAGACCTTTCTCCCCCTGCCCCTCAAGTAAGATGTTCTCTGGTTCTTTACAGAAAATGTTGAAATAGTTCTACCATTTCCGTACCTCTCCCTTGGGCTTTCTGTCACTTTCTGCAATCTTGCATCATTAGGCAGTTTCCTAGCTAAGGGAGATGAGAGGAATCGATGTGAATTTGCATCCCCTTGATTCCATCCTAAACTAACCCTCTCCCTCCTTGAAGCTGTGCCTATCACTCCATGAGATCAATGCCATGTACCTGCTGGTGTGAAGGATGTGGGTTCAATTCCCATTCTCACCAAAAGCTTCCTCGGTTACAGGCCTGTTTTCTTCTCCCCTATGTAAAACAATCATTACATTTCACTGCCCCACAGGGAATTTGAGTGAATAGAACCTCAGTGATGCTCCAGCAGCTCCAGTGCAAAGCTGCTAGACATTTTCTATTAGAAATACTTTGGAGCTGGGTGAGGGGAGCTATTTTCCCCCAAGTCTAGCAAAAAAACCTCCACAAGCTCATTTCTAAATTTTCTGTGAAAACAAAGAAGAAATTCCAGCAAAACTTCCAGGCAAAGAAACATTGCCTGTGCACATCCCCAGGGCCAATTTATTCAACAAAAAAAGACCAAGAGTCATCTGAAGAGACATATGCCAATTTTTTATAAAATTCTTGTCCCTTTTTAGAAAAACAGTACACTCTGGTCAATTATCTAAGACAGGTAAGGGCCACTCTAGAACCTTGCTCTCTTTAAGATACAGCATTCTTTTTTCTCTAAGCTGACAAACAGCACTGTGGAACTAATGGGCGAAGATCAGAAAGCTGCTCCTCTACGCAGGCAGTGTCCAGAAACACAGGAGTTACAAGGTACCAGGTGAATAACTGGAGAGACAGAAAGAAGTATAATTTCACGCAGAGACAGATAATTCTAATGAGACAGACAATTTAAAGATACATCTTGTCTTTTCTTCTTAATTGGGAATAAACATAAATCACAATGGTAACAAAATCCTCAATGGTCCCCCTCCCCCCGCTTACCTGCCCATGAGCTCTAAGAGAAGAGAAAGCATGAAATAAATGTTGGCATGTTTTATTTTGGACCATCAGGCAGCAGTTTGTACTGATAGATGTATCTTTGAGAGCATACAGCTGCCTTATTCACTAATTAAGGCTTCTGAGAGTGTAATGAAAAACTGTGTGATTTCACTGCATGGCAAACGGCCAGCACAATTTGTTTCAGATACACAAAAGAGATCTGAGTTGCAGATTATCTGGGTTCTGGTAGGGTAAGTTTCATGCAGGTGTGAAGCCAAGACAAGGGAAAGGGTGCTGGCCCCATATGCCCATCACATTTGTAAATCCTACCGTTGGAATGTCTTCCAGAGACAAAACCCCACAAAGCACTGGTGACATTTATTGTGTGTTCAGTGTGGCAACTCTTACCTGAGCAGTGGACTGTATACACCATATGTACCTGATAACACTAGAGGGAGTGTGTAGAAGAGGAGGAGGAAGAGCAGTTAAGGTAAATTTGCAAGCCAGTGTAAATTTTATAGTATTGAGTAAAGGACAAATTTCTACTTTCCAGACCTTACTGTGGCCTTTCAGTACTTGAAGGAGGCCTACAAGAAAGATGGGGAGAAATCTTTTTAGTAGGGCCTGTTGTGATAAGACAAAGGGTCATGGTTTTAAACTAAAAGAAGGCAGACTTAGATGAGACATAAGGAAAAAGTTTTATAAAACACTGGGATAGGTTGCCCAAAGTGGTGGTGGATGCCTCATCCCTGGAAACATTCATGATGGGGTTGGACAGGGCTCTGAGCAAACTGATCCAAATGAAGATGTCCCTCCTTATTGCAGGGTGGTTAGAATATAGGAGCTTTGAAGGTCCATCCCAACGCAGACCACTCCATAATTCTATAATTCTTTCTCTTGCTCTGTGTCTGCTGGTGTGAAAGTCCTGAACCATTAAACACTTTTTGCTCTGGATACCAAAGGGGGAAGAAAAGCTTCTTTCATGTTGTGAGAGGCAGCACCTATAAAACAATTTAGGCTTGCTCAAATTTGAGCAGCCCTCACACAACACAATTCAGACAAAACCATCTCCAGACAACAGCTGTTGTATGCACAAACCTCTGAACAAAGATGATATTTCAAAAGTAAAAAAAGACTGAGCCTGGGCAAGATGCCAAGACCAGGAACCCCAAGAATTGCTGACAGGTTAGAGAAACACCAACTCCACAACAGCATCTCTCCCAGAACATCATCACAGTCTGTCACCCTGACCACACTGGCAGCAGCCATGAGCTAGCACAGAGTGTGAAAGATGTACACCACCAAATTTACATACATCAAGCAGACAACAATACGACCAAAATTAAAAAGCTACTAATACATAACAATCTGCCAAATTGAAATTCTGGACTCTTCAGATATCCAACTCCATGTCTGTATTATATTATGAACATAATCTCTATGACTATCAGCAGCTGGAAAATGCCAGGTTTGCTTTCCTTAGTATTTGGAAGAAAGCCCCACTCTTTATCCTAGTGCTCCATAAACAGCACTTTTAGCACCCCTTTCTCCCACTATAATCCAGATTATACTCGAAAACCTCCAGTCAGAAGCCATCAGCTTTCAGATATTAAGGACACAACTGACCTATGGAGAGAAGATATGCCAGAGAACTAGATCCCTCTCAGTGATGGAGATGAACACATTTTTGGACATAAACCTCATCTTTAGACACACTTTAGACAATCTGATCAGTACAAGGAAAAGTTACCACTAGAAACAGTCTGTATCTTTAATGAAAGGCATTCTTAATAGGAGGGGGAGTAGGGGACTTCTTAAATATTCATTTAAGTTTAGGAGAGAGCAACAGGTCTGCCATGATCTACAGTTTGATCTGCACAGTTTTAGGAGTCATTGGGAGTCACTGGAGTTTTTAGAAATTATGTTATACTCAAACTTGTTGACAATTCATTTTCACTATGTGAGTTTGAAAAACAGTAACACTGTCAAGTACTGGACACCTCTAAAGCACCTTTAAACAGGTGCTTAAAGACACCTTTCAACATTAAATAGCTGCAAGAAACATCTATGTTTCTTTGGTAAGTTTGTTTATTATTTCTAAACCAATTTTTTGTTTGGTTTTCAAAAAGTTCCTTTTGTTTAAATGTCTTCCAAAGTAATTATTTTGTACACAAAGAAAATCTCATTAGAACTTCCAATGAATTTGTTTCCTGCTTTTTTCTGACCTCAGAATAAAATCTACTATTTTTCTGCCTGCCCTAGCTAACAGTGATATCAGTCAACTGTCCCACATTTCAACAAATCACAGCAATTACCAACAAACACCACCACAGCATAAGCATTTCTAAAGACTGTCCACAAAACACGTCCAGAGACAATATTCAGAACACATGAATCAAGAAGCTCTTAACACACCAGTCATGGAAAACCTAATTAATCGGATTCAAAATAAACACTGTAGCCAAACGCTAAGTGACATTAACCAGGCTGGAAAAGACTTCTACGGGAGTAAAGTGAACCTTTGAAGTGGTCAGTGAAGCAGCACTGCGATTCAGAGAGTAGGGAGGGTTTGAGGGGTGGATTGGCACAAACCACAGTGTGGCCAGAGCAGACCAAACAGGAGAGAAGCTCCTGTTCAAAACACCGAGCTCCATATGATCCTGGTCTAGGCATATTTTTCCACGACGTGTTCAGGGAGCAAGAAATCCATGCTCCCTCTGAAACTGTCATGGTATTTCAGAACTGCTGAGCACAAAGATGCCACCACTGATTTCAGTGGGATCTGCTGTGTGTTTGGTATCTCTGAAAGCCTGGCCACACACTTAGGTTCCCATATAGAGCATTAAAAAATTAACTTTAAGCACTTATTTAAAAAAAAGCTACAGAGATTTCCATGTCTATTCCTGGAAGTACTGGCTTTTAGAAAAGATTTGGAGCCCACAGAGGGCCAGCATTGCCTCTGGCTTTTCAAATCCTATTGCCCTCCTCAAAAGAGTAGCCTTCAATCTGTTGCTGTACCTGTAAAAACTGCAGGAAGGTACCATGGGGCTTACCTGTGTTTGGGTTAAGCCAGTGCATCATAGTTATAAAGGAATGAGGAAACAAAGGCACATGCCTCTCTTACTGAAAAAAAAAAGTCAATATTGCAATGATGGTCACCAACAAATTCTTTATTTCTTTATTCTGGTCAGGCCGTATGTCCTTATCTACCAGCTAAGGAACAGTGCCCTAACATAGTTTAAAAGCTGCTATGCAGCACCCCAGAGTAGATGTATTTCCCCTCTTAAATAAAAAATAAATTAAAAATTCGGTTTATAATGAGAATGGCAGGTCACCTTGAGCTCATCAGGAAAGAATATAACACTTCCAGCTTTACATGATTTAGAGATGTTAACTAGTGACTTTACCAGCCTGAACAGTTTCTGTAGTATGTTAGGTGCTTCAAAAAGTTTATGACATTGCCCATTTTTAAGCGTGATAATATATGAGGATATTACCTCTGAGCAACCACTGTTCTTCATTTGACAGAACAGGTCATAATGAGCCTTCACTTTATACTTTTGAAGCTTTGAATCAAGGGTAGGATTTTCGTCCATTTCTGTACTGAAGCTGCTAAAATTGAGGTCTCTTTTCTCTCTTTATCACAGAGCCTGTGTTTTTTTTCCCACAGCCTTAAAAAAGCTGAATAATCTTAAATCAGGGGCATATGTTGTTCTAACACCTAATATTAAGCTGTTGCAGCACTGAAGTATGAAAGGATCAAATATATTGTTGCAGTTGCCCCACTGATGAACTAAGGGTTATACACATCTAGTCTTCCTCAGTAAATAGTTTTTCATCACCAAAAGGGGACAAAGCAAATATCCTGCATTGTCTAACATCACTCTTGGAGTTTGGAGAGCATTTGCCGTTCATCATTACGGTTTTAGTTTTTAGTCAACTAGAATAGACCCAGAGATTCCTTCCACCTCACTTTAGATACATGGCTGAGGCTCTCAGAACAGACTGTGATGGTCCAAAGTTATTTATGCAGCCAGTGAATGCAGAGAGAGGGATCTCAAGAGGGCTGTTTGTAACCACAGCCTGCTGGGTCAGGCCCAGCATCTATTTATCCCAGTATCCTGTCTCTGGCAGTGGTCAGTAATGGCTATTAAGTGAAAAAGCACAAGAACAGAACAAATATGTATGTTCTCTTCCTAGTATACTCTCTTAACCTCTGCTATCTGAATCTCAAAGATTTGCTGACTAAAAAGTAGCAATCTTAGACTTTAAAAAAAATCCTTGAGTGGAGTTATCTGAACATTTGCCTAGTCACTTTGAGATGGGAAACGTCTGCCAGCCCCATCATGCCGCAGACAGGCAATGATGTAGAAACTAGTGCATAGTCAATGATGTAGAAACCACTGCCATAATATCATTGCTTCAAAATCTTAGAAGGATGCTAGCATCATATGGCAAGATACAAATAGGTATCAGTAAAAAACCTCCAGGGAAACTCCAGCCTCTGGAAGCAAAGGTAAAAATGCCACAGAATCAAGATCAAACTACTTTTTGAGCATCCATGTAAAATGCAGAAGCAATGTGGGCATTAGATAAGAAGAGCCAATAGCATTAGTCTTGTTTTTCTCGTGAGGGGCTGATAGGGTGCAGAAGAGTTAAGAAACAATGAGACATCTTCTGTCAGATCTACAGCAACTATTTAGCAGGAGCAAAGACACTGCTGCATCCTGGAAAGATGTCTGTGGGGCTTCCTGGGAAACACTGAAATATTGAAATGTAATTTTCAAAGATGGTTTTGAACCAATATATTTAGTTTTATTGAACTCAGCTTAAAAGTCCAAACTTATTATAGGGTTAAAAAAAAAAAAAAAAAGAAAAAGAGAGACTGAAAATAAACAGAAAGTCTATTTCTTCACAAATTGTTTTTACACAGTGTTTCTTTCAGCTAGCAGCAAACACACAGTTGTACTACTCTTCAAAAGGCCATGCAAATCACTTTCAGGTCCTACTGCTTTTTGCTCCCAAACTGATCCGGTAATCAGGTATCATGTTATCTATTTAGTCTGTCCAGTCAATACATTGCTATTTAAGTTGCATTATCACTGAGATATATTCGGTACAACAATCTGTGGGGATTGTATTACAGAACACTTAATTGTTTGTTACCCAAATGCAGGGCTATTCAATCAGCCCCATGCTAGTCAACAAGAGGCCTAGAGACATGACCCTGTCTCACCCCACATCCACATTGCCTTCCCAGGCTTCTTTAGGGACAGGACCTGATCTATGTCTTCTGGTCCCCACTACTCTATGCCACTGCAGTGGACTGCAGAAAACTTAATACTTGCGCTCACAGAGCTCTGTGCACAGTACCAAGAAATATCACAGAGCTGTTTCATGCTCTCACCCTCCCTTAAAACATAGGCTGAGTTGAAAATGAGCCAGTGATGGCCAGGGTGACTCATAAACAGTGCTTTAGGCCAGAGTAAAGGAGGAGAGCGGAGCAGACACCACTGTCTGTAGGCGGCCAAAGGTTAAAAGATAGAATTCAAAGGGGGTGAGGTAGAATGGTATTTTAAATCAACAGTGTCCAGCTGGAAAAAAAAACAAAAAAACACCACCAGAGAAAAGGCCTGGAAGTCCCAGGATTGACTGCTTCCACATGGATCATCTGCTAGACAGGCCCAGACATGAGGGAAAACATTATTAACTTCTGCTTTGTACGAGTTGTTTATTGCCACATTCCTTCAAAGCTTCCCATAGAGGGGGAAAAACATCTCCCACCATTAAGACTCCACCAAGGTGACATGGTTGCTGGGATACTCACAGTTGCAGGTACCTGGTACAGAGAGCTAAAAAGACAAATCCATTCTGCATGTGTGACCAAGGCTTGTGGCTCAGCCACTTCCAGCTTGCTGCTGGCAGCCTGGATATTACCTCTAAGATAAATGAATAAGAGTTTAGGTCTTATTGGATTACTGTTTATTGAACTTTATAAATTCCAATTAACAGACCCCTGAGCAATAAGAGACATGTAGTGTACTCTTCATTTTATAGTGCAATTATTACTGAGTTTATCCTCAGCTGAACAAGAGGTATTAACGGATAAAACATGGGAAAGAAGACATACTAATAGATAAAAGCAGATATTGGAGACAAGGAGATAAACAGATACAACTAGGAGAAAATGCACAAGGCAAGAAAGAGCACACGTGTTTGGCTGATTAGGTTATTTTATTGCTTCTACTACTATGCAGGAGGTCTACAGGAAATTGATGAGACAGTTACACAGATGAGTAAGTGTCCTAAATATGCAAGCAGGAGAAGAGAGGTAGGGAGGGGGAAGAGAAGGGGGAAAAAAAAAAAAAAAAGAGGTAAACAGCAATCAAAATAGAACAGATTTTGGAATTTATAATTTTCACAGTTGCTCTAGAGGCATAAACATGTTGAGAAAGATCTCCCAAGTCAGCATTTTGCCAACGTGCAGAGAAAGTTGTACTAGAGAATTTTTTGGTATTATTTAAGATAAGAAAGCGTGCTCAGGGTGTTTTCCCATTAATTTATACAATCAAGAAGCAATGCAATCTCCCTATCCCCACCCCAATATGGGATAGAAACCAAGCTGCTAGCACAAGATCTGAAGGAACTCAGCTCCGTTAAAATCCATGATGGAAGGATGGTGTTTTTAAAGCACTGCTGCTACAGACATTTTAGGCCATTTTTGCCTTCCTCTTCATTCCCACATGCCTTTTTTTATTTATTTATTGAGCCTGTGCATACTGTCATTTTCAGAGATAAGAGGAGTATGTATGTATATAAACTTCAGCAGTAACTAACTACATCGATCCAGTCCATGTTGCCAGGGTTTCCTGGTACTTTCATGTGCTAAATATAAGAGCTCCCCTACCTGTTTTCTGCAGGTATCATGAAGTGGATAAAGGAAAGAGATTCACATCACCTTCATCTCATGCCTGAACTTTCACATTAAGATTCTCTGCTGGTGGGAATATTAGCATGATAGTTTCCAGT
>JAYRBT010000093.1:64721535-64744517 GCA_036023395.1 Myiotriccus ornatus
AGGTGATTGAGTGTCCCACCAAGTTCGGGGCGGTGACAGCTGCAGCTGTTTCCAAGACAAACACTGCCCACCAAAAAGAACCAAGATGGTGCTTTGGATGCTGCATCACCAGGAGATAAAGATGTTTTGCAGCTTCTTGTGTCTTAATTCTGGACCAGAGGTTTGAGAGAACGATGCTCTGGTAAGGGCATTTATGCAACTCAGAGGAGACCTCAGATCTGGGCCCTGTTCCAAAATATGGATTTGTTAGAGAAGGCATATTTATGCTGATGGAATAGGTGCTTCTGGGGTTGAGTGAAAAGTGAGCAGGGCCCTTGACATAAGCATCACAAATGATGGTTTAGGCATTTCAATTTATTTATTTATTTATGGCTGTAGCTCCAGCTTTTTGGTATATCTCAATTACTCTCATGTAACTGGGAACACAAACAGTTTTTACTTTCGAGGGGCAAGATAGGAATACAGGTTGTGCGGCACTCTGGCATGATCATTGTGTAAAGTGTGTAAGGGTATAAAACTCTTTCTGACCTCACTGATGGCACAGGGAATGGTACAGCATAAGGAACACTGGGCTGGTGATCAAGAAACTTAAGTTCATTTTTTCACTTGGCTGCTGAGTTGCTGCAAGGCCTTGAGTGTACGACTTCCTCTCTTCTGTTTCTTTTGGCTTGTGTTTTTGTTAAAGAATGAACAGCACCTTGCACTGTGGGGCTCTGATTGCAGCTGAGCTTTCCAAACTCCACCATATTGCATAAGGCAAACTTATGAATTATTTCTGTTGGTTGTCTGATAGAAAACAAATTTATTCCTACTCTTGTAGTAAAATGTCATTACTATTGCAAGGAAATGGAGTTTCTCCCAGCTGTGCAAAGCTGGTGACAGAACTAGGCAGCTTTGAACTTCCTGTGAATTTGCTAATGCATGAATCGTCACTGACTGGCAAGTAGAATTTCTCTTCATGTTGTTTGTGGGTGAAATTCATTCCTCCCTGTTTTGGCTTATGTAGTTATTTAAGCTGAGTCTGACATAGAAGGCTGGAGGATTGCATAGGTGTGAGATTGCTCTCTGCAGAGGGGTTTTCAACTCCTATCTGTCCTTAGCTTTCTGTTAAGATGGGCTGTGTGTTGGTGGTATCACTGTGGAACTAGAATCAGAGCTGGTGTGAAGAGACAAAGGATTGGTGTGGAGAGTTAAACACCACAGATTTCAATGGGGCGTCATCCATTCACAGTCACAACCCGAATCAGACGCTGGGAATTTAGTTCAATGACTCCTGGTTTTACATCAGTTGACTGGAAGTCATATGAACCATCTCTTGGCTGATGTTAAGCCAGAAAGACCAAAAGACCTGCTTGCTTTTGCATCACCTTCTTTTCTAATGCTAGGCAGAGGCATTCATTTAGATCTAGACATGTTGAGTCATTTCTTAAACACAAAGGCTAGGTAAACTCCATGCTAGTTGAAAACTAAAGAAGATTTCTGGTTTGCTCACAAGAAATTCAGGGTACTTTCTGTCCTTTGCAAACTACCAGAGACTTATCTGTGGAGAAGAATCAAGACAGCTTGAGTGGGGCAACCTTCCTGCCAGCTGGTGTTACTTGCATTCTCTCCATGCAAAGAGAATGCATTTTTAGATTAGTTTTCAGAAGACAAGGCCTGTGATGGTGGTGTTACTGTCTCTGACTCTCCACTGTTCCAATCCAATGATTTCTGAATATATTTAACCTCGGATAATTGACTAGGTTGAAAATCTGAGTGATTAAACAGAAAGAAAAGCTATAAAAATGGATACTTGAGTAGAGATGACACATTTAACTCAAATATGCCTTAGTGAGAGATCACAGAGGTGGCTCAACCGCATTAGCTGAAAGAGCTCAAGTTGTTTTGGTCACATGAAGCTCCAGTGTCCGTGGCAGTGTGTCCTGATGGACTTCAAAAAAGCAAAGGCAGCAGCTGGAGAACTGTACCTCTGCTCTGAGGTTACTAAAATCATTGTACCTGACTTGGTCCAAGCTCATAAAGTTCCTTGGGTGCTTGATGATTCAAAACTCTGTGTACCCTTCAATGAAACAAACACAGAACTCATTAAGAAATTCTGCAGGAGCTGGAATGTGCCTTTCTTGTTTGGGATGCATCTGTGCAAGAACGTGTAACAGATGAATTGCAGCAATTATGTCAGTGGTATCTTTTAACCTGATTTCTTACTGAAATGTGCTTTTTCAAGCACCTGTGCTGTCTGCCTGACTAGGAGTGGCTCTGTCAGTCTGTCCTTCCAGTGTAACCCTGAAACTCACTGGGCAAATCTAGCATGATATGACAGAGAGGAGAGGTCTCAGAGGCTGTTATAAACTTCATTAATGGGATGACTGATAGTGAAATCACTGAAGAAAAGGCTACTAAGCTCACCCTTTAGTAGACATTAGGGAATCTGCATGAAGAGCAAGACATCAAACGTGAAACATCCCCAGTTTTCTCTGCTCTCCAAACAACTTGTTTTTAGCTGTGCTGGACCTGAGTGAGACAGGGGAAGGACAGATTTAATTCCCCCTCCCTGGCAAGGGAATATGCTTAGCCCCTGACATCATTATAGACGAATCCCTCCAGGGATATTAAAGATGGAGAGCATAGTTCAATCTTGGTGGCGTCATGTCCAGAGGGCCAGTGGGAAAAATCCTCCTTGCCTAGTTAGGCTTAAAGGGAAACTTAACATGAGGAGGATGACTAAAGTGCATTTAGAGTGAGTGATTTATGTAAAACTATAACCTTTATAAAATAGGATTAAGTGCCAATGTGCTTACATTTGGATGGGGAACGCTTGTTATTTGCCCTGCAAGAGTTATGGCCAATAGGTCTCTGAAACAGAGACCGAGGAAGAGACAGAGAGTCTCAGTCACTTTTTCTTTTTCCCTTCACTCCTGCCCCCCTCCCCCCACCCTTCTTTCATTAAAGCTACACATCATCCGAAGTGGCACCAGCCTCAGAGAGTCTCTGACAAAACCATTGCATGGAGCCTCAGGAGAGAACTTGCAGTTCATGTTCTCTCCCCCTGCCCTTCCTCTCTCCGCCTTTTGCTTTCTGAGTGTACATCCAATAAGTCAGATCAAACTTAATCTTGTTTGCTCTGTCTCTAATTCTCTTTTTCTTTCTCAATTCTCCCTTTCTCTTGCTGCTCTGCTTCCTTGTCCCTCCTCTGCCCTCCAGCTTCAGGTTGTGTCTTATGCTGGTCTGGAACAGCAGTACTTTTTGGGCTTAGCTTCATCCTTTCCTGTTTCTGGCCTTCTCCACTAGTTGTGGATCAATAAGTGCAAACAGTGAGCAAAAGAACATCAGTGGAATAAAAATGAATTGATACAATTCAGTCCTTATATTCTGTCCCTTATACTGTTGAATGGACTGATTTTACAGCAGAGGTGTGCTTGGAACAGAGGGAGGAATTTGCTTTTTTGCACTGAGACGCACAGATTTTGGGAACCTCTGCCCAGAGACACAAACACTGACTTGAAGATTAATCCCTTGCCCAGGAGGTACAGGCTGTCATGTGAAATGATGCTCTGATCTGTGATGATTAGTAGGAAGCTAATATCACAAGGCTCCACTTGCCACTACCTCTCTGTTCATATAGTACATTCCTGGGTACTTTGGGATCTGCTTTGTTGGTTTTGTTTTGTTTTGTTTTATCAAGTTCTAGGTATCTGTAAAAATTTATCAACAAGAGAACTGCTCCTGTAGCATGAACTCATCTACCTAAGAGGATGGAGCCATCATTGCCTTGCATTTGTAATTGTTTCTTCTTTTGTGGTTTTGCTTTTTTGTTGTTGTTGGTTTTGTTTGTTTGTTGTTTTTTGTTTGTTGTTCTTGGTTTCATTTGATTTCTTTAATTTAAAAACCCATTATTTAATTAGCAGACAAGGTGTGCAATAATCACTGAATTGGGAACTCAGGCTTGCATCTTTATTTCTCTGCAAAACCTCTCTCTTTTGTAAAGTCTTCCTCTGTTTGTAAAATGGGATATATCACCCATCTGAAATGATAGAAATGGGTAACTAAAACCCCTTAAAAATAAACACTGTCCAATGAATCTGACTCCAGTCATTTCTTGAGTTTAGGAAAATCTTTCCCTTCTCATGCCAGGAGGAGAACAGAATTACTGGTAGTCTTGGCTTTTCACATCCAGTGTTACTATCTGAGAAGGAAATTGTGAGTATAAATCAGCTGGGGGCTCTGATCCAGCGATTCTCTTCTCTTTTTGAGCGCATATTGCTATGTTTTCCTCTCTATGAAATGGGAATTAGACTCATGGAAATGCAAGGCCTGTAAAGCTGATTTTTATCATGCTCCAGTTTTCTGCTGGTATTATTGCAGTGACTTCCGTGTTCTTTGCTCTTGGTATATTTCGGGATTTATGAAGATAAGGGTTGGTGCAATAAAGTTTCTTAATATTAGTGAGAAAATTAATTTCTAGTCTGTGCCCTAACATGACATGTGCCAGTTAGTGATGGATGAACAACAAAAGGGGCAGAGGCTTTACTCAGTTTGAATTCTTGCTTCTCCAAACCTTTTCAATATACTTTCAACTTTAGCCAGGAGCTGTAATGTTGCATTCCTGCAATAAGTCCTCTCAAATTTTTCATCTTGACTTAATACGACCTCTCTCTAAAATGGTTACTTGCAGCTGTCAGGATTAGGAGCACTGATCTGCTCCCAAGACAAAACACGAAGACACTTTCAGGACTTGATTTTCTCAGATTTTCACCTTCTCATGGCTAAGCTGGCCATGCTCAAACAACAACTTTTCTTCCAGTGGCTCTGTTTTAGTACTGGTGCTCTGAGCACTACATTGAGCAGGAAGCCAGGAGAGCACCGAGGTAACTGAACTCCCTCCTTCCAAAACCCAAGACATCCCAAATCAGCTTGATTACAGTTCTTGCTTTGAAAGCTACTGGGTCCCTTTGAGCCTAAGTGGTTGTCATGTTTTACAGATGGATTATTCCAAATCCTTAGGGAAGGGAAAAAAATTAACAAGGAGGATAAAGTAGAAAACCACTATTGCAACCACCTCGGCAGCTTCAGCTACCCTGTGGCTGCTGTTGTGTAACACGATCCCTGTATATGGTGCATTACTGACTTCCAATATGTGGTAATATTTACATTAACATCAGGACACCATCAAACCTTTACTTATCCACATAGTTAAAATTGTTATCTGTATATGAACCCCAGAGATGATATATCTAATTGTCAGCAGTGACCTGATGATAATAGCAGTACAATTTAGTTACACTATACAATATCATTAATCATCCAAATGTAGCATAAACAGAATGGACCATTTGCTAAGGTCTTTCGGGGGGTGGGAGGAAGATCCCTCACTTATAACAGCTGTATAAGCCAGTGGCTTCCCTAAGGAAAGGGGCTGGTAGAATGGGGGGAAGATTTCTCTATTGAAATCAGAATCTCCTTCAAGGGTGGTACATGCCTCTATTTATTAGCATTATGCTACATATGCTAATGGCAGACTGTACACTATTTCTGAGCATTAACATCTGCTCAAAGCAACAGACTTTCACTTACAGAAACTGATTTAAACTCAGTGAAGCAGATAAACACAGAAATCTAAGCAGGTGGCTGCAACTGAAGGAAGAATTCTCAATTCCTGCACTCAACCAATGAACTTCACTAAAACCATAATTAATATTCAGATAACTATATTCCAACACATAGAACAAATAAGATCATTTAAAGGATGCAAATGTGTACCTGGGATGAGGAGAGGTAGGGGCTTGGCTTTGGAATACAGAGTGTTTTGAACAGAAATCCAAAGCACTCCTTAATTTCATACTGCTGACTTTGATGTTGGCCTGGGCCAGAAAACACAAAAAGCAAGAGGATGTTGTTGCATTGTTGACAGGCACAAAGTGGAAATTAAAGTTTTAAACAAGGAGTTTGTGTAAGGTAACGATATAAATTAATCTTTCCTTATAGGATGATAGATGGTCTAAAGATCTGTTACAGGAGTGCTAGTAAATTTGGTCACTACTTTTAAAACCCCAGCCTTTCATCTGAGAAATGTTGTAAAGTCATGATAAAAATATGAAAAAAAAACCAAAATCATTTGCTGGTATTTCCAGTCATGCTTTCTCAAATTTTTTTGAGGACTATTATATGGTTCCAAGTTAAAGACTCACCACAGGACAGTGTTGCAAAAGTCCTTCCTGTTTCTTTAAAACTCCAGGCTCATCTGAAAGATTGGATGGACTTTATTTCTAATCTAGCTGACCCTGAAGCTTAGAGTGGAACATTAAATGGGAGTGAGTTTTACATGTATTCAGCTTCTATTGCAGACATTTGATCTGGTTCCAGATGTACTGTTTCATCAAAGAATTATGTGATAGGTTTTTTTCTTATATAAATGGTATATACATCCTTATGGCCAGTCCTAAAAGAAATATTAAAACCTTGTGTACTCCAGACAGGTCTCTGGACTGGTATTTTCTCTTGGGTTCTTCTAGAAGACTCTGCTCAAGGCTTTATTGTGCCTTCTGAATTATTTTTCTTCTCTCTATTGACCAGATGCACAGACGTAGATGGAATATGTCATGCACCTACAGTGCTCGGCTTTCAAGAACTGTGGATTCGATCTGCACAATGATGACATTTTTCATTATTGTTAATTACGTGAAGAAGTGAATGGCATCAGGCTTTGGAAATCCCTTGGGCTGAAAATAGTGAGGGCCTGGGAGAATGTCTGAGGGAGGTATTGTGTGCACTTGCCCTGTTCTCACTATTCTCTGGGCAGGTGTTTGTGGCCACTGCTGGGTGCAGAGCAGCATTGTGTGCTTCACATCTTTGAATCAGTGAGGCTGTACTTATGTTCTTAAGAAAGCAATGCCTTTCTTTCCCATTTCTTTCTTTTTCCTGTTATATCTTTAATGTTGAAAAGATTTCCTAAGCAATCCTCAAGGATCTAAACTTTGTTTATAAAGCTGATCCCTGTGTTCGCTGGCTCCAGGAGGAGGTAAATGGGAATGAATAGCAAGCCAAGCGAAATTTAAAGATAATTTTGAGACTTGACCCTGAAAATAACTATATGCACCATGTGAGTACTCAAAGAAAAAATTTCTTTACTCTTTTTGGTATTGCAATCTCTTCTAGATTCTCAAAGTCTGGTGTGCTTTGCTGTGCTTCCTCACAACCAGCTCCAGAACATCTGAGAATATATGAGTATCTCAACTTTTTTTTTTTTTTAAACGTACATTTTTCAGCCTCTGTAATAACTCAGAAAATCTGAATCTTGAAGATTGAAATACTGAAAAACAACAACTATAACCTCCCAATGTACTGTTTTGAGCTCAAATGATAGAACGTATTTTGCCTAAAGATTTGTAATCCAGCATTAAAATTTTGGATTATCTATTTTTCTGAATGCATCAGAGATGGCAATAAAGCCCTATTGTATTCAAACCCCAATTTCTTGTTTCCCTTCAAATCAAAAGTCTCAACTTTATGGCCTTCCAAACTCTAATAGCAACTCCCTCTTCTGTGTACACTGGGAATCACAGGGTATAAGTACGTCGCTCTGATCTTTTGGGAGGACTCATAGGATATTGTATACATAAGATACCTGTATTACTGTAAAGATTTGAGATTTGGTCTTCATGATCCACCCTCTGGCATTTTTACTGCCAAAATACATGTTCTCGTATTGTCCCTCTATGTTTTCAGGGTATTGGAGTTTGCTGGGTGGGGCTTTTTTATGTTACACGTTATCAGAAACAGAGGGCCATCTATTTGACTTGAATGGGGCTGCACCCCATTAAGTACTTTATCATTTGCTCAACAAAGTCAATAATAAAGCTTCTACCAGCTTCAGCTGTGCAGGATCAGGGAAAACTGGGGGTAGAATGTATTATGTTATTCTAACTTTAAAATTATTAGCTTCCATATGTTCCCAAATTTGTGGGTATGTAAAATGATTGTTAAAGGCATGCATGACTTTTTGAAGTTCTATTCAAAAGGACTTGTTACTTCAGAATATTAACAATCTGGAGGATGTTTTTCAGATGAAATTATTAGGTTGTTGTAGCTGTAGCTTTTTTTTCCTCCCCTCCTCTTTCTGCTTAATTGTATGCATGCGAATGGTTTCATTGACTGCTTTGGAGGGGTGCGAAAAGATCTGCCTGAAAAAGCGTTCTGTATAAAATCACAAGGGGGAAATGAAAAGAATGCCTACCAATCTGTTAAAAAAAATAAAATCGCCCAAGTGTGTGGTATCAATTTCCAGGGAATTAAAAAAAGGGTGTTTTCAAGAACCCCTAATGCAGTCCTAAGTAAGTTTTCACTGACAGTTTAAAAGAAGAATTTGTCTGAGGAAAAGCAAAGCAAGATCAACCACCAAAGAAGGAGCACGCCTGGAAATCCAAACTTTCTCTGAGAAGTGTACTTGCAGCTTTTTTCAGATCATGCTGCAAAATGTGACACAGTTGCAGCCATCTTTTCCCTCCTGAATTCCCCTGCCTTTTCCTGCATCTGTATTAAATGCCTGGCTGTTATCCACTCAGCACAGTAGGGTCACTAAAGATCAGATGATATTCTTTTAGTCGGTCATGACTGAGTGAAATACGGCGTCTATGTTTGGAGAGGGGGCCCTTGTTCTGCACCATGTTATTTATCCAACCATCAAGGAGACATGGACTCCTCAAATGGGAATGGGAACAACCATGAGGATAAGGTGGATGGTGTGGAGACATTTTCAGGACACGGGCTGCTGGTACAGGGGGCAGGAAAACGTGTCTAATGGGTGGACTGACTTTGCAGCCAAGCCATCCTGCTGCCCTAAATACGTGGGTTGCTCTGTGCCAAGGTATCCCTTTGGGTACTAGGAATGCTGTTGTTTTCCCCCTCCCTGCAAGCAAAAGAGAGGTATAAGGTTTGCAAGGCAGTCAGAAATCTTTGTTTGAGCAGTAGGACAGCTGTACGAAGATGTATAGTTATTATAGACATATATATAGCAAATAAACCCGACTGGAATCAGGACATCAAAAGACTGATGCTCTCCCAAGTATTCATCCTTTAAGTACTGTGTCTTTCTTTCTTTCTTGTTTTGTTGACTGCCTATTAGTGTGCTAATCTCTTGGGGGAGATTACTGAACAAATAGCTGTTGGACAAAAATAATGACAGGGAAGGAAAGCATTAAAAAAAAAAGTAAGAAATGGAGGAGGGGCCAGTGATTGCAGAAGCGGGGATGTATGAAATCACACACCAGTTTTAGAGTGAAGGAGGGCAAAGAGACTGTTTTTCCCATAGTTCAAAGGGAGAGGAAAACCAGATCTGCACAGGAGGAACTCAGCACTCTGGCAGGATCTGTCCATGTCTTCCGCAGAAAGGTGTAAAACCACATCCCACATGTGAACAGTAGCTGTCCCTGTCCAACTCCTGTTCCCGCAGGGGTGATGGTTGTCAGCCCTGTGAATGCTTCAGATTAAACCAAAAACTTCCCGAGCTACATATCCTGCGTGGGAGCTGGGACAGAATCACATCCTCCCTGGGTGATGACAGTTACCTTTGTGGACCTCCATCAGCCCCAAGCTCAGCAGCTGCAGCCCCCACTGTTGCCCAGCCCTGGCCTCAGTGGAGGCACAGCTCAATGTGAGGCAGAGCCCTGACTGATTTTGCAGCTAACTCTTTCAGAAAACAAATCTATTGTCCACATTACGTGCCGCACAAATATTGTCGCTTCCTGGGAGAGGCTGTTTATCTGTATTTGCCTAGGATTGGTTTTGAACAGGACATTGAACCCATTTCCATGCAATGATTAACACTGGTGGTGGAGCAAACAAAGGGAAACAGCTTGAAGTGGGCTGGTTTTAAAGGAAAATAAAAAGAAGCAAAAAATCCCTGTGGTCTGAAAATGCTACAGTCAAGGGAAGGCATTCTGTAATCTGGGAACAGTCCTATATATAGCAATATGCCTGAGTGCCTCTGGGGAGCTGAAGCACTTATAAATCTCACGTATTAGATGGAGGCAGAGTACAGCTCTCTCTCTGTTCACATGGAGGTGGCTGTTTCTAGTGGTTCTTGTGCATCTTGGAGTAATATCCCCAT
Source organism: Myiotriccus ornatus (assembly GCA_036023395.1). Classification (NCBI taxonomy): domain Eukaryota; kingdom Metazoa; phylum Chordata; class Aves; order Passeriformes; family Tyrannidae; genus Myiotriccus; species Myiotriccus ornatus. The sequence goes on from JAYRBT010000093.1 coordinate 64,731,638, forward strand.
ACTCCAGGCTGATGCTTTAAGAGAAGAAAGCCTTTTTGCTTTTATTCTGGCCTCTTTGTCTCTTTCCTAATTTCTTTTCTATTTTGTATACTTTTTGCTTAGTTTGGAGAGACTGAGAGCAGACTGTTAGCTTGATGACTAGACTTGCACGATTTTTTTTGTCAGCTGATATTTGTAGAGGAAAAATAGCTTAGCAAGAGGGAAAGCTGTTGGCAGATTTGGAGGAAATTTGGCAAGTTTTTTCAAACAGGACATAAAAAGGATAAAGTCGAAACATTTCCTTTTCTTATCTGAAAAAATTTTGTTTGTTGGAATAATTTCTTTTCTTAAATAGTTGTGATCAGTTTTTGCTATTATATTTTATGAAAAACATTGAAGATGTCCCAACACGGATGTGTTTAAAAAAAAATAAAATTGAGGGTTCTGGGTTTTTTTCCATAGAAAATAAAACAAATTAATTTTTGAGCTAAACCTAATTTTTTTTTTAATTTTTTTTTTTTATCCCCACTGGTGAAAAATATCCCAAACCTCCCAAGCAAGATTTGATTAACTCTGTCTAGTTCTGATTTCTCCCTGGAGCTGCAGTCTCTGGCTTTCACAGCAACCTCCATCACTACTGTGCCCTACATCCTTGGTCAAGTCACCAAATCTCTCACTAAAGATTTCTTTCCCCACACATATGTGTGCAGCACCTTGCACAGAGGGGACTGGTTTTGGAAGTAACCTGAAGGTGTCACTACTACACAATGAATACTGGTACCCACCATGTTCTGCTCTTTAGCAGCAGGATGGCTGCACTGCGGTTACAATGAATAGGCAAAAAAAAAAAAATAAAAATTGTAATAGGTATCTCAAAGTACAGTTTTAGCACTTAAAAGACACCAATATATTGACCCACTTGTGTCGATATTTATTCCTTAGCAACTGCATTACTTTGGCATATGAGCCTCTATGTAACTTCCATTAAAATCAGTGAAAAACTCCCATTGACTTAAATGGTGCAGGATAGAGCCCTAAATCTTTAATGGAGGCATGTACATGTTTCTGCTTTTTTCTAGATAATGTAACTACTATAATGTAAAAATACATCTATTGTGTGCATTTTTCTCAAACATCTCTGAATGTGACAGAAGTCACTCTTTCATATTACGTGCTCTGCATCAACAAGTTATTTCTACTTAGTGATAAAGGGAAAGAAGTTCATAAGAAGTTCTTTTCCAAAAATGCAAATGTACCTCCATGTAGAAATTCCCAGCAAAGATTGTTTATAAATATTAGTTCTTCACAACATATACCAAGAGTGTCTCACGCTAGGAATTTCACTCCAAAAGAGTCAATTCTTATGCAGCCGCTGTGTGCAAATTTTCCTTGGTGTCTATATATCCCCTCGTTAGCAGCAGCGATTGGGTTAAAATAAGGCTGGCACTTACACTGAATGCTCTCACCGAGGATGCCAGGTCCTTTTCAACCTCGCTGCAGCCTAATCCTGCAGTTAGGATCAGGTTATGGGCAGTTTTCCTTGGCATAATCCGCAGCTGCTCCTGAAACGTCTTCCTTGCTGCTGTCCCACAGTGTTATTCCCACCCAGAGGCAGTGAGGGCATCTTCTGGGCTGCCACGGCCTCCTCAGGCATGGTGGGGAAACGATGCCACACTGGAGGCTGAAAGTCACTCATGGCTATCCCCACAGGGCCAAATCCTCAGTGGGTGAAAGATCAAGAGCTTCATCCTTGTAGCTGCTGAGGTTTTGGTCATCTCGAAGGAAAGAAATGGAGGAGAACGCTTTTCCCAGACGTGTTTCCAGGATTACTCTACACACTCTGCCAACTCCCCCTTTTTCCCTGCCCGCATCTGCAACTCCTGATTCCTTAAAAGCAGGGATCAAGGGCTGCAGAGGTGTCTCCTGTGTGAAGCTACACCAGTAAAGGAGACCCTTCCAGGCTGGGAGTCTCCCCAGCACTGCTCTCAAAGCAGTCAAAACCCAAAGACTTACCTCTCTCCTACATTTCTCAAACTGGGGTAAAGGAGAGTTAAAAGGTCAAGAAGGGACCTGGTGGGAGATATCCCAGGATCGCTATCACATTTGCTGGGTTAATTAGCCAAGACCAAAACCCCTCAGCTGCCACCGAGCCCCTTCTCACTCCTGGCTCTTGCTCGGGATCCTGAAGGGGCTGGGTTGGTGGGATGGCTGCCAGCCACGTTGCCGAATAATGTCTCAGCATCAACTCACACTTCCCCTGTCTGCTGGTATCCATCTGCTGTCTCTCGTCCCCTGCCTGGCATCCCAGGACCTTGAGGCTGGAGGTGTCTCTTTGTCCCCCATCTGTGCGGCATCCAGCACAGGGGGGCTCTCAGCCCCAGCGGAGGTGACACACTTTAGCCCAGAGCCAAGACAACACCAAGATGCCACCGTGCCACATGCAGCAAGAGGGTGTATTTAATACAGAGAGGAGGCTGAGCTGCCCTGCATTTGTTTCCTCTCAATACACCATCATGTGGGTTTTCTCTCACCCTAAGAGGAGACACGGGCTCATCCTCTGACACCCCAAAAGCTGTCTCACTGCACCCTACAGGAAAGAAACAGCCTCACAGGAGTGGAGACAGTTCTCCCAGCAGCAATGTCTTTAGGCCTGGTCCAAAGTAGGATTTGAAAGATGGGAATTAATATGTGTTAATCCTGCAGCCTTGTTGAAGCAACGTCTAAATAGCTTATACGTATTAAACACTCTCAGCCTTTGCTGCCCGAGCCTGTTACTGCCTTTCAGCTGATGCCTCTAGAGAAGATCCTAACCAGACACCAAGGAAGAAAGCAAAATGAAACTTTAGACAGCCTGATCTTAAGCAGGGGTATTTGGAGATGGAGAATTAGGGACACAGATTGCATCTCAAGTGACCCTGATGCTCTTTTTAACTGGCAGGTTTCCTGTCGTCCTGGCAAGTAAATGCACAGAAAACTGTAGTGACTCACGGTCTTCTAGAAAACTCTCACTGTGTGCTCCAAATCCTCACTTCAACTCTGCAGTATCAGAGAGGAACCAGCAGGCTTGCAGGAGATGACTGAACTTAAATCAACCTTCAGCATAACTTTTTGGGTAGGCTTTAAACCTGTTCTGTGAATCAAAAGAGTTGTGTTGGCATAAGGGCTCCCCCACCCCATTTCCCTATAAAATTGCATCCAAATTAGTAATCCATGAGGGCTCTGATCTTTTTGGAGAGTATAATGCACACATTCAGCTTCTGCAATGTGTTCTGGTTGCAGTGACTTTGCAGAGGCTTTCACATGGTTTGGATGTGGCCCCTCCTGTTGTTCTGTAGCTGCCTCTCTGATTATGTGAATGTTAGTGCCCAGGGAGGGCAGATAAAAAAGGTCCCCATCTGTCCCGATTCTGAAAGACTCAGGCCTGATCCTTTCCTGCAAGTCAGGGTAAATAACACTGCCCTGCCAGCCCCTCCCAGGAAGTAAGGGATTACTTGCAGGGAGTAAAGGTGGGAGAGGAGGATGTCAGACAGCCCCTCCTGGAAAGATTTATAAATGCATCATAACTGACTTCACAGGCTTAGTGCCTCAGAGAGTAATTGAAAGAGATGTTCCATATTGATCTTTTCAGAAAGTTCAGTTTGTCTAATCCATCCCCTCCCTAGAGCTGGGTGAAAAATGTTTGAACCTGTAGTGCTGAGGTTGGATTCTGCTCTGTCACCTGGGTGCAAACACAGGGAGGCAAATCTGAAGGCCATGGAAGCTTTCGTGGTGTAAGGGAGAGCAGAAGCCAACCCCAAGCACAGACAAAGTGTACTGGTGTGTCAATAGTTGGGCTTGGTTTGAGGAAAACCATTTTTGTCACTGCAGGTTTCAGTAATTTGGTGAGGTGGGCATTATGCATCCACGTTGTGATGTGAATGCCAGGGATTTATTGCACAAAATACGGAGAGGAAAGATGATTTTGTGATTAAGAAATCAGACTGGGACTTGTATAATCTCTGTGTTTAATTCCCAACCCATCTGTAGATTGCTGTTCTGCCCTTGGATAAGTTATTTATGCTTGGATCCATAAAGCTATTTAGGTATCTAACTCCCATTGATTTCAATGGGAATTGGGCTCTAAGTGCCTTTAAGGATCTGAGTCTTAATCTCAGTGCAATTCAGGGTTAGGAACCAAACCTATTTGATCATGGTCTGGTACTTCTTTCCTTCTGCTGGATGTGTGTTTGCTTGTGTCCATTTGGAACATGGCAGGTCTGTACGTCTCTACAGAGTGTAGCACATTGCACTTCTGATCTGAGCTGTTGCTGAAAAAATATAGTACAAATGTGATCGTAATTGCAAAAAAAAAAAATTATTCAGCCCTTCTAGTGACCCTTCCTCAAAACATCACAATTATTTTACAAATGTGAACTAGGCTTTGCATCCTGTCTTTCCAGACATGGGGTTGTTGCTAACTTTGCAGTCCAGGAAACTGAGTCACAGAACTCTGCTCCAGACAAAAGATACATAAATAACCACTTAGGTCTTGAAACAGCAAAACATCCCAGCAAATGCTGGCCTGTAATAGATTCACATTCCCTTGTTTCAATCAAGATTTCCAAGTATCCTGACTTTAAAGAGGTCTCTCGGGATGCGACTCACAGTTCCACTCCCTTGGCTCCTAAACCCCTCCTTTATGCCACCTTCTCCGGCTCCTCACTAAGTTTGCTGTACTGATAACAGCACTCTGCCCCCTAAGGCTGTCCCTCTCCCTCAGCAAGAGCCGGCAATGTGTGGTCCTTCAAGCCAGTAGGAACAACAGAACCAATCAGCCACAAAGAACACGGTGATTTCATGGTTGTGGAGTCTTTGTGAATAAGAAACTGTTTAAACCACACACACCATCAGGTGTATGGCAGTGTTTGCACAACGTGAGAACTGAAGGTGTATCCTTTTTTAGTAGCTGTTTCTTATTGCACTTGAACATGAAAAGCCAGCCTTAAAATCTAAGCCTGTTTCCAAGACGAGGAAGACACTTCCACCGACGAGCACTGGAATCTTCCTCTCTGGGGCACATTTTCCTCTGAAATAGCAACTATCGTCGATATAATTCCCTTTTTTTTTTTTTTTTTTAAATATACATTCCTGAACTTGTGGCACTGCCCTCCTGCAAGATCTTTGGATTTCAATATCTTCAGGAGGCAGATCCTCTCTGAGGATTCACTGCACTGAGGATGCTGTCTGTGGAGCACTGAGGATGAACAGGTAACCAGAGACATCCAATGCTTCCTGGCTGTAATGGTTTATACCCCCCTAAAAGAGCAAGAGGGATTTGAAGGGACTGTTGTGGCCTTATTTTGAAACAACCTTTTGGTATAAAGCAATTGATTAAGATACTGAACTAAAAGGAACCTTGGGATGCCTAATAGTGCTGCAATACAGCTAAGACTTGTTTAACCAGGATGATGTGGGGAGAATCTCACCAGGAGGAAGCCATTATCCTTATCGTATCAGGAAAATGGGAGCAGTTCCACCTGGCGTTTCATTCATGTGAATGTTACTGGTGGGTTTAAAGCTTTTTTGGTTTTCTCATGAGTGTAGAGAAAAAACCAGAAACCAGTAACTGGGATCTCCAAATAAATTAAAGGACTTTCTTTCCTCTACTCGGTTGCCCTCTCTGTTACATCCCTTGCTCTCACTTCTTCCCTTCTCCCCTATAAAAAAAAAAAATCAGTTCAAACAAATGAGTGAAAAGCCAGCATCTTACCAAAGCATCTTTGTGCAAAGGTTTAATTTCCTGCCCTGCAGTGTTTTTGTGTGTATGTGTTTTTCTTTTACGCAGAGAAAGGAAGGAAATAAGAAAAAAAAACAGTGGTAGAAAAAATAAAGAGGATGAAGAACTTGACAGACAAGAAAGAGAAGGGATGTTTAGGAAAAGAGTGGCCTGAGTAGATGTTCCTTGCACCAAAAGCATCAGCCACCTCTATAAGAATCTGGAGAGTGGGGTAAAATGTAAAGCAGGTGGTGTCTATCTGAGAAATTAATCTTGGCATTCCTACACCCTCCCTTCCAACTCAGAGAGTCTTTGTTGAAAGCACTTGCCACGACACAAGGCAAACTCTAGGGGTGCGCAAGGGGATTGTAATTGATGACCACTGGCAGGGGGGTGTTTTTCTGTCTCTGCCGGTTGTGGCAGCAGGTAGGGTTGGATGGCATCCCCGAGCAGGCAGTGCGAGAGCCAGAGAGTCAACAGCCCTCCCTGGGGAAAAAGTCAGGATGCTCTCTTGCAGGATGCGAGCGCTGGGCGAGAGTGTGCGGCAGAACAGATAGGAAGGAGCCACAACGTGGCAGCATTGTATCTGGTGTGTGGAAGAGACAGCTAGAGTCAAGCGAGCCTGACCTTGGTCCTGCCTATATCAAACCCGAGCTGATTCATCAAGGGTGGGTCGGTCCGAAGGCAACATGCAAGGAGTCAGTTTTGTTGCCAGGTACTGGTGCCTCAGAACTATCCCACTCTGGAGAAGAGGAAAAGGAAATAAAAAAAAAAAAATTGAAAAAAAAAAAAAAGAAAAAAAGTGGGATGGCTTGGTTATTATCCACCAAAACTAGCTAAACTCCTTTTAGCAAGCATCTGGCAAAGCACTGCCTGTTAGGAAATATCTGTTTACACAGTATGTGCTATTCCAACAAGGGCTGATCCCTGATGCTTCAAGTGACTGTCAAATGCTAAGTTTTTGGAAAATCTCAAAGTTCTTTATGTGGAAGTTTTATTTATCCGGTTTTGTAAAGCAAAGATCAGAAAGACAATGCCAAGAAGTTAAACATCCTGAGGTTTTCAAAGCAATCCCAAATGTATAGTGTCCGGCTTGAAACACCAATTGCAGTAGGGACCCCCCCTTCCCCAAGGCATGTACACAACAAGCATACAAAACAAGTAGGCACTAAAAAAAGTGACAGCCAGTTTTAATTTTTCTCTAGAAATTACTTGCTCAGCGTCTACAGAGTAAACCAACAGCTGAGCTAGGAAAAAAAAAATGCTATGTCTCCCAACTCCCAAGTCTCAACAACACTGCATGTTAAAAGTCTAGATAGGGCTGTTAATACCATGCTCTGTCTGTGGCAGGGCCTGGGTGAGGTGGGTGGCTTTTGTGGGCTCACCCCAGCAGCTCGCCTGGAACAGAGGAGGAACGAGCCACCAAGACAGGCCACTTGCTCCTGAGGTTTATTTAGTCTGCAGGTTCTCAAAAGGATTTCTGTGCCTCTCTTTCTCCACCCCTTAGAGAGAAAACAGGTCCCAGCGGGGGGGTGGGGGGAAGAAAAAAAAAAAAAAAGAATGAAGCATTTGAGTTGTATAATTTGGGCACGAAGATGACATAAAAATAAGGGCTTCATCATCTGGGCTTGGTGAGGGAGGGGAAGGGGGAAGAATTGGAGGAGGGGTAAGGAAATAACAATTTGCTGTCACCTGAAGTATTGTTTAATGCTTTACTTAAAAATGCTGACAGCTTCTGCACAGCTGTATCCACGTTAGAAGCAGCTTGCTGGCACATTGAGAAAGTATTAAGACGAGCGCAGATCTGTGCACGACACAAAGAGATGAGAGCTCCTTGCAGCTGAATTAAGGCGAAGTGCACAAAGTAACCATTAACTGGCAAAGGATCGTTTTGATGCCGACGTCTTTTGTTTTGATTCCAGATCAAAGGGAGGATAGGTGGTTTAGGGCTGGCGCTCCAAATCTCATGGCTAAGTTATCTATGCCATTAAAGCAAGCACTGCCTACTTGCAAGTAGAGAAAGATCTGAAATACATGATGGAGGGATGGGAGACAAGGAGAAAAGCAACACCAACTCTGTTCTAGGAAGTCGTGCCAGTCTCAAGTCCTGCAGAAGTGCATTTAAATACCTGTCTTTCTTCTTTACAAAAGCCTGGGTGCAAAGTCCTCCTGCTGTTCTCAGTCTGGAAAGTCTCACTGCAGATCCAGATCTAAGGTTACGTCTGCTTTTAGGAAGGTCTGGCTCCTGTACTGGATCCACAAAGCCAGTGGAACACCACCTTGTTGCAGAAAATATTATCCCAGTAGACCCTGGAGGGTGGGCACAGCCATATTGATTTAAAAATGCCTAATGCCAGCATGTTTTTACTTTCCTTCTGCTATTTGTGTGTGTGTATGTGTGTGTATTTATATGTCAGTGTAACCATTTCTATACAGGTATTATAATGTCTCTAACAGAGAAGTTTTGTCATCCCCATCATGCTGCTGCAGTTAAAGCGGTGCAGTTTTCTCCTTCCACAGACCTAAACACAATCCTGCAAAATGTCAAGCCCTGTCAGTTCCTGCTGGCTTCGAGGGAACCTCAAAGCTTCTTTTCTGAGGGTCTCAGCAATTCTCTTTGCACCCCAAAGGAGAACTGGGCCCCAGGTTAATGAAAAGTAGGGCAGCCTTATCCTATCAGCTGTCTGAGAGGGTGCCTGGCATTTTGAGAAAGAGCGACAGAGAAAATTCAAGTTACCAAGGCAATAGGAAACCTCAGTGTAGTGAAGACAGACATAAAAATACATGCTGGATCCAGACACAGCTGCTCTGAGACAAATTCACTGCATGCCCTGCCTCGGTTTCCCTTTCATTTCAAGGCAGAAGGTGATGCTTGCTCACTGCAAACCAGCATTATGAAGATGTTGCAGTCAAGATTTCTGCCGTGCTGCATTTACACCTGCTCTTTCTAAAGTGTGAATGAATATCTGGTTTGTGTTGCATCAAAGTTAAATAGATTGGCTTTTCTGCTGCCTCTGCTGGAGCTTCTGTGGAAATGAGTTGTGCAGCACCGGATCCCATCCCAATCCATACAAGCTCCAAAGGGAGAAAGATAACTCCAACTCCTTCTCTCCTTTCCTTTTCCTACGAGACTGGGCCAAATGTCAATCTCATTATATCACAGTAATCCTGGAAGAAATTCATGGGAGTCAGTTCCTCTAGATTTACAGGGATATAACCGAGAGGAGAATTCATCACCATGTCTTCATGGATGGTTTCTAAGCAAGGGAAAATAGTAAGGCCTCCTTTATCTTGACAGCACAAGATGGCTCAATAAATGTAAAGCACGTGTTACATAACAGTAGAATAATCTATGGTATTGAGGGCTCACAGATCCCAAAAGTCTTTCTCACTTGCAATGAAGTGGGGGGGGAGGACAGGAATTAAATAAGGAGAAAAATATGTATTGAGTAAAGTGCTTGTTGCAGAATATTTTTTTTAAATACAGAACTGTGAAACCTAAAGTAGGGCAATACTCTCCCTTTCAACAATACTTTGACTTCCTACAGTCAGCAGATGCAATATGCATAGGATTCAGAAAGATCCCATTAAAATTCATTAAACCATGTTTCCAGCTATTTAGTAAATTTTGAAGAAAAGAAACCTATTGCCTCTTCTGCTCCATACGATGGCCTCTTTGAATGCAATTAACCCTTCATTCATGGGTCTTTCTATCCAACTAATCTCCCACCCCGTGCCTTCCGAAGCATTTTTAATACCGCAGCTAATACCACCATCTAAAATCCTCCAGCAGACACCATGCAATAGAGCTCTTTGCACAGGCAAAGTACTGTAAATCTCCATAAACAGTGCTTGGATGAACAGCAAATTCAGATCAGTGATGTGTTCTTTTTCATGGCTTCCAGTTACAAACGGGGGACGCTCTTCATTCTTCAAGGTCGATTTATCCAGGAATTATGTTGGTTTCATACTTGCCCAGGGGATTTAGCCACTGGGTTTGGGGAATCTGGGCAAAAAAAGGTGTAAGGGGCAAGGTGGCATAATTAAACAGTGAAACAACAAAGAGAGACCTAGTAGTACACGTGCAAATATATGTCAAAAATGAAAAAACAAAACAAAACAAAACAAAAAAAAAAGAAAAAAAAATGGATCAAGGAAAATCAGAAGACATTACAAAAAGTGTCAGCTTTATCTGCCTGAAGTGTAAAACTCTAGTCTCTTTATTACATAGTTGATAGAGACTCAGGACCCAATCTGGTCTCATCCTGAGTTTGATAAACTGTGACCAGTTTCAGATTGGAGCTCCTATTTACGGAGGTGCTAAGTGGAGAGGGGGATTATATCATGCAAAACAGAAGCAACCAAAAATATTTCTGTTCCCCCCATCCTCTTTTCCCATCTGATAAATGAGCTGGTTTGTCAAAACAGGGAGAGGAGCTGGAGGGGCCAGAGAAAAGGGTTTGGTATAAAAAAAGAAAACAGAAGATGAGAACTGAAAATATTCTGTGTTTCTGTTTGCTCAGAGCAAATCCCATTCCCAAGCCAAATCTAATCAGAATCTGTCCATGAAAAAAGAATTCAGAAAGGAAATACTTTGAAATATAGGAGGGGTCTCTGTCTGATCCACACTGCAAGGTGTTCAAGGTACAGAGTGTTTCTTTCATTATTTCAGTGTTCTGTCATAGCTACGAAGGAGTGTTATTTCTGAGTCACAGAATTATGCTTTTCACTTGGATTCTGTAACACCCCTACACTTAATTATTTCATCCGAACTGCAGATTTCCACAGATCCAGCAAAGCATTTAAGCACCTGCTCAACTTTAAGAACCTATTGCGTTCTGGGAGGCTTTCCACAACAGGAATTAAGCACACACTTTGCTGGATGGACGGCTCTATACCATAACTACATTTCGTCTGGAAGAGGGCCAGGCTCCTTCCCAAAGGGTTTGCTGCTCTTTAGTATATCGGTCTGAAATTTGTCCGTAAAGTGTACGTGCCTTTTTTTATTGAAGACTTTGTTGGATCTAATTGAGCTCTGGCACAGTGTTTGTGATCAGCCTTGGACAACTTGTAAAGGACTAATCCTGGCGCTGCAGAGTGGGACACAAGCGTTCCAGTTTGTGTATCGGATGCGAGTATCACCCTAAGCCACTGGGAAGCCAATCTGAAATCTGCCCGCTTAACAGAGAGGCACTGCCATCGCCTTGCTCTGCCAAATCAGGGTATTTTAAAGAGAAAGCAGAGTGATTCTGTTTAAAATTCACAATGCATCTGTACAGAGGATGAGAATTTCAAAGTACGGCACAAGTCTTACTTTATGGGGAGGTATTATTCTCATTGTTCTTCCAGAGCTGGAAAGGGAGGAGAAAAAAATGTATAGGAGCTCAACTCTGCAAAATTTGTGGACCTGAGTGGCAGGCTAAGTGCTGCACAGCAAGCTGTGGAAAAATATCAGCAATCCAATGCCAAAAATCTGGTCTCCAAGCTTCCCGTTCAAAGACATGCAATGTACTATCCCTCTACCCAAGAAAGAGAATCAGGCACACACTAGAAATTTAGAGGTTGAACATCCATGCAGGGGTATACATTACCTACCTCACACTCCACTGGCACTGGGCATGTAACGCCATGGAAATGTGTGTACAAGTTAACAGCAAAGTTCAGTTGCTGCAAGATTTGTATGGATTCGTCCACTTTAATTGTTTCCATGATTTCAGCATTAGGCACCAGGAAATTAATCTGGGCAATAGTAACGACAATCTGCACAAATCTGTGTCCAATATTGCTAAAACAAGCTGGCTGAAATGAAAAAGTGCAGCTGTGACTCTCCTCCTGATACCAACACACACACACACAAACACACGCACACACACAAAAACCGGCCCTTATTCTTATTATTTATGGACACAGATGAAAAGCCAAAGGGGGCATGGTAATGCACACAGATGCTGATTAGCTGGAGATTATATTGATGATGTAATAAAAATTCACTTTGTCTCTTAAGCTGCACCAGGACAATCAAAGAGAGATTAGATAAAAATCAGAGAGAATGAATAATAGAAGGGAGAGGTAACATCGTAAACCATAACTCCCTGCAAAATGTTCTGACTGTCCTCAGTCAGAATAAATAAGGGCTGGAGGGTGTAAATACAGCCCAAATGTACATAAGAAGGAGGCAGATGTGGCTTTATAAGTGTATTATTTATCAATAAGCAGCCAGACACGCACATTTACCTGCACGGGTTTGCAAATACGCACATACAAACATCTACATGCATGTACCTTTCTAGTTCTGTTGAACAGATGATGAGAGGGAGTGCAAGAGAGAAAACACTGTATTTGGAGAGGGACAGATGGACAGAAAAATGTACAGGGTGAACAATTAGCAGCGTACAGAAAATTATCTGAGCGAGAAAGATATAAACTTGTGGGGAAAAAAACAACTCAGTCTCTACTTGACAGGGCAAGAAAAGCACATGAGAACACCCACATGCACACCTATTTACCTAGACATACACCAGTGTGGGTCTCTGTATGAAAAAAGAATCCCTCCAGTCACAAAAGATCTCAGTCAGAGAGAGACAAGAGAAAACTTTCCCCTCTTGGAGTGCTTGCTTGAAAAGGAGCAGAACTCCTGCACGTCTAACATTGGTTTAAGTTTACTGACCATGTTTAATATTTGATTAAACCTTTGGCATAGCTGACTATCCTGATCTGAATAGATGATCCGATGCTTTCCCTGGTAGTAAAGCCAAGCATAAGTAATAGCTGTCCTCTGACTACTGCTGCCTTATGCATACGAGTCAGATTCTGCTGTGTCTGAAAACTTTCTACCTGCTTTTGGATTCTTTTTAGTTGCCCAGTATTTTCAACAACGAAAATGAATCAGACAAAAAAAAACCTAAAATGCTTCTCCCAGCCATGGAGGGGGCTGCAATTTATCCATAGCTGTGGAAAAAAGTCCCTTCTTTCTAAAGTCTTCCCTGCCTTAATTTTACCTGCTGTACTTGCTGTACTTTTCGTTTGTGGTTTGCATTATTACTTGCTAAATACATTAGAAAATGCTCATCAGCTTGCTCGGCAGCTTGGGGATGTTTGTGTGGTTGCCCACACACATACGCACACACACATACACACAGCAATTTT
>JAYRBT010000093.1:64744527-64758412 GCA_036023395.1 Myiotriccus ornatus
CACCACAACAAAAAAAAAAAAAAAAAAAAAAAAAAAGAAAGGACATCTTCGGGACCAGAAAACAGGGGCTGTCAGAGTTTCTTTGCACCTCTCAAAACCTGTGAGATGGCCGCTGACGCTGATTGCAGAAGGTGAAAGACGGGGACACTAACCTGGGATGCATTTTGCCTGGCCAGCTAGGTGAGGAAATGTCTAATCCCTCAACACAGACAAAAACCAGGTCTAAATAATCAGCCTGCATGCTTTACACCTCAAATGAGACAAGACTTGCTGGGAGAGGTAGTGTCTTTTATTAGACCAACTGATAACAGCTGGGAGAAAAAAGATAGACAAGCTTTCAGGCATGCAAGGAAATCTGTCTTTTTTCCCTCAGCTATATCAGCTGGACTAATAAAAGATATTACCTCTCCTTACAAATGTTTTCTCATTTATAACCTTAGACCATCACTGCTAAAGCTACAGCATGACTTCTGCCTTAAATACACACAAAGCTTTTGCAAAGCTGGATAACACAAATTCTTCTTTACACATAGCAAACTGAGGAAGAACAAGGTCTAGGAATTGGATCTGCCAGGATATGGAAGGTTAGTAAGAGGACTGGGCTAGAAATAGGCTTCTAATCCCTTCCAACCTACCTCTGAATGAAGAAGACTCTGATGCAGCACCACATCAAAGGCTTATTTTGTCTTCTTGCATTGATTTGGGGTTGCTAGAGAGGGATCCTGGAAGTGAAGGGTAGTTATGTTTCAAAACAGCAGGAAAAAATATTTTTGCAAGAAGCTGAACTGCAGTCCCAGAATGGACTGCCAGAGTAGTTAAGAATAAGATCAGGATTTTAAGAATGCAAAGGAAAATGTATGCAGGATTTTTGTTCAGGTGTAAGAAATCAGCTGCTGATTTAATGAAACAAGAAATGTCACAAAATAAAGAGGTGCAATTGCCTTGGTGAAATTACAGACTTATAGCATTTTTTTTTTAATCTTTGAAAGAGGACATCGATCTTTGAACCTCAAAAGGAAAAAAAAAAAAGCTCATCTTTTCTGTCTGTGTGCAGAAATACTTCTTTTTGTGTATCTGTGTTCGTGCATATTTTGTGAGTGAGGGTCTTTCTGCTACTACTCAGAGCTATTTTGCTTTCCAAAAATACCTGGACAGTATGGCTTCCATTTCCCAAAACCTGTTCAGAAAAGAGCTGGGAAAGGAGAGGAGAGACAGCTAACGTGGTCTGAGAGAATCCAAGTGGTGACCCGTGACATGAACTGGTGAAGTGCTCTCTACAGGGGTGACAGCCACCGATGGCGCAAGGGCAGAGCCGAACCAAGGAAAGAGTGGTGTGAACAGCAATGGTGAGAGCTGAGGAAAGAGGTCTGTAGCAGCAGAGGTTGGCTATGGAAAATAAATGGCTCATGAGGAGAGTTAGGCTGAGAAGGACGTTGTGGGGAATGGGCAGTGAGCCTGGAGTGGCACTTGGGGAAGGGATATGATCCCAGCGGTGGATCTGAGCTTGTGGTCCACACACCCACACCTGTACCTGCAGCCAGAGAAGGAAGGTTGGGTAGAGAGGATGAGGAGCTGGTCCTGGATGCAAGCCCACCCAGTGAGAGCCTGGGTGCTGCACTTGAACAGCAAATGCAGATGTCAAGGAGGGAGACCTGCGCCAGGGGAATAAGAGGTTTGCCCGGCAATCGGACCAGCGCCTGTTGTCAGGTAGCACAGAGCACGGTCACTTGGTTTGCTGGTGGCTCAGCTTTTCTTTTTGAATTAAGAGACTGCTGCCAGAAGACCTGTCCCTGAATCAGTATAGGGGAAAAGACAGGGGAGTGACACACCTATTGTGCAACTCCTTTTATGAATAAACTTGCGGAATCTAATTCTACCAGCACCTCTCTGGCCTTTTTCAATGAGCCGGTCAGTAACAAATGATCATTCAACAGCACAAAGCAGACGCTATACAGGAGAACAGATTGAGGCTAATACAACACACATTCCCCTCCAAACAAGAACCCAACATTCCTTCTTCAGTTTTCACCCCCCCACACCTCCCCATCTGCAAACACTGTCGGTAAAGATGAATAAATATATAAATAATTAAACAAACAAATACTTTCTGTGCTGCCCCCGGGCCTTTGAAACTGAGACTTAGTTGGATTTCAGGCAATCAAACAGCATCACGTTCACGCACTCACACTGCACTCACGCTTCCTCTCCACCTTTGACAGAATATCATTGACTTGAGTGCACTGTGATGATTTCAAATAGACTAGGGGTTAGCTAATCGACTCTACACACACACATAACCACATGCACACTCCAGCTCCTCCATTTATTTCATAAAAGACATAAGCACAGATGGGATGGAAACACCAAAAGAAGACCTCAAACAAACAAACAAAAAATCCCACATACATTGCTCTTGATGAACTAAGTAAAACTATAACTGAAATAATAATTAAAACAAAAAAACAAACAGCCTGATTCATTTGTTTGTCAGATCTTTGCTGTAGGAGATCACCTGAAACCCTCCTCTTTAATGAAAATGTTACTAAATTAAATTTGTTGTGGCTGGATACCTGAGGACACTGGCATATTGTTTATTCCTCACAATAACCTACACCTTGGTTAGCAGCAGCATAAGTTACCTTCTGGACTACCTTGCTCTTCCAAAATCAGGGATATTCACATCACTGTTTAAGGATTCACACAGTGTCTGTCTTGTTTGTGAGGCTGGGTCAGAGTCTAACTATTGACTTCAGAGAGTGTTGGGTCGGTACTCAGCAAATGGGCGACGACTGCCAATTCCATCTGCCCGTAGTGAGGGCAGGAGTACACTTGTCTAGAGGGAACTTGCTCTTTTTGTTGACCCCGTGAAGGCAGATACCTTCAGTTTGATCCAAATCGTGCTGCAAACAATAAGTTTGGATCAGGCCCTAAAGAAGAAAGGTGGGATGCAGCCCTTCATCAAATCCTTGCTTTGAAGCTCCCTCAGTTGCCATAACAATGAAGAGTATGTATGTGATTCACTAAAAGAAGGGAAAAAAAAAATACAAATCAAGATCCTGAATCAGTGAATGATGATATTCCTGTAGACAGAGGCTGAATCGTACTCAGAAAAAGAAAACTGGCAAAATTGCCATTGACCCTTTCTTAGCAAAGCTGGGACAAATATGTATTTACAAGTGAAATGAGCAAAGCTAATTTTCCATGTCCACACTGAGTGCTTTTTGAAAGCATATTTTCTGGGTCTACACTGAAAGGGGCTCTGATATAAAGCATTTACCATCAGAGATACACTAAAGCCTTTATGCAAAAAAAGTAAATGTCAAATTTATGCCATTAACTTCTCCCGCCTAAAAAAAAAAAAAAAAGGAAAAAAATAAATAAAAAAATAAACTCTGACTGGACTAATATTGCATTTGGGGAAATGAAAGATCAATAGCTCACTGGAGCCAATGAGAATCTTTCCATTGACTCAACAGGTTTCAGATCAGGCCTGAAGGCACCGAGCTTAAGTGACTCCATCAGAGAGTGTTGGTGAGTAATTATCCACGCTGTGATTAGAACCGAGGCATCCTCACCGCCCGCCCTCACCCACCAGATAATGCCCTTCCTTTGAATGAAGCTGCAGGCACAGGCTGCAATTTAAAAGGAGCAGCTCTGAGGTGTATTAACCATTGCAAATAATTCACAAGGAATGGTATTGCTTGTGTATCTTGTTTATTTATTTGTTTGTTTAATTTGTCATTAGCTTTCCCTAATCCATAGTAAGATGTAAAAACTAGCACCACTCTAGCATCCCTATCTTCTGCAAGATATTTTCCTGACAGTGTTTCTGTGGGTTGTCTCACTTTTTTTTCCCCTGTTCTGTCAGTGACTAAACTTGAAGCTAAATAATTTCTAAGATACTCTTTTCTTTGGTATCAGAAATGACTGCATCTCCTCTAGCAAATAAACATGAAGCAATGGTATGCTTTTAAAGACTTTGCCAAAGCATTTTTGTTGGTTGTCTTGCCCATTCCTCACTTCCACTCCTACTTTTCTCATTTACTGCCAGTATCTTGAATGAGATTTCTTTTTCTAAAAGGAAAAAAAAAGTAAAACCATATAAATAAAAAAAGATAGGAAGAAGGAGAGCAAAGTAAAGAAACGGCCAGGCTCTGTCCGAATGCACAAACCAGAACAAATCCCACAGAATAACATAATTGAATAAAAATATAAAAGAGGGTGAAAAATTGCATCCTCATCCATGTATTATATAAGATGGAATACGATCAAATAAATCGTGTTTAAAAGCAATTAAATGCTCACAAAAGAAAAACACTTGCCCTGTAAACTGAAAAAAAAAAAAAAAAAAAGGCGTAATGAAATTTAAACCTTCTTGAAACTACCATACGTTCCACTACTGGAACGAGGCAGTTGAAGCTGAATGGTATAGCAGCAGTGAACTAGCTTACCTAGATAAGGCAGCCTAGTGTTGAAGAGGGAGTAGTTAAGAAATTCAGAAGTAGTCAGGTCTGTGTATCTGGTTTTAGGTGAGCAACAACCTTAAGGCATCATGTATTACTGGCCGCTCCTGCTTCAACCAGCGGCATCTTGCAGAATTGCCCGTAACTTCAGGCCCAATCCGAACACTGCTGCAGGCAAGGTAGAGTTTTTCTGAAGACTTCAGCAGGCTTTTGGGCAGGTGTGTAGCTGCTCTGCGAAGTCCTTTCTTGGCAATTATACATTTCACATATCATAGAATATATATTACTTCCACCCTTTTTTTCCCCCCAAACCTTAAATGCTGAAAAAGGTGCGGAAAAAAAGAAAAAATCAAACACTTTGCTGCAATTCAGTGTTGAAAAAGAGCTCTCTGGGACTAATACTGTTTTGATGGGGGATGAACTTGTTGACGAAAATGCTTCTGGATGCACAAAGTTTCTCAGGTCCCTTCTGTGCACCTGCCAGGCAAAGATAAAATCCTAGAGAAAGAGAAATTACATTTCTGTCTGGGTCAGGTGAAATAATGGACAAGAAACAGAGCCCAGGCAAGAAAACTGAGTTTCCTCTAGTTTAGCTTTCAGAGAGGTGCAAACCAATTCAATCTGCTCAGCAAAAGTATCTCCCTCTCCCCCTGCTTCCTCCCTACACCATTTCAAAGAAGTGCGTCTTTACCTTATTATATTATTAGAATCAATCAATATTATTAATATTACATGTGGACAATTCTGTAAATTCTTCATCGTTCTCCTCCCTGCCTGTTAACAGCAGGTACATTATACAGTCTTTGGTTAGACTGGTCAACTAGGCTATCAATAGCCTTAATAAGCAATACCCGTATTGTGACCTTTGCTCACAGAACTGAATCTCTCATATAGGGCTGTCAGATTCCTTAAAGAAGTATTGATAAGCTCATTACTGTATTGCTACGTATAATTTTAGGTGTGATTTTCACTCACCCTGAAGCATCTAGTAACCTAATACTTTTTTTCTCCCTCCTAAAGCATTGGCCCTTTTACAATTGATCAAATAGTGAATTAGAGCATTATAGAGAGGAAACATAATCAGGGGATTTCTACAAGCACACTGTGATATATCTTTTGATCTTCTGACAACCTTCATCCCTCTGGATCCTAGGAAGGAAGCACTGTTTTATAGGGATATTATTAGGCTGATGCTGCTTTATACATCTACCTGCAAGAAGCTACCGAATTCGACAAAGATATTTGTGTGCGTTTTCAGTGAGTGATGCATAATATGTGGTGCGAATCTATCCTTAGGGACTGGAAAGAAGAGGAACTATGTGCAAATGCAAGTCTGCCCTTTCGATACACATGCATACACAGTCTCTGTGTAGTATATACACATGCATTTGAATTAGAAACAGGCCAAATATGCAGTCAGATCTCATCAGACCAACTCTGTCTGCAAAGCTCCGTTTTTATTCTGTTTGAAGAAGCTTCATGTCCAGAGTTATCTGCCCCAGTGCACTGCGGAGGCAGCCTGGTTGCCTCTAAAATATTTTGGAGACTCAGACACAATGTACAAATAAACCAGAGATGAATTAATTAAGTGTGACTGTATCATTAAATTAGTATAATGAACAAATGGTTACGTATCATATTAAACTCTGCATATAATTCCAGGAATACTGTGTTAGTCACCTGCCAATTCCACATAAGAATATGATCTCTGTACTGTCTTTTAGAAAGGAATTATTTACATACCTATATTAGCCTGTCTGTACTAAATGCATGTTTTTGTTAATATGCATATAAAATAAATAGTTGTGTGTGTGTGATATACAAATGTTTCAAGTACATTTCTGTATCACTGCGTATGCACTTTGCCCATAAAAGTTCATACTCCGCTACACTTTTCAACTTTTTCTTTATGTTTTTTTTTTTATTTTTTTTAAATGTTTTTATGTTCTTTTTGTGTTTTCCAGATTTAAATAAGGAAATTGCACACCTCAATCACAGAAAGGGATGAGAACAGTCTGTATTACAAACTGTATCTGCACTGCACCGAGGTCTACAAAACCATAAGCAACTTTGTGTCGGCAAAGGACTTTGAAAGACCTGATAGTGAAGGTCCCTGTCACCAGCAGCCATACATCCCTGAAGAAATCAACATTGCCAACACAGTCATCTATGAAATAGTTAATGTTAAACAATGACTGTCTGTGTTCAACAAAGGAGGTAGAAATAAACAGATAAGTGTGAGGTAGATCGAAATCTGCATGCCTCATTGGCTGAGCTGTCGGATATTTCTAATGCATCTGAAGGGTTTGTTACTAAGAACCTGTTAAGTATCTTTAAACCTTTGATCTGTAGCCAGTCTTAACAAAGGTGACAATTAATTACAGGAGAGTGCATTGCAATAAAGTTACATCGTGGTCAGTTTATATATACTGTCCAAAGCTGGCTCACAGAAGTCACTGTCAATTAAAGTCTTCTTGGAGTCCAGTTCATTATCAATTTTTCCCCCTTGCCTTGATCAATATTTTTGGCTGCTTCAGCTTGACAAACTTAACACAATGTCTATATCTATATGTCTTGCCATTCATTTACATGGAATAGATGGCCGTATATGATTTATTTTTAGCTTCTACGTATGGTCAGGCACTTTATTTGAGAGGTTTAGAGCTCTCATCCATCTTTATTTTAAGGAACGACAATAATAAGCCCTCTCTTCCTTCAAGGGGATGTCAGTTGGATATAATGAATGCACATTAAAAGCTGCATTCACCTGTATGTGCATTCAGGCTGTGGTTCACAGTGACAAAAGCAAACAAATGAAACCTCTGTGGTGACATCCTGACTCCAGCCCACACCAAGCAATGCAGCACAGACAAAGTGACTCAGTAGATCTTGTGAACCCCAAAATGCAACGATGCATCTCAAGGAAGTAGACAGAGAGAAAGGCCCTTGCAGTATATACCCCAGCTCACTCGGTGGAGCAGTGGTGGAAGAAAACCATAATCTTTACTCATCAGAGTTGTAATTTTCCCCTTTTCTGAAGCAGATTTTAGTATTCAAGGGTCAGTCCACCATGATAAACCCCTGCAACAGTCATATGAGCATCGGTGGAGCATTTAAGTGAGAGAGAAATGTGGCAGAGATCGGGCTTTTGGCAGTTCCTCGGATTTGGTTTAGTTTTAGTTTCACTTACAGAAGGAAAGCTAAGTTAAAGGACAAGCCAGGAAGAACAGAAATTAGTAGCATTAGCTGCAAGTGTTGTGGTTTGCCATGTAAATCCACAATCCAAAATTTTAAGGGGAATGTGAAACACTAAGTGCAATCCTGCACCAGGATTTCCAAGCATGAAGCCACCGAAGTGATGGCAAAAATCTCACTGAGTTCTGCCCAGCAAGCAAGTAACGGGCCTTCACTCCCAAAGTAAAGGTGATGCAGGGTTTAATGAAACACCAGCCTATTTGTTAAGGTCAGGATTCAACTTAGTTCCCTTAACATCTCACTTGCTTCGTGTAAATTCTTACAGGGCAGAAACCAGGCAGCACTTGATGGACAGGTCACGTTGAGCTCTGCAGCCTCCTGCTTTTTTGGAATATTACTTTAAGGCTATAGCCAACACCTACATAAGTCTTTGGGCATCTGATGCTTTTTCTCTACTTTAAATGCAGGTAAGAGGCCCAACAGCGTAGATCATCTCCCCCACTTTTTCTCCCTTGGAACCATTACCGCCTGTCGCATAAACCCGCCTCGGTTCACACTTGATTGACGGGAGGGACGGTAACAGCTCCTTTAGTGTCGTTATGGTCTGTCGGGTCAGTGCGGCTGGTGTGCTCGCGCACAGGGTATGCATGATAAAAAACACCCTGATGCCTTGCTGAGAAATGTGGCTGCATGTTTCCAGCTCTTAGGGCTAGGGGAGACCCTCCTGGGTCACCCAACCCCTTCAGTCCCTTGCTCTTGACCACCATGAGCAGAGAGTCCTCTGCCTGCCCTCCTTGAGAGGTACAATCCACTTTTCGGTTGAGCACAAGACACTTTCCGCGATCTCGCTCACTTTTTACCCAGACGAAATTTCCAGGTATTTCTGACAACTTCCTTCAAAAGACTATTCCATCAGCTGCCTGGTTTTTATTATGCTATGCAATTGGAATCCTCTGCTAAAGAAAGCCCTGTCTGTGACACTGGCCACTAGCCGACGTGGAATACAGGACCAGATGAACCATGATTTTCATCCAAGGTGACAAGGATCCTCAATTTTTCCCTCTACTTCAGTGCTGAAATTCCCAATCTTTTCTGGCTGGGTTTAGGAAAAAAAAAAAAGTAAAACTAAACCAAACTGTTTGCCATTTCTATTGTTATATTTCAGAAATTAGTAAATTTCTGATTCACTCTTTAATAAAAACCTTGGTAGGGCCAAGTAAATACTATGAAATTTTGTTGCTGATGATCATTAATTTTTTTTAAGAAAAAAAAATAAGTCCCTATTTTTTTTATTCCATAAAATCCCCAAAGGCACCAGTATATGTAGAGATTGAGAGACAAAAACAGTCGCAATTTGTAGAAGTGTAGGAAATATAAGTCTAATCTGGAGAAATGTAAGAGAAGAAACAAAAGCACTAGAAACACAAACTTTAATTTCTTTTTTTTTCCCTGCATCAGTGTAACTTTTAAACAAATCCATCTTGTAAGGATGATTAGTTGATATAGTGGTGGGGCTAGCTGAAGAACAGCTTTCAGTGCAAAACTTAACAGCCAAGAAAGAGATCCCAGAAAATTGGAGTTTGTATTGGAAATGCTGACACAACCGTAACAACAGCATCATAACTGGCTGCAGCTGCTTTTAGAAACCAGAATCCATGTCCAGACCCCTGAAAAAAAGAGTTAACATATACCCTTCTAATTTATGAAGCAATCTGGGCTATCTGTTTGACATTATCAAAACACATAGACGCTCATCTCTACAAGAGATTTTAATGTACAGAGGGTTGCTTTTCTCCTCTCTTCCATCAAGCTATCCAATTGCATTTTGATTGTTTTAAGGGGTTGTTTTTTAGACCTAAGGCATAAAGTCTCCTCTGCTTTATTCTAGTTTATTTGTGCGTTTACCTCCCTAAAACTTGTTTGGTTTACTACCATACTAAATGCTGTATGTGTTGCTTTCAGCCAGGCAAGTCTTATGTTTCAATTATGGAGGAGTTTATTCAGCACCTGTATTGCGTTGTGCTTCTTTTCAACTAAATTTCCATTTCCCAAAGGCTACACAGATGAATGTATACATCTCTTTTTCTGTATGTATACGTACACAAATATATACATTTCTACATATACGCAAATACATCATCTTAGCTGAATACTCATTTTCACTGCGCCTTTGAATTTCTGACATACCCAAAACCTTCATAAACATCCTCAGACTTAACAAGGTTTTAATTTTTCTATCATCTATCTTTGTAATCAAACAGAACAGGATATAATGAATGTAAGACTTGTTTCCCTACCCCAGAGGTGTCTTAAATTTTAAAATTATTTATACTTTTGAGAAGGCAAAGCAGTGAAAAAACTAAACTATTCTCTTCATACTGCATTTTTCTAGCTGCCTTGAATGCTTGCAGAGTGAGTTTCGGATCAGGTAGGAAAAACATCCTAACTACGGGACTGCAGTGGTGGATTTCAAGGAGGGTTTGGGGGTTTGTGCTTTTTCCACCCCTAGAAAAGAGTTGAAAGAATGTTGTTGCTCTCAAGTCTGTGCAAGACTCCTGCTTTCCCAGTGCACACTATGTCCACTCTTTAAGAGAACTCGCCTGTGTGTGTTTGAGTAAATCTCAGTTAAGTGTGGAATGCTGATTTCTTCTGACTTCCTAAATAGAATATTATGGAGACATGTGTGTTTTAAATTAAAACACTTTCCAGGCCTTGGGTACAAGGAAGCTTCAATAGAAAAGACTGTTTAAACCTATGGGGACAGTCCTATATTTAGATTACATTAATTCATAAATATTATACTAAATACCACTTAAATTGGCCTTAAATGACTTCAAAGATAATGCATTATAATATGGCTGTCCTGAGAGCACTAACCTTTATGTCTCCCAGTAACTCAGCCTTTAAGCATACTCCACTGCTAGATAAGATGGGGGGAAGTTATGAATGAATGTCTTGCTAAATTGTTAAAGTGTGATTAGTTAACTCCGTGCATGTGTGTGCGTGTATGTGTGAGTGTGTGGGTGGGTCAGCTCAGCCCCGGTAGATTTCTTTCCTTGGATCTCAGCACACAGCCTCTTCCCAACCCTAGAGCAAAGTTCCACAGCAGAAGCCTGTTCCTGCCCCGTGTGGAGAGAAGCGAGGATGGGGGAAATATGCAGCAGCTACGCTCGTGCCATGAAAGCTTATTTTCTCGGAGATCTGGCAAGCCTTTCCCACCTTCCCCAAATGCTGCTTCCCCTGTACCCTTTCTCTCTTTGCGTATCTGCAAGAGAATCATAATCCCCTGCCTCTTCCCTGGTATCTGTACTGGTATCAGCCAGAACTGCTGGTGAGAGAACCTGGAACTTCACTCTCTTTTTGTGATAGTTTTTCTTGGAGGGGGGCAGAGTCATGTAGTTTGTCTTCAGGTTCTTAATTTTCAATTTCATCCTGCTATACAGGGGCACCGCAATAGGATCTCTTCATAATGTTTTCAAGAACACACATCCTTTGCTCTCATTTCAATGTATTTACACCTGAAATTGCTGTGGTTGCTGGGTTTTTACTTTAAGCTAATTTCTGTCTCTTCCCTCCTCTCAGCACAAACCCACTTTCTCCCCCTCCACACCCAAGGTTTGCTCTCCGTACACTTAAATAAACTACAGCCTACTATTAACCCTTCAGGGTATACCACTGCCAAAGCCTCATCCCCTGAATTTGGAATGAAATAAACTGAGAGTGATGGATCAATTAATGTATAAGCATTATGCATCTCTTATGGAAAGCATCTTGGGGTTTTGTATTGCCAACCTACCCCTGTGAGCCAAGTTGGACTATCTTTATGCAATTCTTCACCTATGCCTGCAAAGCAAAGCCAAAATAAGGAGAGCTGAGTGAATACAATGCTTCACATGACTGCATTTAGAGAAGAGAAAAGAGAAAAAAAAATAGATTAAAATGAAATAAAATGAAATAAAATAATAAAAAAAAGCCAAACACAATCCTCATCCTTCAAAACCCCATCACGCTTTTTGACTTAATAGTAATTAATCACTACTGGCAAGAAAGTAATTTTTTTCCAGGTAGCCAGAGGCACATTTTTATCAGGATTAGCTAATAAATCAGCAGCATCGCTAGAAAGGAGTTCAAACTCTTCTCAGATGTACTAAATAAAACCGATCTCTGAAATGCTGGCAACTTGGTGTCTGTTGAAGCTTCACTCAAACCCTAGCCTGCAAAATAACAGTCATCATCATCAGTTTTCTTTACAAAGTCCAAAACTTCTAGGAGGTTAAAAATGACTGTTTGTTTTGAGATGAACTCATGCAATCTGGTTTGATGAGGTGACAAGATTCCCCACCTGGCTTTTTTCCTAGGTTGCAGCTTTAGAACAGAAATGAAATGAGGGAAATGAAGTTAGTATCTTGTTTAATTCAGAGATATGTGTTAAACATATCCAAGCAAGATAAATGATCCCTCTCTCTCCTGTCTCTCTCTCTCTCTCTCTCCCTCTCTCTCCCCCTTCCTGAGTTTGTCTCTGTGAATACAGGCATACAGTAAAAGCAAAACTGAACTGAAAGAGGCAGAATTCACATCTATGAAAGAGAAATTAAAGTTAGTGCATAGGCTGATTAATTTCATGTTTAAGATAAAACATACCAAAAGAATAAAATCTCACCAACAAATCAGAATAACCTCCCACCACCAAAAAAAAAAAACCAAAAAAAACCCCTTAATCTAGGTGTTAGCTCAAAGATTTCCTCTACCGTATGTTGAGTGATTCTCCTCCGTGTAGCTTTTACTGCTGTTATTTTTATTTTACAGAAGTCTTAAATGATTTTTTGAAAACACATGCACACACGCACGAGCTCAGTGGCTACTATCACTATGAGACAAAATCTCCCAGGACCTTTCCTTCCCTGCACTTCTTACTATCATTTTTACCATTATTATGAATAATTGTTATAGTATGGGTGTCATGTTTAAATGATGCCAATCAGACCTTGATGTGGTTTCTAGTAAGCTAGCCTGGAATGAAAGCAAGGTTTGAAAGAGCTACACTGATCATTTTAAATATGAGAGCGGTGTTTGGAGCGACCGGCAAGAAAGGATGGAAGAAATATCCTGTAACTTAGATTAAGTGCCTGGTCCCTGAGCCCTGAATATTTTCTTTAGCCTATGTAGAACCGGTGCGTTGCACTGTCAGGGTATATTTCACTCGCATTTCCTGAGAGTGGAAGCGAGGAGGGGAGTGAGTGGGAAGGGGGAAGAGATGCCTGCTAAACATGCCGTTAAGTTCAAGATTTACAACTCGCCAAGGCATCTGGAAAGCTGGGAAGCCAGTAATGCCATTACCCGTGACTGTCACTGCCAGGAGTCCACCAGGCTGGACTAGACACTGGTACTGAAGCTGTCCTGTAAAAGATGCAACTTCCACTCTTCCCATGGCCCTGTGCAAAACGCTTTCTCCTCCTGCACTAAATCTGGAGTCACACCCCAGTCACTTCTGATGTGATCTTTTTCTTTTAACTTTTCTTTTTTTTTAAATAAATGTCTATATCATATATAAACACACACACAAACATATACAGAATATAAGTTAATAAGGTGACTCATATCACTCCTGGGTCTCTCCTGCTTCTAAGCGGGGCTACCATGCAAATTACCCTCAACTTCCCCCCTGCGAGTCCTACTTTCCTACACGAGGATCCAAGCATCTCTCCCCCACTACACACACCCTCCCCCACCCCCAAAACGTAGCACCATCTAATCTGAAATGCACCTCCGGAGAGCCTAAGCTAAGCAGGGAAATGAGCGGGCAGGGATGGAGTGAGCGAGGCATTGCATGGGGAGTACATCTCTACTGCCTTTAAAGAAAACCTAAAAAGTTCCCGGGATGGACTTCGGGCACATTAAAGTAGCGCTTGGAATATGCCTGTTCAGAGACTTCTCCCCTCTGGAACTAAACTGCCACCTGTCCCTCCTGTCTTGCCTTCTCCAATACACACACACACAGGGATTTTGTGCACACACCCCTGCCCCGCTTGAGATGGGCTTCTTTATTGTTGTTTATATCCCTGTTCCCATGCTGAATAGAACCAAAATGAAATAACCTCCCACAGTAACTCACTCTCCTCCAGCTCTCGCTTTGAAGAGGACTACAAATAATAATTGTAACAGTAGCAAAAAATATTACCAAAAAAAAAAAAAAAAAAAAAGCAAAAAAGAGAAAAGAAAAGAAAGGA
>JAYRBT010000093.1:64767420-64782988 GCA_036023395.1 Myiotriccus ornatus
ACCACGACATTTTTTGGTGGAGAATGCGGGCAGAGACTGCCCAGAGAGGCAGTGGCCGAGTCAAACCCCGACAACTTGTTTTACAAAACCCATTCTTGCTCCTCTTTTATTCTCCAAGTAGCCAGAGGGAATGACAGTCAGGGTCCAGCATTAATGCTGCTGATTTCACGTGTCTTGTTCTAACACAGATTCATGGCACAGGACCAAGTGTTGACTCTGTGTGTGTTTGGGAGGCTGTGAGACCATGTATGAGTGCATCCACACATGCACATGTGGGGAAATACTGTAGACAGAAAAAGAGGGTACTCTACAGCCAAATGTGCAAAAATGTTCCTCATCAGCTTTCTCTTATAGCTTCACAGTATTCTTAAAGAGCTTATTTTTCCTTCTATCTGTCTCTCTGCCTGTTTTGCTCCCTATTTGTTTGTCTAAATATTTACAAATATATCAGTTCTTTCCTGTCTGATAGATGATATTTCTACCTGTGTTATTTGTTACTGGTGTTGCAAATATGTTCAGTTTCCGTAACTGCCAAATTTCTAAATCCATTCTAGAATACACGAACGTAATAAAATTTAGACCAGTTGTTATACTGTTTTAAACTTATGTGTATATATATATATATATTTATTTTTTTTTTAGTCTGTTTATGTCCAGAATACTAAATCACCTATACAGTGGTTTGTCTTCTAAAGGCCAGACATGCAGATGGGGACAGTAAAGGAAATAAACAACTATAGTCAAACTGTTCAGGGCTTCATCAGCAAAGGGAGACCATACTCATGGTTTTAGTTAACTGCTGAGCCAAGCCCACATTAATTAGCTTGTGAAATAAAACCAGAAGTTGTCTGTCTGCTGTGTCTTAACCCAAATATGCATTCTCCAGGAAAGTTTAAAAAACTTTAAAATGACTTTTACACCTGGGAGCTGGTTTTCTCTCAGACACCCTTCCCATATCTCAGGAAAACGGTGCATTGCATGTACCTTCCCATGTTCTAAAAGTAATAGTTACAGTACAAGTGACAGCGTAGTACAAAGATTCAGACTCTATTTGTTCCATTGACTGCAATACGAGGGTGAAGAGGTCTCTTCCTGTATTTCCAGCTGGTGGGTTGTGCTAGGCCTGAAATTAGAACAGAAAATTTTTCATCCTTTGTGCTTTCTGCATGTATCCATTTAATTTAGGAGCCCCAGGTACCTCTGCAGCTGATGTCGAAAGATTGGTGTTATTGAGGGCTGTTATCCCTCCAGACCTTTAGCTGAAGAGGAAATGGTAGATTTGAATACAGAAAGCAGAAGTGGCAGATCTCTAGGAGGCAACAGATGAGAAAAATGCTTAGAAAAGGTCAAAAGAGGGAGTAGGAAAGCGGGGGGGGGGGCGGAGGGAGAGAGAGACCGTGAAAGGGAATGCAGGGGTGAAGGGAAAGCTCTAACTCAAGGTGAAGGCAGGAGAAGGTAAAAGAACTACAGCTTCCAGGAAGAACTAGAAAAGTCTTGATGAGGAAATGCATTGGGATAAGAAATGCAGAGGTTATCAGAAAAAAAAATAGGTGGGTAAGGCAACTGATGCTTTTCTAAAGAAGCTCTAAACAGGCACTTAAGGAAACTAGATTCAAGAGCTTGGAGAGGTAAAAGTATAAAGTCAGAGAGGCTGTGCATGTGGAGAAATTACAAAAAATACATAGGCACTTCCAGAGTCCATAACGGTGTAACAGGTCGCTGAACCTTGCCATAATTCCACAGTCTTGAATTAATCAAGGAGTCTGAACTAAGTGTTCCAGCTCCATCTACAGTGGCTCCTCATGGAAACCTTCTAACTCTACCATCTATTATGTTGTGACAGGAAATAATGGAATGAGCGTAAAGATGTCACGACCTTTGTGAATTTATCTACACTGAAAGAGTACATAAGATGAACAGAGAAGTTTGTACATGCATTTACATGCATATTTTGACATTGAGACTTAGGATATGCCAGCATTAGCTTCACATACAGCTGTAAGTCAGCTTCCTTAGTAATGCATGTAAGAGAGATTCTAATCCCTTGAAGAACCAGGGTCATGGGGAAATCACCTACTTTAAAGATTTTAGATGGCTGAAACAAATTATGTAATGAGGTCACAATCCTGCCCATAGCAACATATTTTGTATCTTTGGGGTTCAGTTGTCACAAAATGAAACATTTTTCACCAAGAGATATCTATCTCTAGGTGATCCTTTTTTTTGCAACCATACAGCTGATTCAGTTGAATTTCTGTAACTCCATATAGCATGTGAGCCTCAGGTCTGAGGAAGACTTTGCTACCAATATGCGGTCCAATTAGGCTGGAAGGGCCTGAAAACTTTAGCTGTTTTCCAGTCACCTCAAGAGCTCAAATTAAGGCAAGAGTCTGGCTGGTGGCTTGCAAGTTCCCATTCCAGAAAGTGGACTAATCTGGATTTCAGAACGCACAGTAGTTTGTGCTTTACTGAAGATGTATGTACAGTTTTTGGTGAGTGAATTTGACAAGGAATTTCCTTCCCAAGGGAGCAAGTGCTGGTGCCCAAAGGACGTCAGTTCCCTGCATCTTTGCCTCTACCAAGCTTCATAGAAAATCTAGATCAGGTTTCACAGCCCATCCTAGAAAACCACAGTTTTTTAATCTAAAAGTAAGAGCTCTTTCATACAAATGTGAATTCTGTTTTAAAGATGGGTATAAAATACGACGTAAGGAACTGCTCTTTTGTGCCAAACAAATAAGAAATGTTGTTGTTGTTAAAATCCTCTATTCTATTTTTTATGAAAATAAGAGCTGTGTGAGGATGAAACCTCTGCCTAAACACATAAGACACAAAGACACAATATCCTACACCATGCCCCTTGGTTTCAAAGCACAAAGATTCATCTCAAGTGTTTTTAAGCACTGAAAGCAGCAAAGAATTCTTTATTATTGCCTCCCAAGTGTACACATCAAATGCATAAGTATACATTTTAAGGAAGTCTTTTGGCTGTCATATCCCCTTTTCTTTCTTTCAAACCACTTGATTTGGTCAGCAGCAGACTATGTGCCAAATCATCCCCAGTCATCATATTTCATTTGATTTTGCTGTACTTGCCACAGAACATGTTGAAGGCTTGAAAATCAAAACTCAGTAATGTCAGGTGAGTTGGGAGGGCATTCTGCCTTCTGGTAAAACAGCCAAACAATCTCAGTATGTACCCTAATATTGGCCTTGGTATTCTGGGACATTTCTGCCACATATAGATTTCAATGGTTTTAATTACTGTTGTGACATTATTAGGATCATATTCTTCTTGTACTTAAGCTCATGTAACTGGAAGACACTCTGTTATAAGTGCATTTACGTGTGAGCTGGGGTCAGGTTGAGCAGTATTGGTTCCCAAACTTAACTGAGTACAGAACAGCTTGTAGACCCAACAGTGTTTCTGTGTCCCTGAGTTCATATTAGGATGAGATTCAGGACTGCATCAAGGCTCCTGTGCCATGGTTTCCATGGAAAGGAAAGTGAGACATGCAGTCTGGATGGAAACTATTGTGTGATTTTTTCAGATCCCCCTGGTTTGAGTAATCAGGGAATTAGAATAATGATGATTTAATGAAAGGAACAAAATAAGTATTTGCTAGTCAGTTTGGATGCAGTCTTTATATACTTTGGCTTAAACTGAACCTTAAAGCATTCAGTAGACTTTCCAAGGTTCTGACATTTGCATTGTACTGTAAGTAAGGGATGTGAAGAAGAACTTAGTTTAATTCCTGAATCTAGTGCTGCTCACAGTAGTGACTTCATCTGTTTATGCCGACCTCTAGTTTCCCATTTACACTCAGCAATAGACTCAGTAACGAAGAGCCATTCTGTTTTTTTCAAAATTGGTGATTTTAGATTTTGGCCCATATGAGACCCCAAAAACAGAGAGGTGAACCTCCAACTCAGTTTCTGGATGACATTCTATTACTGACTAGTCAAAATTAGCAGGTGGAGGTGCTTTTATTCATTCTATAAACACAGAGATTAATATGGAAAAATTCACAAGTAGTCACCAGCTCAAGTGAATTCCTAAAATTAAGTGGGCAAGTTTCAGATCCAAGTTCATAAATCATCCACAAATTCACAGAGGAAAGGTGACTATGGTATATAAATACCATATGACAAATAGCAGTTTCCCTGGACACTATCTCTGGACATTATCTCCCAGTAATTTCCTGGGAGATAACTTGCGTGATGGTGGACTGAGGTGACTGGGAATCTTAGAAACAATGAAACAGTCTTCTGCAATACGACTCAATGCATACGATGAATGCAAAAGGCTGAATGTAATGCTGTTGTTGGCCCTTATCCAGTCTTCTGATTGAATAACAGTCTGCAATCCTGTACACACTCAATCAGACAATGTCCAAGATGGAGGAAAAGAAAGCAAAGACTGGCACAGTCATAAATGCACTGTCAAATGTGAGGACTTGGATGTGATAATAGTGGGTTTTTCTAAAGAGAGTGGAAGGTGTGATGTGCTTGAAGCCATCCTCTCAGAGGCTGGCCAGGGGGAAGTTCAACATCCCTTGGCAACAAGGAAACAGATGAATATAGAGTTAATAATGTTCCCAAGACCAGCATTCTCCTGCTGAAACAGATTCTAATATAGAAGGCTACATGTGAGCTATTTTTGTGCCTACAATGACTGCTGTGTTTGCCTCTACTCCCAGCATCACTCTCATTGTACTGTATGTAAAGCACTTTAGGACACATTGGCTATGAAAGGAAGTTCAATTTGTGAAACCAAATTCTATTTTACCCTCCGTCGCTGCACACTGAGCCGGGTCAGCTCTGCATTCATTTAATTTCCCCCCCCGCCCAGAATTTCCAGCTCCTGCCTGCCTTTGGAGTTACCAAGGAAGCGCACACATGATTTTATATAAGTCATACAGATATTATGGTTTTATGTGTAAAAATATATACATGCTTGCACATACACAGGGAGACTATTTAGAAATGACTCATAATGACAAGCAAGAGACAGGGAAAAATATCAGTTCATGCCTTTCTTTGCTTGAAATTTTATGTTGCTTTTCTGCTGAATGATATTCCTTTACTATCTACATAATGAATGCCCTCTTTCTACAGATAATTAAAGAGATGCCGCCCATATCCCACTAACATTATATATTTATACACGATAAACTTCTATTAATAAACATGTGAGATTGTTGCAACTGAACAAAACCTCACAAGTCTTCATTATTTCCCTCCACTTGGGCACTTTATTATCTTTCTCCTTATATGTTTAGCACTGGTGAGAGATGCCAGAGAAACAGTCTCAGTAAAAGGACAAGGCAACATTGCCTGTTGTCTCACACCTGGAGTCTGATGATTTGGACTGACTCCTTCATTCTGATCTCTGGCATGGCTGTGGGCCACTTTGCTTTGTGTTTCATGAGCTAGATGAAATGAATCATGAGGAGATTTATTTCTCCCTTACTTCACTCCCCCACACAGAGTCTTTCAAGGAAACAATATAAAGCCACTGTCTTTTTTAAGGCCAAATACTAGCACATGGAATATTACTGTTTGTCTCCAGACTGTGATCCTATGCGCGCCCCCTCAGCCTGTGAAAAATCTCCATCTGAATGTGTGTGGTGACTCATCTTGGACTCCAGTTTTCTGGTCTTCCTTGTAAAAGTAGAACCAGGGGAAGCTGTATTAGACCAACAAGTGAAGCAGGAAAAAAAAGAAAAAAAAAACACAAGCCAACAACCAAAATCCAAACCCGAAACAGTCATTACATGAGCTGGTAGAAGGCCTTGAAGAAATCTAATTGTTGAGGAAGTATTTAGTGTTAGGTATTTGTTTTGTTTTGTTTTGTTTTCTTTAGCAATATGGCTTGATTAATAAAAAGATTTATCTTTTTTTTTCCAACTCACCTTATTCCTATGCTTAAATAATTCTCACTACAAACCAGTACCACTATCATATATTGCACCTCTGGAAGAGGAAACACGTAATACTCAGCTCTGTAAAAGAGTCTACAAGAAAACAGACTTTTCTCAGCCTACAAAACGACAAGCACATATAAAGCACATGTTGCAGGCTGGCATCTTCTCTGTGTGCTAAGGAAGCTGAAATGAGCTGTTCTTGCTCTATAACCAGTGGACTCAGGTGACCTCCAAGATGCAGAGATGAAGAAGAAAGCTAGATTTTATTATTTGATTTTCCCACTAAACAAAACACATGAACAATATTGTCATACATATTCCTCACTTACTGCATGACTGTGGTCAAGAGAAACTGCAGATAATGAAGCAAAGCTAGTTCAAGTTTAACCCATATGGTATTCACCTGGTTCCCGTAGCTTGGCCTCAAACCCAAGCAAAAGGATTTGCTCCACTTCCTTCTTTCCTGCTCAGCATTCATCATTTCATCTCATTCTCCTGCTCCCCTGCTAAGCTGTGAGTTGGTTTTGGTTTGATTTCTTTCTTTTTCTCTCTTTTGTCAAGTCTGTTAACAATCATTCCTTCTCTTTCTCCCCTCTTCTTTTATCTTGGGCCCAAGAGTTTGGTTTTCTCAAGGCTTAGTTTGTCATCCCCTGTTTTTTTTTTTTTTGTTTTAACTCATTTGGAAGACAAAAACCATTTCAATTCACATTTGATTTCCCCAATAAATCCTGTTATCCCTGCCCCGTTGCCAGCCTTCTCATTCACTGTCATTATCAGTTATATCCTATTTGCCCTAATCTAGTTATCCAGTCTTTTTATCAGTTTATCTTACCAGCCCCCACCCAAGCAAACCTCCTTTGAATCCAGTAGGAGGTAAAGGCAAAGGTGTTCCTGTCCTATTTGGAGTGGATAATTCAAAAACTCACAGCATGTGACAAGGCAGTGCTGAAAGAAGACTTGGAAAACATCCATGCAAAACAGCTCACAACAGCGATTCTCCCCAGAGGCAAGGTAGGCTAAATGCTTACACCCAAGCCATGCTGCAAGCAATGATCTGGGAGTAAGATCTCCAAAACTTTGCTTCATAATATCACACTACATAGCCAGCAAAATCCTCCAGTGCTCCCACAGTTGGCAGCAGTAGGTTTCCATACTTTGCCCACTTCCTAGCCTCTCCCAGACCTTTCCAGGTACTCGCTGATGAAAAACACTCTCCTGGCAAAAAGCATTTTGGCAGGCTACATACTGTGTCCTTATTTCCCATGAATAATATAATATTTCTCATGCACTGCTCTGTGCATCTGAGTCTGGACTAAAATTATTTTTTTAAACTATTACTGTGGATTATCTAAAAGGCATGTCTTGAAATGTTTGAATTTTGTATACAAAACACCACATTTCACATGACAGATCCTTTGGAAAATGTCCACTGTTTAGTTCTCTGTGTTGAACCAATAGCCCAGAAGTGCAGTGCAATGTGTTTCACAGACAGAATGTAAAATTATTGTCCTAAGAGGCCACAGATTGTTGTGAACAGTGTTTGTTTAACAACAGCTAGAAATCGGCAAGGTTTTAGACCTGGGAGTCAAAGAAAAGCCTCCCCATTACTGGTAGCGCATCATGGAGGGTATATATGTGATTATTCTGTTTGTACTTGGCTCTGAGAGCCTCAGTGACCATCAGTGGTCAGGATTGGATTTGATATCTCTTTTGAAGGAAGGCATCTGCAAGATCACAGTATTCTTCACAACCTCAGCAGAGCCCTACTTGGTAACTGGCATGAAGTGGAAAAGGAAAGAGCTCTTTTACTGATTCATTCCCATTTCCTGAGTCACTTGTGTTTCCCTTCCAGATCTCCAACTAAGTATTATCCTAAGCTTGCATTAGTGGCAATGCCATAGTTAAAACTGAGCTGTGATACCTCATGATGTAAATGTCTCCTGAATTAAATTTTAGTGATGTAACTCTTTCTCCAATCTTTGACTCAAATTAATCAAGAAAAATACATTTTCCAAAATCATTTTCTCTTTCACATGAAGATGTCCTGATGCTTTTAGTGATTGAAAAAACCCTTAAAGACATCTTATCTAGAAAAGTGAATATCTTTTGTTTGTTTGTTTGGTTTGGTTTGGATTGTTTTTTTTTTCAGCACACCCATTAATATAAGACAATCTATCCACACTTCCTATTTCACCCTCTGACTCATCTTTAGGATTTCTCAGTCATCTGCTGTGTAGTGGGAGTTGAAATAATCAGCAGAAACGTTGGGCTCGTTTCCCTTTTTTTTCCCTAATGTCATAACTGAATCAAGATATGTAAAAGAAAAATGAAAGACTTGACAAAGACACATTAAAAAAAAAAAAAAAAACAAGTAATCTGCAGTGTTAAACTAAGTGAATGCAGCAAAATCTAATTAATAGTAATATTGTTTTTACACCTGTGCGCATTGTGGAGGCAACCAATTCTAACAACATAAGAGGGGAGAATTTAACAGCTACAATCTAGGAGATGGAGACTCAATCTCCTTCTTAAGCACGAACTCTCTGCGTGACTGTTTCTGCTGCCCATATGTCAGGGAAGAATTATAGCATCTCTTTCCTTCACAGGAATGTTGGTAGGATAAATACACTGAGGACTGGGAGGCACTCAGGTCCAGACTCATCCCACTTAACTATGACACCTGTCTGAGGAAACCAAGAAGTTTGGTTTATTCAAGGATATGAAAGTTAGAGGCAGAAGGATGGACATCTGCAGAAGGCAACTAAAGCTGCTGGAGATGTGAGTCAGCTTCAGGAGCTGCTCATCATTTTCCACTGAACTCATAGCAACCACGTACCTGGGGATGGGATGAAACTGTCTGAACACAGGTATCCAGTGATCCTTCAGATGCCCTGCAGAAGCTAAGACATGTGGTTATGGCAGATATGTATGACACAAGACTTCCAGAACAGAGGGGGATGTCCCACTGCTCTTGCCATGACAGTGGATGTCTATGTTGAAGAAACAGAATTTTTCTCAAAGTGTTTAAAATAGGTAAATAAATGGGGCCTTTGGGACAAACTCTGTGAAATCCATTGAGAAGCTAAAAGAGAAATACCCTGGTGAAGATTTCTTCTGAGAGTATACTGTGACTACTCATTTTGAGCCTACAAGGTACCTTTCCTGTTCTTTCTGCCCTCTTCTTTCAGGTTTTCCCCAAACTGTTTGTTAGTTGTCAGTTTAGGTCAGTTGTCAGTTGTCATAAGGACAGTTAAAGGATGAAATGGGTACAGTAGGTACATGTAGGAGCTTACATGTGATTTTTAATTCTGTCTTAAAACTCTGACAAATTCCTTCCTCAGCAGTGGAGATATAATGCCGGTGCATCACATCACTGGTTTCTTTCCCCATCTCTCATCTGCAGAACCTTGCCTCTCTCTTGCTGTATGTGAAAGATTGTAAACTCTCTTCTCTGTCCTCTTGATTATTCCTTTTAAACTTGCTAATAGCTGACCGGCTTTCCATTGTACTGTAGCACAGTATATAATAACCTGCAATTATTGTCCATTTAGGCTTTCCCCTGGGTCTGCTTTATTCCTGCCATCAGTGGACCTGTACACTGCTTTTCTGCTGATTTTACTACCAGATTCATTGCTGCTGAGAAGAAAAAAAAAGTCACTGATGATCTACAACCCGTTATATAATTTTCCCGTCTGTTGTTCTTTTTTTTTTTCTGTTCCTTGCCTTACTGTAGAGACTTCATGAAAATTGCTTTATAATGGACCTTCCTCAGCTGTTGCACCCTGTTCTGTACTGGATCTGTACCGCTAAACTATTTTGCTGCTGTGCTCTGTACTTCTGTACAGCAGTTACAGTCTACATGATACCTGGAGGTCAGTGTGCACAACAGCACTGCTGTGTTTTTATTCTCTTTGACTTGACTTCTCCACCCTCTTTTCTGATCTGGACAGCCACAGCAGACAGAGTCCTAGCTTTGATATTACAGTTTATTGCTTTTGATTTTCATTAAGACGGAGAAAATTTTTACACCGGGTCTGACCTATTCCTTATTATCTGCACATGAAATTTACTTTATCTACAGAGCTTCTATCTCCTGCCTTTCTTCTCAGTCTTGAGTTATGCTCGAGGCCTGGAGTATGTAGGCTAGTAAACCTTTCATCCAGTGAAGATCTTGGATTGAAATATAATGAATTTCTCAAGGCAAAGTCAAGTGGCAGTTATGTGACTTACAAGCAAAAGTGTTATTGGTGGAAGGAAGATTTCTAAACAATTCAGAGAATCCAGGCTGTTGTACATATGAGTTTACAGAGGCACACTGTTGTTACACCTACTTACTTTATGTGTTTTGTTGTGTTGTTTGTTTTTTTTTTCAAGGTAGCATTTATTACTTCCACCACCTTTGAATTTATCAAGAGTCTGTTCCTGTAACATTACAATTAGTACCCTGTGCAGTCTCGTGCAGATCCATATATGCTGCTCAAAGGGTTAAATATATACAGATGCTCATTTAGACAAAACCAACCTCTGCTGCAAATCATTAATACATATTCACAAGTGCCATTCTTTACCTCCTCCAACCCACTCTTAGGCTTGGTGGTGGGAATGATCACCCATGTCTAGATCCAGTCAGTTCCGAGGTTGCTTCACTGTTGAGTTGACCAGAGGCAAGAAGTCAGCTTTGCTGTCCTGTTTCAGAGCCCCTTCACTGCTGCTTCACCACCCCCCTGCACCTCTCCTGTGCCCAGTGGTCTTCCCGGAGGTACTTGAACCTTCACTCCAGGAGGCTGTTTGTGCTACCCTCTAGTGGCCAAAGCACAGAGAAAACTGCTAAATTAAGAACTCAGACCAAATTTTATGCAAAGGTGATAATAGATTTTATTTTCCATGACATGACATCAAAACAAATAATTTTGGAAAATGAAAAAAAACAAAAACAAAAACAAAAAACCAAACAAACCAAAGAACAGCAAATGAAAAAAGCCACCAAAACACCCAACAAATAAATCTGTTTAAAGTTAAAGGTTGGGAATGAATCTGAACTTCTAAAATAGCAGTGTCTTCTAAATAAATGTAATTTGCATAATACAAAAACCTTGATGAAATGGAACGTGATTTTGTAGTCTAGGCAGGGACTCAGAGTATTTTAAAACACCAGAGATTTGCTGTGTGAACAGAAGGCAATAGTTTGACGTTCCCACTCAACCTCAGTAAAATATGACAAAAATACTGTGTTTCCCTCACTATTTGTCTCTTTTGACTATAAATTTTCTAGCAACAGAAACTCTCCTACACGGTTCATACAGCTCAGTGAAGATCTTCTCTAGGTTGAACCCGACCACAACAGTGAAACAAATAAATAATATTTGATGAATTACAAGGCTGTCGAAAATGAGAGGAGATGGAACTCAGTGGTGGAGAACTGCTGACCAAAGACAGATGTCTGAGAGCTGTGGGGGAGAGTGAGAGGGTTTCCAAAGTTATTGATCCATCTGAGGTTCTGGAGTCTACTGTAGGACTCGTGAAAGGCGAGGGAGAAAACTCAGGTAAAGACAAGGAAGGTTAAAGGGACGATACATCTAATTGACCACTGAAGAAAAATGAACCAAAGACATGAAACTGCGGGCTGCAGAGTCACAACTGACACTGAGATTTAACATCTATAACAAAGCAACTAAATATCCCCCAATGTTCCTCTCCTTTCTAGCCCTCACCAAGAATTATTTCAAATGTCCAAATGGGACCATTTTGGGTCTGTTTTTTTCTTAGAAATTCATAGATTTTTGTAGAGAAAATAGGCTCAGCAAAAAAATGTATGAAATCCTGGGGGACAGAACCAGCAGAAATCCTTTTCTTCCAGTCTTGCTTTTCAAAACGGTGGAAATAACATTTGATAGAAGACCTGTTTCAATCCCAGACTCAAACCAGGTATTTTACGGCTACTTGAAAGGCTGCTGGGAGCTATGGTAGAGATGTTCACACATACTCCTGGCCGGTGCTATAACCCTCCCAAAAAGCTGAAGGCCCTTTAGCAAATGGTTTCAGAAAACTCAGAGCTTCCCTCTGTGCATCTGCAATGAGGAAATTTAACTACTAGTTGTTTGAATACTCAGATGGTTCCAACTGTTTTCAATACACAAGGTCACCAACATCTAGAGAAGAAGAAACCTAGATGGAGGTTCAGACCAGTAGTTTAAGATTAAAAAAAAAAAAATCTCAACCAAACTTTTTAACTGGTTTAGGTAGAGTGAGGCATCATCCAATTGTGATTACCTAGTAGTTCATAATCATCTTACAGCGATGCGCCCAGGCAACTCTATTTCTTTTATTAGGCAAGTGGAAGAGAGTTCCCATTTTGGTTGTACTGTGCTAGTGGAGACTATGGGGTTATTTTAGTCTCATGAAATAGTAACCCTTAATTTGAGGGGCTTGATGCAGTAGGCAAAAATCAAAGCAAGACTTACATTTATAAAAAACTCATGAGTTTGGCAAATAGAGGGTAAGACAGCAGCCGAGAGTTTTGAATTGAAAGCTTAGTGGTTAAATATGGTTGCTCAGTGTTTGTCTTCAAACACTCCCAAGGAAGGAGGGCAGGCAACCTAGATATAAAGTGGAAGAACAGATTAACCCTGACATTTCTAGGTCAAGGGAATAACCGAGGTCATGCCTTTCCCAGGCCCACCAAAGTCACATCTGTGCAGATCAGGAGAGCTCATGGAAGTACTAATACAAAATTCAGGAGGGCAAATGGTGCCGCTACTCTTCAAAATGCAACATGTTAACAATTATTTTTGTTTTCACTCACTACATCACTGTGCATGTTCTACCCTGTCTCTCCAAAGCAATCTTATAAATCATTGAAGAGAATGGTTCTATTTTTGCCTCAAATATCCTAGCCTTGAAATCTCATGAATATTTTCCAAATTAGGTCTTCAGTTTACTAGATCATACACTTCTGTTTCTGTATGTTATGGAGAGTTTCTGTCTAAGAAGAAACAAAATTTGACTCTGGTTAGTAAGACATGGGAGATAACTCAGGATTAGAATGTAGAATCATAAAATAATGTATTCCATTGTCCTTCTAAGTTTGGTTTTCTGCCTGTTTTGGGCCTGACAGCTCACTGCTTTTTAAAGAACCTCCAGAAATGGAGATGTTACAAGCTTCCCAAGCAGTTTATTCAGCTACTTAACTATTCTCCATCAGGAGAACATATTACTGATGTCTAATTTAAATATTCTTTGCTGTAATTTAAGTCCAAGCCTTCTTTTCCTGTCCTCGGTGACTCTGAAAAATAATTCACCACACTTGCCTTGGCAAATCTTGAACTGAGGAACCATTACTTTTCCACCAGTAGTCCTCTCTTTTCTAGACAAACTGCACCAGTTGCTTCAACTTTTCTTTTGGAGGACAGTTATAGCTTAACCATGTTTTTAGCAACATATGTACATCCATATTACGTCCATTCTGTTCTTTTCTCATTAGGATTTCTTTTTTTAATTCCTGTCTCACACATCAATATAAATATGAGTGGTTTCATAGTTAGCCTTAATTGTCTATAACTCTGTATGTCACCCTCTGCCATCTGACAGTAGTTTAGAGAAGGCACTACAGCATATGACACCTGTAGTGATGGATCTTTCTGTAGCTCTGGTACTGTCAGACACAAGGACTTTAGGAGCTGTGTTTTAGTCTGTGTAATAACTGTAGGTTTCAGCACAGTGATTCTAGTTTTTCCATCTAAGGCTCCAAGCCATGCCACCCAGTAAGTGAGGACATAGCTACATTCCTGAAAAACCTAGAGCCCAGCCAGCGGGCAAATATTTTATTTCTAGGACTTATGGAGTGAGAACAAGTATTGTCTTCGTCGCAGATTACACAGAAAACTCTGTTCAGCTGCCTTCTCTGATACCTGTATCACTATGGGTAAGTCATTAAGCTTTCTTTTGTCAAAATTTCCTCTCACTTTAACATGGAGAAGAAGATTTCCAGAGCTCATAAGGAGAAAAGAATTTAAAACTGCATAATGGTACTAAAAAAAAAAAAAAATAAGATGCATAAATACCATTATGGCAAGAACAACCACTCTGTAACAAACTATGAAACAGTGACACTTTTCAGATTATGTGCAAAGATCTAGATACACAAAAGCAAAGGAATGACTATACCTTTTTCTGCTTAACTCATAAACAAATGCATTTGCTTCAGGAACAAATCATTATGTGTATAAAAAATACATGCCAGTTTACCTTAAATGAGATTTCCCATATATATTAATTTTACAATGAATTTGTGCTACAGGCATTTCTTATTTTGCAGTGCATACTTGGGTACCAATATCAGGATGAGAAATAAATATAAAAATTGGTTTCTTAGTGTAGCACCACTTTAAATGTCCATTTCTTGAAAACTAACAAGACTCATGCATTCGTCTATTTTCTGGGCAACACGCAAGTCTCTGTTCTTCCAATAGGTAGAATTTACAAATTGTGATTTGTACACTATGCAAACGATGGCAATTTGAAACTTTAAATGTTCTTTAAGTAGAGAGTTTGGCATTTTGTAAAGCAGATAGTAGTCCAGATAGTGGATTCATTAGATGTTGTCGGGTTTTGTCACCTCAGCAAAATAGGTCTTTTCCTCCTGGATAAGCAGCTCTGGTTACCCTGTTGCTTCCTAAGATTCATGACACTTCACATTATATGGCCCTAAATCCAGTTTCTTGCATCTCTGACATCTTGGGTGCTTGCTTATCTTCTTAGGGAAAGGAAGCAAGTGAAAAAACAAACACATAAACAGTTGAAAAACCAACAGAAAACAGCAGACCAAACCTAACCCAAAATCACTAGCTTATTTTTGTTGCAGAGAGCATGACTAGAGAAAAATATATTTCTTATCTTATCTACAAATTTCTGGTAATATTTTATTAATTAAGCTCTAAAGCTCTGATAAGCTGCAGCAAAGATTCAAGGTCTCAGTGGGTCACTTGTTGTGACCAGGACTTGACTGATGTACAGGCCTCTAAAATTCACAAGCTCACTGAGGTCTAAGAGATATCTTAAATTTCAGCTACTAAATTCAATTTCAGCTCCAGGTGCAGTTTGGGTGGTGGGCTGTGAACTCACCATTTCGGTACCTGAATGCAGTGTCTCTCCTGTGTTTCCCTGGTATACATCCTTTCTCCTCTCCTCAAGTGAGTCATGCTGGAGGAGATGAGGAAATTGCTTGCTGCACATATGAGAAAGAGAAATCTGGCTTGAGAATGTTGAAAACAGCTCAGGACAAGGAATATTTAAGGAAGGAGAAAGAGACGAAGGAGAAGTAGTGAAAATGGAAAAAGAAACTGCAGTTAGGTACTGATGAGGGGCAAAAGAGGGAAACTAAATGTGGACTGGACTGGTTAATGCATCTAATTAAAACTGAATAGGGTGTGTGACAGAAGGGTCTGAGGATGGATGCTATGGTGGGGGGCAGAAACCCGTTATGGACAGAGAATATGTGCAAGAAAGGAAATTATTTTAATTGATGAAAATGATGAGTTTTCAGTGACAGATGAGTTCACTATAGCTGGATTTTGAATATGCATAATGTGGTGTAAGGTGAGCCATTGTAAGGTCAGGTATTGGTAACTTCCATACAGTACCTG
>JAYRBT010000093.1:64797380-64832595 GCA_036023395.1 Myiotriccus ornatus
CTTTCTTCCTTTCTTTTCTTTCTTTCTTTCTTTTTTTCTTTCTTTCTTTCTTCCTTCTTTCCTTCCTTCCTTTCTTTTCTTCCTTTCTTTCTTTTCTTTCTTCCTCCATTCCTCTCTTTTTTCTTTCTTTCTCTTTTTTCCTTCTCTCTTTATCTTTCACTCTTCCTTTTCTTCTTTCACTGCCTTTCTACCTTCCTTCAAAGAGAGATTTTTTTTTTCCAACAACTTATGCAAGATTTATTTAGACAGCCACTACCTAAATCAGAACTAAAATTCTGGTAAAAGAGTAATGATTAAATCTTTGAAGCCTAAATGAAGGAAATTACATTGTCCAGTATGTCTAATGGGAGATTTATGCTTCAGATATTTGATTTATGGTATCATATAATCTTGAAAAAATAAAACTCCAACATGTTTCACATGGGTTTGGGTATCTCTCTATTTCCTAAAAAAAAAAAAAAAAAAAAAAAAAAAAAAAAAAAAAAAATCATCATAACTTAGTAATTCTAAATTGAACTCTTTATTTGAAGGACTATTAATGGTTTTTA
This sequence comes from Myiotriccus ornatus, assembly GCA_036023395.1. Classification (NCBI taxonomy): domain Eukaryota; kingdom Metazoa; phylum Chordata; class Aves; order Passeriformes; family Tyrannidae; genus Myiotriccus; species Myiotriccus ornatus. Next base: position 64,797,929 of record JAYRBT010000093.1, read on the forward strand.
ATCTTGTTAGTATTTTAAAATATTAAAACTACCATTCAAAATAGAAAACTTACGTACCTTTTTTTAGTATTAGTATGAATTAGTATAAGTTTTTTAATGTGGACTAAATTATAGGGTTTCATGAAAAGGTACTTTTGGAAATGAAACACGATCAGGAAGTTCAATCCTAGATTCAGACTTGAATGTTTTTTTTGAAGGTCTGAATGTTTTTTTGAAGATTCAAAAAACTTGTTAATTACTGATTTTCCCCTCCTATACATTCCTCTGGCCAGCCTTCGCCACGTTAAGGAATCTATCTGGAATGAGAACCATTTAGAAAAGTTTTCTCATAATTGTAAACATAGTGTTTGTGGCTTTGTTAAATGGACACTGTAAATTTAGTTCAGGATTAATATGTAGGTTTAATACTTGCTATTTTCTGTAATTTAGCTATATCTACTTCATCTTTCTCTCATCCATAAAATTTCAAAACTATACTCTAGCGGAAATTAAACCAGGGCTATCAAAATGATCAGAACTTGTTAAGGAGATGTGATTTTTCTGTTTCAAAGTGGGCATGGGGCAGAAAAGTGGAAAAAAATGAGGTTTTTTTTCCTAGTTTTTATATACTTCTAAACTTTCCTAACCGTACATTAAAAGTGTCATTCAACCTACTAGATATGAAGTGTTAAATATCTCCATATGATGCCTTAAATGCAAACAGCAAAATATTCCAAAATTGTAATTGGAAATGAGGAAGTGAAATAGATTGTAAACCTGAACTTAAACTGATTTTTCAATTTCAGTGTCCCATTATGCAGAAACATAAAACACAACAACAACAAAAGAAAGGAGATCAGATTCTTCATTAAAAAATTGAGAACCAAATTACTCACTCTGGAATCACTATCTGTAAGGGGGGAGGGTTGCAGACAATTTGAGGGATTCATGTGGGTAGAAGGTGTGCTTCTCTTTTCCTTTTTAATAGGTGGAAGGGAAGGCTTGGTACTTCTTGTTTTTGCTATATATCTTCATGATTTTGGAGAAAGGGTGATGTTCTGTGATCCAAGGTGGAATTTATCCAGACAGGGAAACATCTCTCTTTTGGATACTCAGCTTTTCTTTCATGTTTTCCCACTTTAATGTTAAATGGGTCACAGGACTTGCAGCCTACCCACCTTTCTAAACTATCTATGCTTCCTTCTGTTGTCTGAGATAACCAGCAGTGATTAGAATTGCTTGATATTTCAGGCAGAGGCGTGAGGTGGAAATGCTCCCAGCCTATTGGTAAGCAAAGTAGGCAGAGCTGGTTTCACTGGTAGCAGGAAGATGAGTGGTTTAGCATCAGACATTATATACTTGGAAGAAATAAAAAAAATCAGGAAAAATATAAATAAAAAAGAGTGCAAAGTTTTATTGTCAAGCGCGGCTGTCACTTCATGAAACCAGAGTCATATATAAGATATATGTGACATACTAATAGGAAGTAATTTACCCAAGGATGTTTTTGTGCCTTGAAGTGCCTTCAACATTTCTGCTTTGAAAACTTTGCAAGTGTGTATGCATCAGAGCAGTTACCGAGGTGCTGAAGTTCCCAATTTGTGCACAATGTGACTTTTATAATGCTATTAAACTCATCTCACGGAAAGCGGTGTGCACAAAACAATGATACATGAGATCTCAAGGAGGCTGCTGAATGGGGGAGAAGACTGGAGTGAGGAGAAAGCTTTTATAAAGTCACTTTGAGAATGAACCTCTGCTCCGGAAACCTTCCGTTTATTCACATTGGAAATTGTCTCCTGCATTTTGGGCTGAGATTCATGCATGTGATGGTTTTGTCTGGGGTAGACTTAATTTTGTTCAAAGTGTCTACTATGGGGCTGTCTTTTGGATTTTTTTCTGAAAAACTGATGATAATACAGAGCTGATGTTGCTGCTGGGCAGTGCTTGCACTGAGTCAAGCACTTTTCTGCTTCTCACCCCACCCCACCAGTGAAGGGCCTGGGGGTGCACAAGAGGATGGGAGGGGACACCCCTGAGACAACTGACCTCAGCATACAAAGCTGAGGGAACAAAAAGATGGGAGGTGTGTGTGTGGAAAGTTTGGAGTAATGGCATTTGTCTTGCCAAGTCACCACTATGTGTGAGGGAGTCCTGCTTTCCTGGGGATGGCTGAGCACCTGCCTACTGGTAAGTGCTGGATTAATTCCTTGCTTTGGTTTGCTTGTGTGCACGGCTCTTGGTTTACCCGTCTTCATCTCAACTTGTGAGTCTTCTCGCTTTTACTCTTCCCATTCCCTCCCCGTCCCACCGAGGCAGGGCAGTGAGTGAGCGCCTGTGTGGGCTTGGCTTCTGTCCGTATTTGAACCATGACAGTGCTGCCTGCATGCCTCATGTCCTCTGCATAATAAATTACATGCATCTGCTTTTTCTTGCTGAAGTAAATTCAGTATTGTAGTCATCTATTTATCTCTAGCATGGGACAGAGACAGCCCGAGATCCCCTCCTGTCCCATGAGGTCTCACTTGAAGTGATGGCCTGGGACGAGGACATAGGATTTGTAACTGTACTGGTCATGCAATCATCAATAACATCTCACCATTTTCCATCTGAAATGTAGCTCTTTTCTCTCTTACCCGTGCTTCTGCCTTGCCCACATGCCCTGCTCTTTTCTCATCTGTCTCTTTTTTGCATCCTAACTGTAAATTCAGGAGATTTTTTGTCACCTGTGTGAGCAGGAGCACCATGGTGCCCAGTTCTGGGTATGGGGTTTTTAAGGAGTTTATTGGAACACAAGTAAACCCCACAACTTCGCAGCTGAAAATGCACTCCATCCTCCTTTTTGTGTGCTGGGACAGTTCTGAACATTTCTTTTGCCCCATGGGAGGTGGACTGAGGACACCAAATTAATTTTCTATTGAAAGGTGGTGGGATTATGATGGACCTGGGAGAGATTTCCCTGTATGGTAGGAAAATCTAAATCTGTGATTTTCCTTTGTCCATTCATAAAATAGCAATAAAAAACCCCTTTAGAACAAACAATAAACATGTTGCTTCAAAATGAAATTCCCTGGAGGAAAAAAAAATTGAGCGAGGTGAAGGTCAGTCTAAATATTTTGCTGTACTAAGTTCAGAGCATTTCATTCACAGTAAAACTATATATGACTTTTTTAATGCACTAAATCAATGGGGGTTTTAAGGTATTTTGATATTTTAAAAGAAATATCCCACGTGGAAGGTTTTACCACAGTATGTTTTGTCACCATCATTATGCTTCTTTTGTTTTCCTCCTCACATGAAATTTGCTAGAACACAACACATTTTTAGGCATTTTGAAAGATGTAATTTTCCTCACCAGGCTGGCATTCTGACAACATTGCTTTGAACAGTTTTAAATGGCACAGACCCTGGCTCCGAAATGCTCCTCCCAATTTAAGGCATCTAAACTAGAAATGCAGGTTCTATGGGCTTCTGTTGTCACGAGAGAGAGAGATAGAGACACCTTCAAAAGGCAGTTGAGAACCTCCAGATCTGACTCTCCAGTCTCTGCTGTTCACACTGGTAGAAATTAAGCTGTAGCAATACAGGCTTCAGTTACAACACATGAATCCAGCAGGTCTGGTAAACACGTGGAGCATACGTGAAATTGACCACTACCACTGTTTCGGGCAGCTGTTTGAAGACTAACAAAGGTTCTGCTGTACAAGATCCCAGACTATTCCACTCTATTTCAGAGTGGTCCTTTTCCTCATGAAGATTTACGCTTAGTCAGACACTTAAACATGTTGGACGTACTCAGGCTTGGATTCGACAGCTAGGCACAAGTAAAACCCAATACAGGTGGGCTTCAGTGTAGGAGTATCTGTTTAGTTAGGAAAAGGAATAGGCCTGGCTCTGTCCTCTTGCTCCACTGGTCTTCAGAGCTGATGTAGCTCTAAATGGTCTTACATCACAGCAAGGAGAAAGCAGTGGAAGAAGATAAGCCGTGATAACTTAAGACCTACTCCTGAGATGGTCCAATTAATACATTTCCTTCTGTCCATGCCTCCTTCTTCCTAAAGACACAGCTTGAGTCTTTGTCTGGGGTATGAACGTGAAAATATCTGTATGTGAGTTTGTGCCCCTGTTTCTCTCCCCTCCTCTTCAATTTTTTTTTAAATGGTATTCAGGGAGAGTCATACTTTTATTTTTCAAATTACATTAAGGAATTGTATTAAATATAGGATTTGGGACTTGGCAAATCAAACAGCACATTGTACTCCTATGGAGACAAAAGGTGACTGAACAGTTTAGCCAGCTGACATACAGGCAAAAGTAATGCTCCACGGTAAGAGGATTGCAGGCTCTATTGTTGGGCCCACAACAGGAACCAACTTATTGCAACATTAATTTCCCATCTCACATAGAAGTTATTTAAGGGAGAAGACTAACAAGCAAGCAGTACCCACAGTTTAATCCTATTGTCACCCTGATGGATTGAGATTTGCTGCTGGGTTGTAGAGGTGGAATGAGGCTGCTTTGTTATTATTTCAACTGCATTTGGTGGGGGGAAAAAAACAACTCCAGGATTAGGAAAACATGGCTTCTGCTACCTTTAGATAGTCAGGAACTGCCGTTCTGTTAGAGTAAAATTATATCTTAGTGATGCAGGAATTCTTCACTCAGGAATGATAAAAATATTTTTAACTGTAATTAAGACTTGTGAAATGTCTCTTTTTTTGGCTACATCTGTTCTTATGACTTCATTTCTCATTCGCCTTTTTAAAATTCGTATAGCAGCAGTCACAGCAGAACACAGGGCCAAGTGTAGTAGTTAAGGCATGTTTCCTACTCTCTGCATCTTGGAAATAATTGTAGAAGTTCACCTATAGTTGTACATTTTTTCTGTAAGCCCAAGGTGTGACATTACTTGGCTTTGCAGTTACAAGCAACTGCTTTACTGATGTGGAACAACAGCAGCAATCTCCAGCAGACTAGCCATTCAAATATTTAATTCTCCAGATTTGGACTAGGTATGAGAGCCTCTAGTGATCCTTTTCGGCACAAAACTGTTTAACCTTATACAGAAAGAAAGGTAGTCACAGCTTTGGATCATCAAGCATGCATACTGTAGGTTAAGTTTATCCAAATCTTCAGCTGATGTTGATGGTCATAATTCTACTAAAATCAGAAAGCGTCATAGTGATTTACATAAATAAGACAACTAAACCTGCAGGTTTTATGGCTTTCTTGAAAGAGATGGCTTCTTTTCAAGGTATTCACAGTCAGGGTGAACAACAGAGGAGGAAACCAGGAGTTCTCATTGTTTGTGTTGAAATCACAAATCTAGGCCATTTACAGGCAGTCACCGTTTCTTAGGCTTAGCACAGGACTCAAACTAAAACCAAACCCCCACAAATCTCTTGAAATGAAAATTACCTTTTTTTTTTTTTTTCCTGGAAATACTTGTTATTTTGTTGGGTTTTTTTTGAGGTGGTTCTTATTTTTCCAGTTTGCTGAAACCCGTACTTACAAGTGTACACTCATCATTTTTATCTTAATTATACTTAAGGAAAAAAAAGAAAACAAAACCACTCCCCACCATTTAAATTGCCCATGAACAGTGTTTGCTTATTTTTTTAGCCAGTTTTAATTGAAAATATATCTTTGCTTTCAGGCAACTGGCCTAAAGCAGAACCTTTTTTCCTTGAGGCACATAAAAATGTTGTCTTCCTCTCCTCTTTATTTGACTGCATCAGTCTAGCATTCCGAATGGCACCATGGCTTTTCCTAATGTTCCTCATTATATCATTTAGTCATATCTATGTTTCTTTCTCATGTATGTGTATTACATTTTTTGCTGCTCAACACTTTATTCCATACGGATGGAACATATTCAAGGGCCTGTCAGTCTGACAGCCTTTCTCAGTCTTCTTTAAAAATAATCTCTTTAAATATTTCTTGATCCACATCTCTGCCTTATGCTCTTTGGAGCAAGGAACATATCAGATTTTTAAGTACAAGGAGTTCCTTTCTACAATTAGTAAACCATTTTGAAGGGTAGAAATCTGATACACAGTTCTCAAAAAAAGGCAAAAATATGCAAAATATCAGCCAGTCCTCTTTACATAATTCTGGTGCCAGCATAAAGGTTTTATACTCCCCAAATACCTTCTTTCAAATAGATTTGAGGCACGTCTATTGGAAGTGTCTGCTTGCACCATTTTAAGTCGTGTGTGAGGTCCCCAGTTTCCTCTTATAGCTTGTTCCTGAACTTTAACAGCCATCATCTTCCAGCCCAACTCTGGAATCTTTGATCAGAAATTACTGCAGATCCCTGCTCAGTGGCTCATTTGCATTTAATATAACTATAGCTATTTAAAAATTATGAATTTGGGATTCATTTCACCTAATTTTAGTTAACTGCAGGGTAAGTGTCTACATACGAGCCAGTTTTCTGAGCTCTAGTTGCTAAAATTGTGGGACTCCACAGAGGGATTCCTCTGATTAAATGCTGAGCCTACTTCAGACAGAGCTTGATTACTCTCCAGAATACACTGGCTCTCCGTGAAAAAGGATCCTGAGCACTGGGTTCACATTGCAGGACAGAAGGCCTCTGGATGCTATTTGTCAGCTCACATGGATACCTTGGGTCATCAGATGTCAGTGTGTGCAAGTGAGCTGAGCCCCAACATCCAGAAATTTCTGAGCTGTCTTGATTCCCTCAAATCATCAAGGAGAGAGAGCTGGGAGGAATTTATTTTGGGAGGTGAGTTTAGCTCACTCTCTGCTATACAGGAAAATGACGTGCCTAAAGTTTAAATCAGCTGGAGTGTTCTGCTGTGAAACTCACCCTGGTTTACACGAGGGGGATCAGATCAACCTCTTAATAGTGCTTTTAAAGAAACACATCCTTTTGTCATGCCTCAGAACTGAATCTTAATCTACTTTGGCTTGGAAGGTTGTTTCTGCCCTTGATTTGTAGAGGAGCCCAGGGCAGTTGCCTATTTACTTATTTCAATGTTTCTTTACCTGAGCAGTGGATAATAATCTCACAGGGGTTTTGTTATTTATTAGTAACACTGATACAGCACTGATTATATACAGACATATTTAGTATCACATTATGTTAGATGCTGTAAAAGTAAATCAAACGATACAATTTCTATTTCACAGAATTTGCAGCCTGAAAGAAAATATGCAACAAAAGCATCTTAATAAAGATGTGAGGTTGGTAAGGATGAACAAAATTAATCATACAAAATCCATAGCCAATCAGAAGTAGCAATTATAAGTCATTACCTGATATTTTTCAGTGCTGTTACATGTTTGGATGAAAGTCTCCAGACAGGCTAATGCCTGTGTTAGTGAATCATATAGGGGATGAGTATTTTAAGCAGACTTGCTATATTTGGTAGAATAAATGTTTGTGTTATGCCAAAAAAAAACCCAGAAAAAAACCCCAAACATATTTGCTTTGAAATATTTGGAACAGAATTCAACTTATATTTAGTAAAATTCATTGTTGTGGAAATTAACTTCTCCACATTTAATGTGCAACAGTTCAGCAACAAGACTGAACCTATTTTGATTTTTTTTCACATAAAATTTATTTTTGCAGCGCTTATAGTAAGTTTGATCTAGTGGATTTGATTAGAGAAAAAATATACCACGGCAGGAGAATCAGATTAGCTGCATAGGAGAGGAAATACACGTTGTACTGAAGCAAACGAGCCAAACATACGCAGAAGTCCAGAGCAATTTAACACACAACCTTCTCTCTAGAACAGTGTCATACTGCCATACACTAGGTACTAAGGCACCCATGCTAGCAGTGCAGTTATCCTAGACAACATCCACAGCCATCAGAGAGCAGCAGTCTCATACTGAGAATTATTTTCAGCATGGCTGAATCTCAGCCCAAAGATCTGATGGTAAAAGGACTAGACTTTGTGCATCAGAAGCTGGTGTAGCTGATTTAATTGGACAATATAGTGTAATTTACTAATTTAGATGTATATATATATGTACTCACCTGTGCGGGATTGTGACATAAAACTGCAACACAAGTAATCATTATAGACCCCAGCAGCTGTTTAGGAACAGGTTCATAATAACATGCTGTTACTTACTGTTGTAGGATCATCTGCTCTGTGCAAACTTCAGTTTGTATGTGATAGTCCATAAGTGAAGGATCCAGATAAATGAAAAATGTATAGGACTGATATGGGAACAAAACAGGACATGCGATAAGGAAAGGCTGAGAAACCTGGGATTGTTCAGCCTGGAATAGAAAAGGCATCAGAGTGACTTAATTGTGGCCTTCCAGTACCGAAAGGGACCCTACAAGAAAGATGGAGAGGAACTTTCTACAAGGGCATGTAGTAACAAAAGAAAGGGGAAAGGCTTCAAACTGAAAGTGAAGAGTTTTAGTTTATATGTTAGGACAAAACTCTCTTCTGTGGGGTTGGTGAGGCACCAGAACAGGTTGCCCAGAGAAGGTGTGGGTGCCAAGCGGTCAAGGCCAGGTTGGATGGGAGCTGGAGGAACGTGGTCTAGTGGAAGGCTGTAATGAGAGGATCTTTAAGGTCCATTCCAACCCAGGCCATTCTTTAATTTTGTGATTCTATGATTCCATGTACAAAGCATAGCCTTACTTTTTCAGTCAGGATTGCTGAGCAGGTTCTCTCCTCCTGCTGCATAAAGATGCAGCTGTTCCTCCTCCCTGCTCCCTGTGCAAAGACAACTGCACAACTGCCAACAAACTGCACACTTGCTGAAATTAAATAACAGTTTTTTTTTTACACTGCCTTGTATTAGCACAACCAGACATGATGAGTTCATATGCCAACCCTGCTTTATAGATCATAAAATAATAGGCAAAAGGGATTTATTTCACTGGTGTCTATTTTCTACTATTTGGCCTTCTCCAAATTACTTATCCAAACAGGCTCAGGATATGATTGCTTGATCGTATTTTAGATGTTAGGGACAACCTGTAGGTTCCTATAGCTGCACGATGACAGTGGAGTGAGGTCCATATAGCTACAGAGATGGAGCTATCTACCTGTCTATGAGTAAGTTCCACCTGAATTTCTGTTCAATCCCTATGCAGTGATGGGTGATAAAGCCAATGACTGAAGAGGTTTATGTTTGTTTAATTATCATCATTGAATAAAAACAGCAGTCAACTAAAGCTCTTCAAGAGGAGTAGTTCTGATAAAGGCTACTGCTTTATATCTCTCCTGGTGTGAATTCCCTGGTATTTAATAAGAGCTGTTACTAGGATTTCATTTTCAGAATGTATAGAAACTTGGTGGGTTTTGTTGCTTTTATCCTCTCAGATTTTTTTTTTTTTTTAATTGGCTAATGGATTAAAAATCTACCTGTACAGAGACTGAAAATCTAACTTTCATGGGTTTTGACCATATGGACTTTATTTCCCTAAAAAATTGTTGAAAAATTTCTATTTTCTGCTATTTCTCTAAGTTGCCCACAAATCTAAGAATAGTTTGAAGTGTACAAATCATGATATTACTTTCTTAACTTGTGTGTCATATGTTTTCTTCTCTCTTGCCCCTAAGAGTATTGTCTTCTTTACTTATTAAAAATGAACCATTTAAATAGGCAAAGCAGGGACTGCGTAGTATCTCAGTGTTGCCTATCACAATGGAAATCCTCTCTTGGTTGTTGTTTAGATGTCATCATACTGTATCTAATAAATAGTAGTGACAAACTGCAAACACCATGGAAAGTTGCATTGATTATAATATTAATTCAAGAGCAAAGAAGACAGATTTTTTCCTTTATTCAGGGGGAACAAAACACAGCATAGAAATTGAACATAAACAGAGTTGGGATCTGCAATTCATTTTTCTTGTTTACTAGGAAATTGGGCCTAGTTAAGTTTCAAAAATGCTAATGAGGAAATAAATTAGGTAGCAATTTTCCAAGGCAATATCTCATTGGATTTGTATTTGTTTACTTTTATCTACATTTATCCTTGTTAACCCCTTTTTCCCCAGTCACTGAATTTCATTCACTTTGGTTTTTTTCCTCTTTCTTTATTTGAATACTTCTTTGGTATGATTGCATCTATGTTTCCAAGAAATTAATATCCACACTTCATAGAAAAGAGAGGACAGTGGAGGAAATAACCCACTTTCAGGGTCCTGTACTCTGTTCTTGACTCACTGTCAACCGAATAACATGTCACTCATACGGGATTTCCAAAAAGCTCTTGACATTTGACTAGCTGTATTCACACTAAAGTTAATGGTAGTTCATTGAAGACAGTGAGATCAGACAGGCCAGAAGTAATCATGTTTGAAAATTCCATCCTTAATCCCCAATAATTTCTATTGACCTTTGTGAGATGCTTCTCTGGAAGGAAGCTTTGACTGTAATGAAACTTAAAAACAAGAGGCAAATTCAGATATTTTTTTCTTAGGGCTAAACTGTATACCCATAAATTTAAATATAAATTTCCCGTAAGTATGTTTGTTTTGTTTGGTTTTGTTTTAATGAGAACTATATTCACCATCATAAAAAAATGTTTAAGAGTAAATTATTTCATGACATTAAAGGTATATGGCTCAGTGTAATGTCATTGCACTGGAATTCCCTTAAGTTTTGCTCTTGGCAACATACTTAGCACATGGGCATCAGTCTGGGCAGAGAAAAGACAATGCACTTGCATTAGAAAATTCATCTGCAATGCAATTCCATTCCGTTCCACAGGATTGTCACCATTAAGAAGTCAATTTTCAAACCCCATATAGTGACTTTGAGAATGGCACTCTAGGACCTGCTGATATAAAACCTATCATTATCAGGTCAATCATTTCCCAAAGCAGTGACAGATATTCAACATTATTTTCAGAGATAAATGAATAGTCTTCATTGCAGCTCCTCTCCTTTTTGGCAATTTCAGTAAAGAGGCCAAGAGGTGAATAGCCTGCAGAACTGGCTCTCTTTTTTTCATGCCTGGGGTTGACTTTTTTAAGTTAAAGACCTTTTGGAGAAAGTTTGCCCTCTCATAGCCTTTTTTGCAAAAAGTGGCCATGTATGTGAATTTCGAGCAACCAGCAACACCCATTGCTAAAGGGCAGGAGCTAACCAGGGAAAGGTCATTCCAATTCACAAAGGGCTTTGATATTTCAGAATAGCTGACTTTGTTATGAACTGAAGGAGAACCTCACATTTCAAATTCTTTGTGTAAAAGAAAAAATGTCATGGTCCTCAGGAAACCCACCAGAAGAGCCATCCTGAAGGTATGAATACTGGAAGCTCTTGGGAGGGTGGCTGTACAGAGGCTCCACAAGTTTTCTGTTTCTCTTATCCTGCACATTAAAATGGGAAACCACTTTTGATAAGTAGCGAGATGAGGAGGGGCCAAGGTATTTAGGAACTGAAGATCCAATAGCTTCCAAATTTTCTGTCTTCCCTTCTAAGTTAAGAGTCACAGTGGGATCACAGCAATCCCCATAGCCAACTAATGGAGAAAATGGAGAGAGACACTGACCAAAGAGAAGACAACTTTTTTTTAAAATGGAATCCATTTTAAAATAGATTCCCACGAAACTCTGTCAAAATTCAGCAGCTGTTATAAAATATTTATATTTTATGAATCGTCACCTCCTGAGGAAGTATCATTCCTCAGGAAGTTTCCACTAAGCAATAATGAGGATGAAACATTTCTAGAAGTTAGAGAGGGTTTTTTTTGTTTTGTTGTTTTTTGGGGTTTTTTTTGCCCCAAAATGTATGTTAGCTGCCCATACATAAATTTAGGGGCCACAGACCTTAATAATACTATCCATGCTTATTCATTCTTTAACTTGTTTTTCACAATACCTTACTAACATATATTTGTGGTAGAATATTCATTCAATGTCAAATATAAGGCACATTCAGAAAATGTTTCTTTTTCTTTTCAGAACTGTGTGTCTATTCAGAACGAGTGTGTCTCCCTTCTATACTAGAGGTATAAGTAGGAATAGGTAGAAAAAAATTTTAAAAATAAGACTTTGTAAAGGTTTCTTCAACAGTTGTAGACTTCTAAGACATGGAAAGAAGAAAAATACACCTACCTAAGAAAACATCGGTTTTAGTTGTTATTATATTTTTGTTTAGATTGTTGTCTCTTGCATGTTCATCATCCCACACATCAAGTAGTTTTTTAAGTAGTTTTATTTCGCTTTTTGTAAAGTCTCATTCCTTTGAAATGAAACAGATCAGTATAAGTTTCATGTGTAAACTACATCTACTTCTTGTCTGAAACCTCCTGTGGAGGCCTCTTTGTATTTGCCAAATTCCTCTGACAAAGTCCAGATAGTCACAAATTGAGGATGGCCCTTTTTTATTCTCTACTGAGGTTTTCCCCTACCAGCCCATTCTTCCTGCCTTCCTTTCTGTGTTCTCTAAATGCTCGCATCAAGACCTCATTCCTTGAAAGAAGATGGCTGTTTCCTGCTAAGCACCTCTTTAACAAGCCTCGTTCTAAATAAACATCATCCATCATATAAATGTGTGATTTATACTTTTCATCTAGGAAGGTGTGCTGATCCAGGCACCAAATGCAGACTAAGTTCCCTTAGGGAATGAATTCATCCTTATGAAGCTTCCTCTTCAAACTCCATTTCTCATTAGAATGAGTGTTTCCTTTTTTTCTCCTTCATTTTCTCCCACATTTTACTGTCTCCCCTCTTCCTCCCATGCATCAAGTAGTTTTACATTACTCTTCGTACATCAAAAAAAAAAAAACACCTTTATTGCAGGCAACCTTTCAATTAAATTTCTAAGTAAAATGACTGTATTAGGCAAAAGTTTGTGTAGTAGCCAATAAAATGTCAGATAATATTGAACACAGGCTTGGACTAACCTTGCAACCCAATAAGTTATTATGTGCAAATGTTACAACTTGATTTTGAAGAGAATACACATGTATGATGAAGCCATTTTATTACTAAGCTGAGTGATTGATTACAGCATTCTGATCCATCTCGACAAGATAAACTCAGATAAAAGAATCTGATGATATTTAAGACTTGACAATTTATTATCCAAAGACTCCTGCAAAAATGATTTTATAATTCCCTTCATTTGAGTGGGTTTTTTTTGAAAGTAATAAAACATATTTTTCAGAGTAACTGACTATGATCAGAAGAAACTCTTTTTGCTCACTTGTGGTAAATTCTAATAAGAAATAAAAATGAGATGAGACAAAACAAACATTAGTGTTCATCCTAGCTGCTTCTTGAAGCTGTTTTATGAAAGCTAGTCAAATGGGAACTTGTTTTTCTGTTAAAATTTTAAGCTTTTTATTATGTTTAAAACCTTGTTATGTGCTGAAGGGAAATACAGTGAATATGTGAAGTCAAGAATTCATTATTAATAAAATTGAAATCATAATGGTGAAGCCAGACAGTTTGGATTTATTTATTACAGAAAAAAGAAAATGAAGGATATTTTTTAACAAGAAAAAATCTCAGTAATACAGCAAATCAGTTATAGTTGTTACACACACAGTAGTACCTATCCCTTTCATAAGCGTTATGGTCCCCTTTCCACTGTCCCTCTGGATCCTACACCACCAATCCTCCTCAACAAGGGAACACTGGACCAGGTCAGCAATATTCCAAGTTCACAAATGGAAAAAATATGATGGTAATTTGTTTCTCCATTATTCCTCCTTTTTCGGGGGAATTGGCATGGGCTGTTTTTGTAGTTTCTAACATCCTTATACACCTTGCTCTTTTTTCATTGTTTGCATCTTCATATTACATCCCATTTTACTATACATAGTGTGTTTTCTATATGTAAGATATTTGATCTTTGATGTCTTTGTTGTCCTTAAACCTGATTTCACTCAGCTCCAATTTCCATTTCTTTCACCACTGGTGACCTGTTTATAGCTTCGAGTCCAGAATTAGACTGTATAGCAGGGTCCATTTCTCCTAATTTAACCTAGTAAAGTCAGATGCAGTCTTTGAAGAGAATGAGAGAGCACTTTCAAATGTTTAACATATTATGGCATGAATAGCTCATCAATCCCCTGTTCTTTCATTGTGGGAATATGGATACCAGATAATTATGAACATATAAGAGGACTTTCTGGAAAGCAGCTTATACAGTCTTTCCCTATTATCTTCAAAACTGGTAAGTCTTTCATTACTCTCAGATTTAACAATTTCAATTTATTTGAAGGAAAAGCAAACTCACCAAAACTCTAACCCAAAGAAATTGTCTGGAAATCTCCTGTTGGCTTCTCTGAGAACTGGCCATTCTGTATTTATTGCTGTATTCAGCCCTCCTGGATTTCAGACAAATATTTCCCAAACTGATTTTGGCTAAGTAGAAAACAATCTATTCTGGTGATATGGCTGCAGGATTAAGCCAAATTTCTACCACTGGGACCTTTTTCTTCTATCAGTCTTAGTTCTGTTTAGTCTCAATGAAATCCAGTGAAACATATTGCTCCGGAAACAATCAGAGCCAGAAGATTCTGTGTCCCTGCTCCAACTCATTTTCTCTCCTTAACCTTGGGCAAGATTTTTAATTTTTATTTCCTTCCATCTCTAATACATAAAATAGGGAAACTGTTGTAGCCTGATATCAAAGGTAGCAAATATCAAGATTCTGGAACCGTCTAACTACCAGATGAATAATACTCTGCATGTATTCCCTACACATATAAATAATCATAATAAATGTCATAATAGGTAATAATGCATTTGCTTGCTCTGCCTATTCTTTCAAATGGAGTACAACCAGAAGAACAGCAATAATTGGTATGAGTAATCAACCATCACAACAATGAAAGTTTCAACTGAAAATAAGTACCAGATGTTGAATGAAGAATAGTGTAATAAATAACCTAGAGGTGTGAAAAAGAAGCAAATTCCATTTCATCAACAATTTCTGAGATGATGAAGTTATTTTTTTTCTGAACTGTATAAAATACACCAAAAAACGTTTATTAGAAAAAATAATATTTCATCACAAAAGTTTTTCCTTTAACAAAATAATGAGGTTCCTCCATTACTTAAGTCATTAAAATCTTGTCTATACACTAGCATCTAAGACAAAATATTATTGCAATATAAAAATCATATTCCAAATGTCAAGTTTTTGTTCCACCGATACTGAAAAGGGACGTTACAATGCCGTGAGAATTCTTCTTATGCTACTTTAAATTGAACTGTAAATTAAATTAATCTTTTTCCCTAAAGCTTCAGTTTATGTAATTTGTCAATATCCACCCCAGCATAGGAAGGGCATGGACATGTCAGAGTGGCCACAAAGATGTGGTGGAGCACCTCTGGTATGCGGAAAGTCTGAGAGAATTGGGATTGTGCAGCCTGGAGAAGAGAAGGCTCAAGTGAGAGGTTATAACAACCTCTCAGTACTTAAAAGTACTTCTAAGAAAGATGGGGACAGATTTATTAGTAGGTCCTATAGCAATAGGACACAGAGTCATGGTTTTAAAATAAGAAGGTAGATTAAGATTAAGGAAGAAGTTTTTTACCATGAGTGGTAAAACAGCGGCTCAGGTTGCCCAAAGACATGGTGGATGCCACACCTATGAAAATATTTCAGGCTGGACGGGGGTCTGAGCAAGCTGATCCAGTTGAAGATATCCCTGTTCACTGCAGGGTTTTGGATTAGATGACCTTTAAAGGTCCCTCCCAACCCAAATCATACTATGATTCTTTATTTATGGCCATATACAGTCATAACACATACTAAATACATCCTGTTTCTGTCAGCTACAGAAGCTGAGAATGTTCTTTATCGGATATTACTGCATGTAAATGACATATCTCAGTTAGAGGCTCTGTCACTCACCCTCTCTCTGGACATCCTGAAACCATCATTCAGCAATTCACACACCTTTGGAGAGGGTCATATCTCTCTCTGTGTTTACTTTAGGTGGAGATTACACAATCTTGCTTCTTAATTTAAAACCTTGTTTTAGACTTTAAGCTTTGATAAGAAGAATATGAGATCCTTATCTTGTGTTTTAAAGATTTTCAATTATTCATTTTGGTTTCATATCAGTATGGATGGTCACCTGTTTAGCTGCAGAGAGTGTTGTCATTTAAATTCTGGGCCACTTGAAAATTAGCAAGACTATACCAATATTCATTAATTAGACATACATTTGGAATTATTATTCAGGATAGCTTAATTAGTTGCTAGCAAAGATTTATTCTTCTGCCTATTAAGGGGATCTGAGTATAACTAAGGCTTTTGTAAGCTTGGGTGAAAAAAGCAAGTACTCTTTCTATCTTGCACAGTTTCTAATAGTTTTAAACAAATTCCTATATAGTACATCTGTTAAGTTCAAATATATAATTGCATTTCATTACCATCTGGAAATGCACAACTGTTTTGCCACATTTGCAGTTTATTTTGAGACAAATCGTTCTCACAATCCCAGTTCACTGAATATCTGTCTCTACCACTGTGAGTGAAGCTCAATATTAAAGTTTTAAATTCTTGTGGAGGAAATTGTCATCCTCAATCCATTTCACCCTGAAGCAGCCGTACTTTGAAGGAATACACCTTCCACTGCCTTGTCTTGCCCTGATCTGATGGATGTGCATTGCTCATTAGCCTGAAAGAGGTGTAGGCATTTCCTTTGCGGGGTGTTTCTGGATTTTGGTGTGTGTGGACACTGAACGCTGCCAAGATTGAGGTGGTTTTGTGCAGGTCAAGAGCTTCTGCACTGTCTCACCAGCTGGGCCCTGACTGCCTGGGGAACAACTGTGCTGAAAATGATTTGGGGGCCTCTGGTAGACACTAAGATGAACATGAGCCATCAATACAATCTTACAGAGATGATGGGCAACCACATACTGGGATGCAATAGCAAGCCCATCAGCAGCAGGTTGAAGGAGGTGATTATCATATTCCATTCAATACCAGTGAAACCAAACCTGGAGTACTACATCTCCCCTGTATGAGGAAGATTCGCAAGCTTGTCCAACAGGGAGCTGTAGGGTACAAGAGGTATAGGTGCCCAACCATGAGACATAAAAGGAGAAACTGAGAGAGCTGGGTTTATTCAATCTTAAGGAAAGCAGGATAAGTTAATATCATTAGATACACATTAGATAGTTAAAGAGATGGTGGAACCAGTCTGGTTTTGGAGGTAGACACAGAAAGGGCTAGAGGCAGTCGACACAGAGATTGAAATTCTGATTACAAATTAGGGAAAAAAACCCCCACAGTCAGTGTGGTCAAAAATTAAAGCAGAGACCCAGACAAGAGGGGAAATATCCAGTCTTGATGATACTCAACAAATATGTGGAGCTGGAGTTCAGAAATCAGGTTATCTGGCCTCATGGGTACTGACGCAAAGGTCTAATTGTATATACCTTACTGAAAATCATAATAACCATGAAAACAACCATAAACTCATATGGTTGAAATCTGTCCATATCAAAATAAAATTAATTAGTCTAATACATTAAAAAACCCAACAACAAAGAAACAACCTTTTCCTCTAAAGAAACACAAACCAAACCCAACAAACCTACCTTTGCAGAAGATTCAAAATATTACATAAAATAAATAAAACTTTGTGAATTACAGTTTAATCCTTACATGAGCTGATTTCTAAATAAACTAGTTGAGCCTTCAAAAATCCCAAGAAAACTCAAGTGAAAAAAATGGACTTGGCAAATATTTTGTGAAATATCTTCATGATGTGAAAACAACAAAACGCTAAAGTTTCTTGCTTCATTAGGAGCAACACCAGGGATAGAATTTGTGTTTCTTGTCTGGAACCACATTCTTATTTCTTATCCAACATTTCAGCTTTTCTCAAATGTCTAGTTTTAGAGGAGTACAGGGCAAGTCTCTCAGTTATTTCATAGCCATGAAGTCTGTAAAAGATGTTTCAACTAAACATTTATCTCTCAAGGCGGACTGTAAAAGAAAAAAAGACCTAATCAGAAGACAATTTCCTTTTTAAATTTTTGACTATGGAAAGGGGAAACTTCTGGGATTTATGGGACCACGCTCAGGAAAGAACACAGAGGGGCTATGCTTCGTCTCAGAATTGTGTGAGTTCTTTCAGCTGACGTTGGGCTGTGCGTTCAGTGGGACTGCTCGGTTACTTGATTGCCAAGAGCCATTGCTTGTATAGCATTTGCTAACATGGATACACACTCCAGTAGTTCAAAATTGCTCTGACATATCTGCACATATTCATGGTAACAACCTGTATCTGGTAAAACAGTGTGAAGCATGATAAGTGAGAAACATTTCCCTTCAGTGACCAGTATTTCCCAAGTTTCACTCTCCAGTTTCCATTTAAGAGTAGTGACATGCCCTAATAGTCTCATCTGGCCTCTCATTATGTCATTATAACTCTTCCCTACTCCCCTCTGGAGTGTGACTTTGTGGCAAAGTTGTATGCAGGAAGGGCAATAGATCTCAACAACTGAGTCCTTCTTATCTTTTCAACTGTTCTTCCGTATAATATCCCAGAGCCAGAAGAACTTTCAGAAGTACATACTAAAAAAAGTAAGTTCCTAAGAATTTCAGAGCATCCAGTTGTGTGAACAGATAAGAAGGTTAGTGCCTTCTAATGTGCTCTGGGTTTTATATGCAAATGAGATAGGAACCAATATTTACCCTATTCATATACTGCAGCCTAGACAAGCTGAAAGACTCAAACTGGCAGGTGATCTTTGACCTCATGCAAAACTTCAAGCCTATTCATTTAAATTATGCTTTTCCCTGGGATGAGGACTGCTTTTTTAACAGTTTCAGGATATATGGTAAGTCTCTTGGAGAATCAGGCTCTCCTCTGTGTTGCAGGCTTTGCCTTCCTCCTAGAGCCCAGAAATCCACAACTGCATTCCCCCTGCTACTGTATGTACTCACAGAGAGGAAACTTGTTTTGAGATGTAGTTTTGAGCCTCTTAGTTCTTTCAGAACCATATTGGACATTCCTAGTCTGATGTGCAGAATCCCTTGGCACCCCTCAGATTCTCGTTAGGAAAGAGTGAACCTGTCATATAGCTTCATGGACATTCACCACATCCATACTTCAACTAATATTGTCTTCCCTGTGAATGGTACCACTTCATCATGGCTGTCTGAAGATAGAACTTTTCACTTCCCAGGGAAATGGTTAGAAAGACAGGCTCTTAGTCTTTTCTGGCCTGGAAGGGGAAGGACCAACAAACGCTGCATTTACTAGGAATATGAGACAGAATTTCTTCAAGGCAATAAAGGAATTTAACATGCTCATCTGTCACTAGAATTTGACTGTCACAACAGGGGCAAATTTTTAAGTCTAGGGACTGTAGGAAAGCCCTGACTGTGGAGAGGTTTAATAAATGTCCCAGACTGGGTAAAGAAAGATGTGTCATGTTATTCGTTCTGATCAAAACAACAAAATAAGAGAATATAATTCTAATTTTACCCTGTAGGCCACATGGCACACTGGGAAAGGGAAATGCAAGCCAAAAGGAGGGAATAAATAGATCCAAAGCATTTGGGTGTGTCAAAGAGCACAGAGGGAAAAAGTGAATGTCTCCAAGAGGATGTCATTATAGAAATACTTTCCACCGCAGCTGTGAACATCCATAGTACGAAGAAACACAGTAAATAGGAGTCATGAGGATTAATCAGTGGGTAAGTATCTTTGTCCAAACCTATCACCTTCAACTACTTTTATAATTAAATGAAAGTGAGGGCAGTATATGCAAAAGGTGATACATTTAGTCCCAAACCAGGTAGCTAAGGTAGGTCAGCTGGGTCATCACATGGACATGCCATCTTTTCTTCAGTGACTGTGAGAGCCTAAATTGACCTGTACATCTAAGTTCAGGTGCCTAAATATAAGGACAAAAATCACACCAACGTGACTTTCACAATAACACCGGTCATTTAATTTAATGATGGAGTAAAACAGTCTAAGAGTGTAGTAGAACAGCCATAATGCGGGTAATTTCATGAAATATCTGAAAATTTCAGTTATTTCATGAAATTACTACTTTCACCATCTGACTGTAACTTGCAGCTAGGATTAGAAATGAACAAGCTACAACCATGTTCCTAGTTACTGCATTTGTATCTGAGCATAGCTGTTCTCTTGCTGTGGCTAAATCCTTATGTAGGTTCTTATCAGGAAATTTTGCTATTGCAGTTCCTCTTTAGCAGATAACAATTTTTGCTGTTCTGTTCTTTTTTTCCCCTATTGTTACCAAAATAATAACGTGCATAAACATCACTTTAAAAACATACCATGCTAGGAATGGCTGTGCTGCAATATATCATTCTGAATTCTACCTTATTCATTTATGGTGAAGCATTCTATATTAATGTTTCCATTGCTTATCACAGACACTGGCATTATAAGTGCTTAAGTCAACTCAGCTTGGTTATTTATTAGGATGGGTTTCACTGCCACTTCCTTCAATAAAATCCTCCCTGTCCCCATTCAGTGGAACTGGTTTATTCCTGCCAATCACTGATACTAGACTGTCTTTACCCATTACACAATTCAGTCTATCAGCTCTAAATAAATTAATAATACACTGGATTTCTGGTAATTATTAATTATGTTTTTCAGACGTGCCATTTCTTAGGATTATGTACACAGATTAAAAAAAAAAAAAGAAAATACAGAGCAATTGGAAAACAATCTAACATCTGAACATCCAGTAACGTGAGATTTCGAGTGTTGGAAACCTTGACCCTTGAATTCCAAGTTCAACATTTCAGGGCTATTCTGACTCTTGTTATTCAATACAATTTCCTGAAATAAGGTTTCTCTTTAAGGCCTTGACCTTTCCTGATGAATATTAACTAGTTCATGGCAGTGTTCGTAAGAAGCTGTACCTCCTTTTCTTCCTTGGCAACTTCCCTGTGCATCAGTTGTTATTTTTCCATAGTGAACAGCTCAGGTGGCATCAATGAGAGGATTTTTTTTTTTTTCTGATTTGACCCGTAAGCTGCCTTCCTTAGTGTACTCCTAAATATGCATTTTATTCGCAGGTTTCTCCTATTGAGTGCCTCCCAGCAGGGAAGATTTTGCATTGAGATCCTCTCTGTTATGTCTTAGAAACTGTTATATCAAGAAACTCTTGTGCTGAATTCAGTGGAGCTGGGCTACTTCGTAGCAGCTAATGGTTTGCCCACGTTATTACCTTTTTACCTAGTAAACTTATGGACATAACTGGGACTAATTCTGTGGTGGTTATTTCAATGTATGGACACTAAAATGCTTAACAGGCTGCAACTTAGAAGTATTCTAGGAAAAAAAAAGTTTTTTTTTAAAAAAGCTATATATACAATTTTATGGACTTGCTTCTCCCTCTTCTATTACATTTGCTTTTGTCTGTGCATTGAAGAATTGAGCTAAAAATGATACTTTGGCTGGACAGGTGTTAACGAAATTCCAATTCTATTGTGTTCCATGATATGTCCTATTATGAGGAAAAAATAACTAACAAAATGCATGCATTGTTTGATAGCTAATCCTAACAAATAGACAGACCTGTGTAACTAACTGATTTTTCACTTGGCTGGTAGACCCCAAAAAATCTTTCTTTTTGTCATTGAAAAAAACCCAAACAACCAACAAACCAACCAAAAATAAAACCAAAACCAACAAAAAACCTTGGAAATAAACAAAAGACCAGTTTGGTTTGTTTCCATATCTCTTAACTTGCTTGAAATGACCAGAGAAGCTTTGTAGAAAATGAAAGTTTTATTTAGGTTTGAAAATACAGAAAGGGAAAAAAATGTGGCTTTGCCCATTCTGGAAACAGGTAATTATTTTCCTTCGTGATGATTAAATGTCTAAATAGTTCTTGTACTACAGGATCTCAGACCATGAGCTGACATTCCATCCTGTCCCCACCATCCTGCCTGGTAATGCTGGGGCTGTGACTGCTACTGGTTACTCTCTCTGAGCCTGATCCTTCCCCCTATACCCATAAGCTCAGCCCAGGCCTGGGCTAAATCACAGAATAGTTTGAGTTGGAATGGACCTTTTAAGGGCCATCTAGTCCAGTGCCTCTGCAGTGAGCCGGGAAAACTTCAGCTGGATCAGGTTGCTTGGATGGTAAATATTGGGGTATCGTACTGCAATATGGCAAAGTGACCAAATTCAGTTTCAGAAAGTATCTAATGTGTATAATACTAATATAGAATTATGTCTGTAAGACAGCATTATGCCAGTGCTAGCATTTATGTGATTAAAGTTAAGAAGGAGCTTAAGATCTTTGCTGGGCAAAGAATTTTAGGGGGAAAAAAAAAAGTAAAAATTAAAAATATCTAGTTCTATAATCTCCTAGTAATGAGCACAATCTTTTAGAAAGTCATACTGAAAGTTCAGGAGAAGAGGTTTCTGGTATACAAAGAGGCACAGTAGTTTTCTATTTTGTGGAGAAAGAAGTACTAAAAGAGCAAATAAACACCTTTGCTCTTGGTGTGTGCTTTCAGAGCACAGAAAGAGCTAATAGTTCATAGGGCATGTGTCATTATCTGTCAAGATCAACAATAATTGATTTAATTTTATCTAAGAAAAATACTTTTGAAAAGTAATTGGAAATCTGGGGAGGTAACAGAAAGGGCAGAAAATGAGTATAATTTTGATTTTTGAAAAGAAGAAAAGGAAAAGAATGATCATGGTAGTTATTACCTTCTGGGCCCAGCTGAAAACTGCATTGAAATAATGGATAAAGTACTACAAAACAATAATTAGGGAACTGCTGGATAATTTTATGGGCAAAATGATAAACCTGAGTTTATCAAATTAAAATGCTCAAGACCCATACTTTAAATCTTCACTGCATTGCACCTAATAAAGATTTCAGCATCTACACAGAGATAGAGAAAAACAGGTTTGTCCCACCAAAAAGTCAAGAATTCTCAAATTCTCCCTGAAACTCCTGTAGAGTTATCCACAGAAGGTGTTTTGAACTGTGGGAAGAACCTACATCAAAACCCCTCTGCTGTGTATTTTGAAAAAGCTGTTAAAACATCCATTTTTTGAAAGAGAAAAATGTGTCGCAATTTCTGAGTTATCATTGTTCAAATGCTAAAAACAATTTATTCGGTTCCTGGTATGAAAAGGGAGACCTTCTGAAGTCCTGAAAATAGCCAGGAGATGGTAAGAATATTTCTTAGACTTTTAATTTTTGCTGGTTTGGCCCTCACTGATAAATAGATTGGGGTAGCATCGTTTGTTGTGGACACTGTCATAGCTCTGGTAACAATCTTGCATGCCACTGCACTAAAGAATGAGTAATTCTGCATGGATATGACTGTATAGCAGCTAGATTTTGGAAAGACTTTTGCTATCTATCTTAGCTGGGAATGTCACTGGTCAACTTGAGCCTTTGCCTGAAGGTGTAAACTCACGCTGGAAAAAATGACACATAGGCAACAAGTCCTTCCTCACTCCACCTCCGAATAAAAATATCTAAGCCATAGCCAAGTGACATCAAACTATCACAGCTCTTCCATCTTTGAAGAGGGTACTAAATTATTTGGTTTGTCATGAGGCATGCTGGGCTAAAATGAGTCCTTCATAAAGAGAACACAATTTTCACTTAAATGCCACATTAAACCTCAAGAATTGAAAAGGCTGACAGATATTAAAGAAGTCATACTTATTCACTAAACTTCTCAGATGAGTAATGTCTTCTGAGGTTTATAAAACATCTCTCAGAAGTAAGTGCTACCTTGTGAAGTAAAAGTTGTTGGGACCAGGTCTTCACTTTCACCACCCTGTTCTGAACTACATAAATGATGTTAAGCGTCATTACTAATAAAAATCTTACCAGTGGGGAAACTGAGACAGCAGGAATTGATTTAATAAGGGTCACAGAATAAATCCTGATATCAGAAGTTAGATGAAATGATTTCCAGACTTTTCTTTTACATAAGAGTAACATTTTCCATCATAAGAAATTTATGTGTATGTTAAAATTCTTAGAAATACAGAAATAAGGAAGTAAATAAATAACTATATGTATAGATATATGAGATCTTGGGTTGTCTAAGCAGAAACTTCTCTATTGCTTTAACTCCATTCACATCAACTGGATGACAGTAGGAATGTGCTTGGTTGCTAAGACTTTTTAATTAAGATGTACTCTGTACCTACATGTTTTTGGGTAAGAAGGAAAAAGGTAATAATCTACTTTTTAATTAATTTTCAAGGCTAGAAGAAACTCTGATTTGATTGTTGTCTGTATTTCAGCGTGTGATGAGCCTACAGAGTTGTCCCATCTGAAACCAGGTTATCCCAGACAAAACCAGGACAGGGATACAGAAAATCCATTATGAGCTGGAGGGAAAGGGAACAGCTGTTAACAATAGACAGATTGAAAGCCAAAATTGTACTCACTAAATAGCCATTTAGCTAAAAGATCTATCCACAAAGGGCCCAAAGGGAGGAAGTTTATAGGCAGTAGGAGATATTTTAGTTCTTAGTTTCCAAACTTCAGTCAAAATAGATAGAAATAGAAAGACCTACAAAGACATCCACTTAAATTTCATTCCTCATTTCCAGGTGAGAGTCAGATATGATTCCTTTAAAGTATTTGGGACCTTTATGGTTTTAGAGAAAATTAAATAAGAACAGATATGTTTTAGAAGACTTTGAAAGGAGGTGTGTTATACTATATTTTTAGCTACAAAGCATCTGTTTAGTCTAGAGGAAGAAAAAAAAGGAAAAGAAAAAAGAATGAAGAGAATTTCATTAAACAACCAACCAATGAACCTCTATCTCCTTCCACTCAAAACGGGGAAAAAAGAAAGTTTGAAAAAGTTTAACAAAGGACCAGTTTTGGTGCACGTTGCTAACTCTGCTGATTTACACTAGTTGAAAGGCACAGTTCAATATAAAGAAGAATGGAAAAAAAAATCATGATAATGAGCTTTTACCTAGATCTCAAAGCTATTTCCTAAGCTTTGTTCTTTGGGATGCACCTGGCACAGGCTGGAGGCTGCAATAACCTAAAAAGAAATAAGAAAGGATTGGTTCTGTAGAGGTACAATGACTTGCTGTACAACATATGGAAGACACAGGAACCTTAGTAAAACTGTCAATTTCTGGATGGTTGGGAAAGAAAATCAATAACATATCCCTAAGTCATATTACAATGTGCAAATGCTGATATTATTGCGAATCAACATGTAATACTGTAGTATTAAGTTTTAGCTTGTAGCCTCCTTAAGGAAGCTTTCTCTTGTAAGCTCTCTGGGACTTAAGGGTAAATTCCTTCTCTGTTCCATGAACAAGACAGAGCCCTGGAGTTTGCCAAGGGCCTGGGGCTTTTCAGCAGCAACATAACACAAACAGTTTTGTGGTGATATCTTTAACCTCATTGAAGGCAATTATAAGTTTTGGGTGAGTCAGGTTTCATTGTCTGCTGCACTAATGCAGTCCTTCAGTCAGCACTCAGAATACAATAATAAAATGCAATCAATGACTGCTCTGTACTTGCTAGCACAAATCCTGGGAGATGCTAGATAAGCTGCCAAGAATCTCAGGGGATGGCAAAGTTGCTGTGGACTTTGCACAATTCTGATTTCTAACTGAACTCTTACACTGACTTTGACTTTTGTTTTAAGAAGGGTTTTTTTTCTTCCCTTTTTTTGTTCCACTGATTTTGACTCTGTCAGAGTGGCTGTATAAAAATGAGGATGCTGGAGGGAGTTGTGACAGCACCTCCATAGTTTTCTGTTGAGCCACACTAACAATACTCTTCCCTTTTCTCAATTTAAAAATCTGATGAGACTAAAATGAGTTGTCATGAGGTGACATGCAATGAAGGGTAAACCTTTTCTCAGAATTCTCCCGAAGTCTGATGTCATAATGGAGCAAAACTACATACGATCACGTACTAACATCATTTCTTTCTGCAATTTGTCTTTTCCACGTAACCAAACACCTTTGTGAAAACAGGTTTGAATAGGAAAACAACCTTGCAAAAAGCTATTTTTACTTGGGTCCAGTGTTTTTTTTCTCCCTCTAAAGGAGGATTTGACTTTAGGTACCAACTACGTCATTCTTAAGTGGAAAAGAGATGGGAAGGAAAAGAGGGAATTTGTGGAATCATTTACCCCTCTATGAGTATAAAAGTGAATAATAATGTGTCTGACAGTGAAACACACTCAGTTTGAAATTCTAATTAAATACATAGCCAGTGACCCTGGAAACACCTTTCAGAGCCACAGGAATTTAGAGATGCCCATGCTGCCTCCCTGCAAAGAGTCACAGAATGTCAGAACAATATCTAAATTATTATCTTTCAGACTCTGTCCATACGTAAGAACAAAATTACTAGGGAAGCATTTGCTAGTTATTGCTGATTCAGAAAGAAAAGCAAGTGTGACATGATGTAAAACTGCGTGTTGAAACCAGGGTGTACACGAATTTGCTTTTAAACTCAACGTGCTTAGGGACTGTGTAGTTAGGGCAGAGTAAAATCCTCTGGGAATTATTAGCCACCTTCACATCAGCCAACCTTTCCTGATTGACTGGGTCTCTGAAGCTGCAACAGAGCAAACAACAGCATCTTCCTGTATTCTGATTTTCCCTTGCTGTTACAATTGGATATATGGGGGTGAAGACATGCATCCTAGTGAAGCCTCTTGGTGCCTAATAACAGATGTTTCTATATACAGGCAAGTGGTATCCTATTATTCTCTACATCCTCTGTGCAGGGAGAGGGGAAAGATAGACTATCAGGAAAAAAAGGCTGTATTCATTATTTCTTGGCCTTAAGAAAATGTGCCCATCAATCCATCAAAAACAAATTTTATTCTGTAATATTAACGTTTAAGGCTATGCTCTTCTGGCATATTGATTCTCCATAGGCAGAAGAACTCTGAAATGGAAACAATTTTGGAAATGTAGTTTTCAGTTTCCTTAATATTGTATGTTCCTGTTATGAAAGAAAATGGCTTTTCCTTCCCCTTTCTATTTTTCTACACTCTATATATTAGTCACAGAAAAGTGGGCCAAGTTTATCTCTTGTACAAGTCCAAGGACCTTACATCTCTGTGAAATTTAAGCAAACCGTTTGTTTCTTAAATAATTAAATACCATCATGTCTTTATTTATAAATATTTCAATAAAATCCTGGCCCAAAGTCAGGGTTACAATTAGGATTTCTTTTTTTATTTTTCATTAAGCCCCCTTATGCAGGACAACAACCGAATCAGGATATTGGTTAAACATATGTTTATCTTGGGCTGTGCCCTTAGGAATTTGAACATTTACTGCTTCTGAAAGATGGAGTTAAACATGTGCTGAAAGTTTTACTTAATTTGTATAATTGGGGAATGTTGGGGCAATGGCAAGTAGAATCTTCAGCTGCTTTGGAACCAAAATCTTGCACGTGAATGAGCACTGGAGATGAGCGTCGGAGAGTGTTACTGAAATAAAAGATGCAGTGTTGGACAAAGTTCCAGGGAACTAAACTCCAGATCTCTAAAGTTGAGGCTGGATTTGAGATGGCAACTAAAATCTCCTCACTTCTCTACATCTGGTGCCTCTATATTGTGGGTAACATACATGAATGCTTCCACTGCCAGTGCTTCTAGTATGTGACGTGGTTTGAAATCTGTTTTTCCCTGTAGGGGAACAGAAGGTTTAGGTCTCCAGCTCTGTCAGCTTGACACCTCTTGACAGCACAGACCTCCCACTTTGGCACCGTGTTTTTTTAGCTTTTCTGTCAAATATCTCCTGCTTTTTGAAGAAAGAAATCACTTAATTCATTATGGCTGAAATTCAGTCCTCTACAAATAGCCAGCATACGATCTGTGCAACCCTGGGGCACTGTCTGCCAAGATCTAACACAGGGCCTGCAAAAAGGACTTTGTAGACACTTTAGAGGTGACTGGATCTTGTTCTGGACCACTGCCTTCAAGAGAACTTCAGTGCAGGGGAATAAAATGCACATGAAACAATATCACAGATTTCATTCAATATGCTGTTATTTATATAACAGTTCCTGATAACCCGCAGAAGGTCTCTAAGCCCGGCTTATCACAGAAGATCATGTAAACAGGAACGCTTGATAGACAGCTGTTCTCTTGAGCCAATAAAAAGAACAAATGTAGCTTGTTTATAAACTCTGCTAAAATGAGATCTAAATGGCATTAAAATTAAAAAGAGAAGAAATCCTATTTATAAACTCTGCTTCCACACTCAATAAAAGTCTGCAGGCTAAAAGTGTGAAAAGCCTTCCACCATACGGGTTTGAGAAACACATGGAAAAATAAAGATGTGTGTGTTTACAGAAAATATCCCAAACTCCCAGGCTGCTCTCAGCACCCCAGTGATGATCACAGTTGACAAGTTCCATGGTGTCGCTGCACGACTCATTATGTCAAGCATCCATCTTGGCTCAAAGATTTCGTACATCCCTGATCACATATCGCTGCCGAAATTAATTCTGAAATTCACAGGAGAGAGGGAAGTGCCATGTAGACAAGGCAATAAAAGTTAGGTGGAAGAAAAACTGGTTCCAGCACTACTTCTGCAGTGCTGTGGGAAAACATGATTCTTGACATCCATTTATTAATTGTGGACAGCACCAAACACATATTTCTGAACAACTACTCCAAGGTATAATTGTGGGATTTCAAAACTTCACATGGTTTCACAGAGCTTCCCAATTTGTCCTCCTCAGTCACCAGATGGATCATGGTACAAAGAAACTTAAGGTTTAGAGGTTTTTAGTCATGTAAATGATGCTGTGAGCAAGATTAGACACTGAGTTATCCATGGTCCATTCCTGTATCCTTGCTCTGGAGCTCACAATGCCGTTTTGGATGGCATCTGCTTCAAAAGTGACACTTATTTCCATGTAGTCTTCTCTAGTATCTACACTTGGCATTATTTTAGCAGGTGGATTGACCACACCTAAACTGTAGATATGACTGGGAAAACACAGTAATGCCTGATGCTTAATCAGGAGGGTATTATAGGGGAAAACTAATGCAGCAGAGATGTGCATTCAATGTATGCCAGGAGATTAAGTGATGATTAACCACAGGTTGAAATTCTGAGCTGTAGATTTTTAATAAAATGTCAAATAAAGATTCAAAGGAAGAAGAAAGAATAGCCAAAGAAGAAAATCAGTAAGCTTTTATTTTATTACTGCCTTTTTATTCAGTAAGGTTTTTTGGTTTTTTTTAAGTCCTATAT
Source organism: Myiotriccus ornatus (assembly GCA_036023395.1). Taxonomy (NCBI): domain Eukaryota; kingdom Metazoa; phylum Chordata; class Aves; order Passeriformes; family Tyrannidae; genus Myiotriccus; species Myiotriccus ornatus. The sequence continues at coordinate 64,827,084 of JAYRBT010000093.1, forward strand.
ATTAGTATTCTCACGTAAAGCCCTGTAATAGAGATGGACATTTAGGATACAATATTCAAACGCACTTCATGGATTTGAAAACCTGCCTGTTATCAGGTTCTTTTTCATATTACCTAACTTTGCAATGCATTAAACTGAATCCTAACTATTTACAGTATCACCTTTAAATATAAATAGATATCTTGGTTACATCATTTGTCTTAGCTATATTAAAACTCCACTGCAAAGCACTCAGTAGCTTCACAATCCACTGATCATACTGTGCAGACTTTATCCAGCTTGGATAACAATTACTTGGGAAAGTAGTGTTACTGTAGTCAATGGATGGAGATATTGATGTTACTGTGCTATGAATGTGGGTCATAGAATCAAAACCTGTGGTAGCCAAACTACTTTATAGACTACACAAGACTTATTAACATGCAGTGGAAGTTCTCAAGGTGGTTCTACTCTCCAGAGCTAATGATTCATGCCAGGTATTATCATCATGCTTTGAGGGCTGTTCAACTGCAGTCCCTCTCATCAGATGCAAAGGATTTAATTTCTGGATAGCACCACACGATGAGTTTTAACTCCTCTTTTGGACAGGAAGATGTGGTAATTACCTAAAACCAGCATGTGGGAATAAAAGTTCCCCTTCAGGAAAAAGCAAGCAATGAAAAGTAATAAATTACCTGTATAGAATTTTTTTTTCTCAGGCTAAGGACTGAGCAATCATGGGAGCCTGACAACCAGCCCCAACTACCCCTGCATTTGCATGGTGTAAAGGTGTCAAATTACTGCTTAACAGTCCACATGCAGCTGTTTCACGGTGCTTTCCAAATGTTTCACTGCAAAGGCAGAGAAGGAATATTAAGCATCTTTCTCCCAGCTGATGACTTCTAGCATGGGAACTGCTGTGATAAGGCAGCGATTTTACTGGGAACTTACCATGCCAAGTGGAAAATGAAAGACCAACCAAAAAGTAAAATATCAATTACAGCCAAGCTGACTAAGGACACTAAAGTGGAAGAGCACCCTGTGCAGAGAAAGTATGGCTTTCACTACTGCAGCTTCAATGGATCTTGTTAATTTTCATGAGTGTGAAGAGTGAGTGAGAATAAACACTCTTACCATGCAGTGAAATAGGTACTTTCTGAATCTGTGACACAGAATCTCTGCTTTCCTTGCTTCAGCTCTCTGGAAAAAAAAAAAAAAAAAAAAAGCATACTTTCTCAAACATGGAGAATCTTACATTTATTTTATTTCTTACACTAACTTTACCCCTTGAGGTTGCAGAAGGGTTCAACCTGCCCTCAGACTGAAAAGTGGGAAACTTACCTCTACAACTAGTGAAAAGCAATGTTACAGTGGAGCTCTGACAGCTGTGGTTCAAGACAAGTATAAGTTTTTTCATAGCAAGAGTGTTTAGTGAAATGCTATATTTATGATGACCTTGATGGAATCTTTTCCACTTTTGGCCATTCACACCCTCCGTATCTCCTTTCTGTCTCTATCTCCTTTCTACCTCATCATTTGGTTACTAAAACTCACGGAAATCACTTTTTTTTTAAGGTTTGACTCTAATAAACCTCCTTTGCCTCTAATCCAAGTTCAAATGGAAAACTGATAAACACAGGCATTGTCGCCAAGAAAATAATTGCTGATCCATAAGTTCTGTAAAAAATGTGTCTTTCTGTCATCTTAGTAGTTAGATCAGTTTTTCTATCCTCTGCACTGCAGTTCTTCAAACTTTCTTTTGATGAAAACTTGCTCAGCTTGTCTTCTATAGCTGGGAATATGGACGTTACACTGCAGTGGAGAAGTGCCAAAGGTAGAGCAAAAAAAGTTTCCTGAACATAGCATGGATAGGAAGAATGTTACCTTTGCCTACTTGCATTGCCGATTCCTGTTTCTTCTGGTTTCCTGTGCATTGTTCTCGCAGAAATGTGACTTTTAACAGAAAGAACCATTGCCTTTAGAGTCTCCAGTATTCTCTCTGATCTTAATTTTGGACAGCTTAGGGGATTGTATTCATGCTCTACCGTTGGAAATATCTTTTTGAAGAAACCTCTTTTGTGTCGAATTGCTTGTTGCATTCATGTAAATCAGCCAGAGGTGAAACCTGTGGCCACTGACAAAGACATACCCTTTTTTTCATCTCCCATTGCCACTTCCTCCTGCATTGCTGGGCACCATTATCAGGAGAAACTTGTTTGGAAAAGCAGATGCCACAGTGTAACAGTCGTAGCCCATTTACAAATCCAACACAGGTGGCTTAACATAATAATAACAATGAAAAAAATCAAACAGAAAATAATGGGAAAATATGTGTATTGTTTGCTCTGTTTGACATCATAAAAAAGGTGCACACTTGGGATGTTTATGCCCCAGATTGTTATTTTCTGATAATGTACCTGGTTAAAGTAAAGTTTTCCCTCTGGATGCATATATAACGCTTAGATAAGAACAATTCACAAAATCCTATTATAGTGCTGCTGTACACAAACACATTTTCGAATGCTTCAGATAATATCAGGTACATATATACAAGAGGAAAAGGTATTTCTAGGAATAGCATTATTGGTGGCATATCTGTTTAAGTTCCCATATGCACTGGTGGCTCTTTCTTTGAGTCAGACACTTAAAACATTAAAAAAATACATTTGATTTTTTTAAATGACAGGTTTTTTTATACAAACAAACAAAGAAAGAAAGACAAAGTTTTAGTGTTCTTTCTCCCCTCTAGCTACCACAATTCCATCTTTCTGTGCAGAAATAAAAACACCACCTTTAGATCTCCTAGATATTCTATTCTTTCAGTATATGTTTAATTCAGTCCAAGGGGAAGAACACATGAAAATTTTCAACTGTCAGAAAACATAAAATGTAATTTTCCTTGCTACTGAATAGGTATCTAAAAAAGCAAAATGACTACATCTTACAGTCTGGGGGACACTGCCTTATTGCCTGTAGCACCACTCTGAAGGTCTCAGAGCTCTTTGCCCAGCACTGGGGAAACCAATAACTGCACTGTTGAACCACTAAATCTGTGTTTCTACAGACCTTTTCTTTCATGACCCCATGCAAACCATTTAACCTATCTTTGTCATCAAGACATGGGGGCAGTCCTGAGGAAATTTCTGGGTTTGCCTCCAGGTTCCATTTGTCAAGTCATTGTCTCTCCTTGTGTTTCCATTTTCCCAGCTGTGCTTAACGATTTTAAACCCAGTACTAAAGGGCATTGAGACGCACAAGCCCACAGCAGAATACTAGAGGGGGAGAGCAATCACTGCTGAACCTTGAATACCTCTAGACAGCATTGAAACATCTTCTTAGCAGAATTTACTCTGGGTGGTTAGCAGTTTGCTGGAAAATTTTAAGATAGCTTTGTAATTATTTTAAATCTCCTATGTTTAAAATAGGTTTAAAAGTATCTGGGTGTGTATTTTATTAAAATATTCAGGCTATTCAAATATTCAAGCTAATTAAAAATAGTCCACAATGGTCCTATTACTTTCATCCAAGATTTGGCTGTACATGTTAAAGGAGGATAATACCAGAGGCTATAGAACAGCCAGTGTTATATGAAGGCTGAAAATCAGCTTGTATAGTTATAACATGTTTTAGCTTTCACTGTTTTCAACTATACTTGGCAATATATTTATAAACATTGAATATTTTATAACAATTATGGAAAAAAACCCTTTAAAATGAAAATCATTAACATCTTTTTAGTAGATATAAACTAGAGCTTAAACTAGAATTGCTATAAGCATTACATTTGGTGCTTTGTATAGAATATTTAATAAGAGTTCATAATTATAAAGTTGAAAATGCAATGCAGTTGTAAAACTATGAACCATTTGGTCAAGAATCAAGCTACTAACATGAATGTCTCCTCAAAGAACAAGACTGCTTGTACTAGACATCCAGCTGGTATAGACATTATCATAATCTCACAAAACAGATTTTTATAAAATATGCTTTACAAAGAATCTTGACTTTCAAAACTGTAAAGAGCAAAGAGGAATGCAAGGGCATGTTAACTGAATATATCATAAACCGCTCTCATTCCAATCTATAAAAAAACTTCTTGTTGAAATAAAATCAAAACTTCCTGATGATTTCTTATTGAATGTATTTTCTTCTAAAAATGATCTAAGCCTTTGAACCTTAAGAAACATATATTTATAGCTCCAAAAGGCTCTAAAAGAGAAGGTTATTACTTCTGTACTACTTGTGTTTTATTCTTATGGATGCTTTTTTTTGATCTCCTGATAACCATGAAATAGTAAAATTCTTCTGAGACATCAATCTGTAAATATTATATTTTAGTTTATTCATGATGTGGACCTAACTGGTAGCAGTAGCTGAGGCAGCTATTGTAAAATAAAATTTTGATTAATTTTGCTACATTTTACTACCCATGAGAAAGGAGTCTAATGTAAACTAGCCTCATGGGCTCCCCCTCTAATGAGTGCAGGATCTTTTTATCCCTTGTGACATTTGTCATCTAAATGTTTGGTACATAACGTGAAGCCAACCAAAACACAACCTTCAGTACCTCTCTGACGCAGGGGACATCTTAATTGACCATTCCAATGAGATGCAAAATCCACCCAGCTGAAGACAAGTGAGATGAACATTCCTGCAAGTCAGTAGGAAAAGGCTGATAACCTCACAGGGTTCTTTCTGAGGGAAGACTGTGTCCAGCTACCCTAAACAACTAAACTTGCAGAGACAATTTTATTTAACAACCTTCAAAGGCTTATTTGTTCCTCTCAGAGAAATGCGAGGCTGCCCAGTGTGTGTTTTCAGAAGGAAAACAATTTAGGAACATGTAAAGTTTAGTTTCATCATCTTTACTTATGAAGCCTACAGAATCCTTATCTGGCCTCAAGGATAAAGAATAACGACAGTTGTGAAATTTGACTGGTTATTTAACAGGAAACCTTTGAAATATAAGGCTGAATGCTATTATGTAGTGTACACAATATCAGATGAATACTTCAGTAACACCATGTATTTGTTACTTAGCACTGAATGTTCTAATTAAGGTATACCTATGCTGAAGATTAGGTTGAAGAAGGAGAGAGCTTGTTATGCCCATTGTTCAGACAAAGCAGTAATGTGCTGCATAATTGTTCTACTGAACAAAATGTAGTGTTCCTTCTTAGTGCTGCTTATTAATTTAGGATTATTTTAACTGAAATCATACTAGTTCTGATAACTTAACAGAAAAGTTGAACCACTCTGATATTATAGCTGTAGCTTTTCTTACCAACTGTGACAAGCAAAGCAAAAAAAGAGCTCAAGCTTGTACACAGGGGTTACTGAGGTAAACAGCAATGTTCCTACGTGGTCATTCAGTTTGGAAAGTCCTCTTGAAAACCAAGTCTTAAAAAACTATTATGAGAAGTGTTAGACTGTTCCCTTATTCTTTTATAAAAGGGAAGTTAACTGCAATTTACTCGAAGCAGAATTTCAGCTTGTACTGAGCCTCATGAACCTAAGTGGCTCGAATAAATGC
>JAYRBT010000093.1:64833031-64850622 GCA_036023395.1 Myiotriccus ornatus
CATGTGATGCCATCACTGAGATGACATTTGCAGAGGTGATATGCAGCTGGAAAGCTTTGCCACTGAACTTAATTTAAATTCCCTTTGAACAATGTTACCGGGATGTGGAAATGCTATTGTCATGTATGTGGCTGAGGGCTTCTACTCTTGAACGCCAGCTTTTTTGAAATATATATTCCTGTCCTGGAGAGGGCATTGAGGCTAAAATTTGGTAAACAAAGATAAGTAATGGGATTTAATACAGATTTAAGGTTCTTGATATTCATTGATTTGCCTGCCTCAAGACAACTGCTTCACTGGTTTCTTTTGATTAACTGACTTAAAGGCTTTCTTTGGTTTCATAGGATTTATTTAAGATTAGTCATATTTGCTCACTTAGAAATTGCTTAGGTTCTCCATGATACACCAAATAGGATTCACCAACCCTTTAATGAATTTTGCCCATCTGTAAATTATTTTAATTACCTGTGATACAGTATTATTTGTCTGCTACTAATTCTGATAATAAAGTACTTGGTTCCCTGAAGAGTCAGACGACTCTCCAAGGGGTCCCTTAATGGAGAAATATGCTGGAGACTGAAGTAATCAGTTTGTGTACTGTTTTGCTTTTAATGTAAGTCTCCTTTTCTGAGAATGAAATGAACATAGCAAAGAATGATCCATTTTTCCTTTTTTTTTCTTTAATTATGACAAGACAAAGAATCCAGTTCAAGAGACTAAATGAAGGGAATCCACCCTGATTCACCATCCAGAGAGACAGACATTAAGATTTAGCTTCTACCTTTAATAATTTCTTCAGATTATAAATAGCCTGAAAAATTTTAAGTAAAATGAAGTTATACTCAGCAACTTGAAATAACTCTTCCTTCTAGACTCACAAGTGTTATCAGTAATCAAGAGTACTCCAGGGTCATCTTTAGTTTGATTATTAGTTCTTGCTAAACAGGAACTCTTTTTATCAGGGATTTTCTTTTCAGTTTGGGAAATGGAGAACTACGAACCAGCAAGTGTGACACAGTATCAAGCTAATTGGAAGGAACTGTAATCAAGAACAGAACTGGTAGACAAGTAGATGGATATAATGTAATGTGAAAGAGGCAACACAATTTTTATAGGAGGTAGTTATCCCTTACAAAATTTATTATAGTGCTTTTAAAGAGTCAGCAAGCATATGGATAAAAGCACACTTGGATTTTTGAAAAGTCCCTTACCAAAGGCTTGTAAAGAAACTAGGTTATTGCAGAAAGAAATATGAAATACTTTTCTTGGGTTAATAACTACCTAAAGAACTAGATGTGAAGTGTAGGAATAAATGGTCAGGTTTTTTATTGAGGCAGGTGACCAAGCAAGTCCCACAGGGATCCTTTCTGTTGCAGTAAAGACAGAATCTGTTGATGGCATTGAGACAGTCAGAGTAATAAAAATAAATCTGACAACCAGAAACAGATCTCATGATGCTGAATGATAGGGCAACAAAATGGCAGGTGAAATTCAATGCTGATAAATGCAAAGTAATTAAAAAGAGGGAGAAAACTCCTAACTACACAGACACTGTGCTAGGATGTAGTAAACTTGGTAGTGCTGGATTTACAGCTGGGCTTGATCTCAAAGGTTTTTTCCAGCCTAAATTATTCTGTGACTCTGTAAAGTCCGCAAATGACATGCAGAGTGGAAAACGCACATGAATTCTCAGTATTTCTCACAGTACTGGACCTAGAAGGCAAGAAGTTATATGATCCGGAAAGAGATTCAAACCTCTACTAAGCACTTAACTTAAGCAGTTACTAGAGACTATGAAACAGCATCCGTGTAGCATTTGTGTGCATTTAACTCATGTGAGCCGATATGTACCTGTCCATATAAAATATGATGGTGATTTATTTTCTTTTTTTTCATTATGTATAGAGTAAAACATAAGAGTAATATATATCTATTGAAATGTAGACCTGCTTTGTTTCTCTTTATACATGTATACATTTGTATAGGGCTATCAAGGAAAGTTTCAGTTCCCGACTTCTGAGGTGCTTAAGAAAAGAACTTCACTGGATAAAGAACTCCAGCTTTTGCTAGTGGGAGAAAAGGGCTTTTCTTTTGTATTCTTCTTTAGTTTTGAGTGACATGCAGGAGAAAGATGCAAGGAGCCAAACAGCAATTGCCCTCCCACCAAGCAAACCCAGAGCAGACACACCACAGCCAGTTCCATCACTCTTAAGTGTGCAGCCGGGAGCACACCCTTGCCACACAAAGTTTGATGAGAGCTTGCCACCACAGAGCATCTGGAATAAGAGATTACAGTCATATGACTTAAACTCTGAAAGTTTCTGACATTTAATATCAGTAATTAAGAGTTCAGATTGGTGGCTGGATCAATAATCCCTTGCAGTTATTGATCAGAAGCTGCCGCCCTGCCAATCACAGAGCACAGCTGACCTTATGAAAGCTGATCTCTGCTTCCAGCACTGCCCCTGTACCACCTCCTTATGGCCTACGTGCCTCAGAAGTGCTTAAAAAGATGTGCAGTTGCTGTCATCAAGATCTGCTCTGACAGGAGGCTTCTGGGACACCCAGCAGCGGCTGGCTGCTGCAGCTCACTCGGGTATGGAAAAATCTTCAAAGGCCTGAAAGACAGGACCACTGGGAATGGGCTCCTTCCCCCACGGACCGATCCGCCTCTCAATCTGCCACCTATCTGCTGCCAACCCAGAGCAGCTGTCCCCTCTCCCCAGACTGAGGCAGCACCATCCTTTCTCTCCCACGTGTAAACATGAAAGTGCCTGAGGCACCCTTTGCAGCCCAGACAATTTCCCATACCATAGGGTGAAGCCTCTCCACCATCCCTCCCTGCCGACTGCTGCTGATGAGATGTCTCTGGGCTCCTCAGAACAGCACTGTGCTCCAGCATGTGGATGAGGGCACTTACTTTGGTGTGCAAAAGTCACCTAGGTGGAGAAATGACCCACTGAAAAGTTTAGATGGTCATCAGAGTAAATTTTTTACCATTGGATCTCTAATGTTTTCCATAAGATTTCCCATCTGATATGCAGGATAAGCAGCAAAGTTGCTGTCAGTGGTTAAAAAAATTAACATACATATACATAATAATGAACAAGTATTATTAATGTAGTATCTCAATGTAGTATTTTACAGAAGTCTTCTTTCCAAATAAATGAATTTTCATTCATCAATAATAATTCTGTGGGACAACTGTTCCCTCGATTTTACTGGCGAACACAAATACCTTAATTCACAAATCTTCCTCTTGGACAGTGTCTGCCATGGTTAGCTGTGTTCAGGGAGTCTTTTGCCTTAGTATCTCTTTTCTTAGAATGTAGAAGCTCTAAGGTGCAATGGGAAATGTAGATCAATCAGACAATTTAGCCAATTAAGGAGAATGAACACATGAAAAGTTCTATAAGACCTGTTGAACCACTCATGTGAAATCCTGAATAAAAAAATTTCCAGATCTTTATTTTTAAAAGGTTGTAAAACTTTTTCAGAAAAAAAAAATCAACAAAGAAAAGCCACAAACCCTAGAATATAATCCATTTTTCTTACCAGCTTCAGTAGTACTAAAGGGATCCTGTCACCCCTGCCATTTCTTTCACTGTCACCTGCCAAGTGAGCCCCCCAGTCAATTAGCTTGGAGTTTTAAAAGGTTCACAAGCAAGTCTTCAGAATCTTCCCACTGCTAAAAAGTACACTTTATCTTCTCTGCCTTGTGCTGTGCCGTGAGTGGCACGTGACACTGTTTCACATCCTCCGCCACACAATGCAACTCTACAGCCTGGTTTAATACCAGGAGAATTAATGAGGAGAATTAATAGTTATTTAACTTTTTGGACTAACAATGGATAAGTATTTTTAGACTTGGAGATATCTATAGATCTGGATTTTAGTCTTTAGAGATATTAATGTCACATAAGGGCTTAGATGTTAAAAGAAAATTTGATTAAACTTTAAATTAAGAAATATCTGAAGAAGCAGGTGTCTGTGGAAAGCAGGAGAGGAAGGCATGCAAAAGGAACAGCACTGGTTATCTTTCCTCTCTTGATACAGCTCCCCTCTGAGCTGACCCTTCTGAGATAGGACCTGTACTCAGTGCACCTTCTTCAGCAGGCAGCTGGGAGCACTAGGAGCTGGAGAATGCATTAAGTCTGCTCAATCAGCTAATGAAAATTAGCTCTGCTGATCAAGTTCAGTATGTTAGTGGCTGAGTGCAGCGAGACTTAGTTATGGATGAGGAAAAGTCACTATGTTTGTCTCCACTGTATGCTGCCCAATTAAGCTCAGTCATTATGTTTATCCTAATTCAGCACTAAGCTTCACCTTCCCTTGGCAGAGAGTATGACATGCAGCAGCACAGAGGAGAGAGAACAGGCTGATAAGGCTTTCAAAGTATGTTTCATAGGGAACACCTTGCTGGTGTACTGTTGGACCAAATGACCTTAAAGGTTCCTTCCAACACAAACCTTTTGGTGATTCTACGAGCTCATCAGCCTAAACCAGAGCCTTGATACTCACTGTCAGACACAGCCACTCACAGGAAGGCTGGGTTTCTCCAAATCATATTTTAAATGGAAGACTGAATGCACGCTCCAGACCTGACACCTGGACCCACCCAGCCAAACGTAATGATTTTGACTTTTCTGTGAACCATAATATGCAAATACTGAGATAAAATTTCTGTCCGCACAATAACTTAATAAATGGGAACAGGGTCTACCATGAAAGGTTTCCATTTTTCCCTATGATTTGCTCAGTCCCTAAGGTACCCAATATTTCCACCATGGACACAAAGCATCCCACCTATCTCCAATTACCCTAGTCCACGCTTCAGGAAAGGAAAAGAAATTGCTTCAAATCATTTCAAAAAGACTGAGGGCTTAAAAGTTAGTTACTGTATTCCTGTGTGAACACTTTCTTTTCTGTACCTCTGGATAAAAGAGAGCTTTCTCTAGCAGAAGAATTTGTCAAATGCTTTGAGGATGTCTATTGAACGTGACTTAGATGTGAAACATATATTCAGCTGTTTACTATCCCCAAGACCTAGTAACTTTTGGCCAAGTCTAGGAACACATATAGTGGCCCTGTGACACCTTATGTTGTCAAACAAGATCCTTCCAAGAGCTCCAAGATCTCTGGAATTAGGAAAGTGTTTCCAAATTTGAATGTTTTCACTTTTCTGCAAAAATAGCAGCAGGTACTAACATCATCAGTGTTTGTTACACTCCTTTTCATGCAGTGGCCCACTGAAACCAGGGATGGATGTTTCCTCCTGGAGCTTGCCTGGGTAAAAGGGTGCTTTTTTCTTGGGTGGCAGCTGAGGGCTTGAGTCTACTGTGGATGAGGAAACATGGTCTTTCCCATGCCCATGTGTATGTAGCAAACAAAAGGGTTTTTATCATGTACTTTAAAAACTTTTTTATCAAACAAGAAAGATGTCACGAAGTCATGCTTTTTTTCGGTTGCAGTCTTGGAATCAGATACTTAAATTCCTGGTTGATTCCTATGGGACATGCATTGCCTCATTATTGGTGTCATTACTTCCCATTGTACTTCCCATTGTACTGTCCCACAATGCCATCTATGTGCTTTGGTAAGGTCTCTCAACAAATCAGGCTGTTCTCACAGTTTCCTTTGCAAGGAAATTAGAAAGGATTCCCAAACAGGAGGAGCTTTCAGCAAAACTCACTGAACAGGAGGAAAGACTCAGGATCAAAGGGATGATCCAGAATGTGAGGGGGCCGTAAATACTTGTTATCCATGCTAACCCTTCTGCTGTCATGTGGTCCTTGTTGCCACTACCTGTGCTAAGGAAACGTAGCCAGCATGCATGTGCCTTTCCTTATGCTGTGAATATACCTTAATTTTTTTGTGCAAACACACACTCAGCTGTTCTGCTCCTCAGCACCCCATCTGCAAAGAAGGAGATGACAACACTTTCCCATCTCAGATATCCTCATAGTGGAGGCTGTCGTGATTTCAACAGATGGTGCCTTCGACTTTAGGGGAGGAAATCAGCTGGTAATCTGGATTTAGAGAGCTACACACACTTCATTTCATGCATCACATTGGGACAAACCTCCTGGAGACTGCTCCTCAGGTTGGGAGCTTGCCCAGGGGAGGGTTGTGTAGAGTTTTCATTTCTCATAGTGGCTATTTCAATTTTAGCCCCTTTTCTGAACAGGAAAAAATTTCTTAATTTTACAAATAATGGCAGACTGCGTCTAAGCCAGGACAATTTAGATGGATAGATTTTGGCTGATATTTAAGAACTATAATAAATAATCTCCACCTCCCCTACACCTCCCCCAGAAATCTACATATCTTTGTGCATATTTTATAACAAACCCCAATAAAGAAATAATCAAAAATGGCACCTGTTAAAAAAAAAAAAATAGCATAACCCCAAAATGTAGGTTATTGAAATATGAGTGTAATATAGAAAAGATAGCAGTGCTGATATTAATGACCTATCTGTCTCCTGGTGCACTTAAAAAGTCTCTCATGTATTTTATTTTATTTTTTATTAGAAACTGTATCATTAGCTCTAAAGACCTTACTGGGAAGGGCGAAGAGAAAGATCTGACTTTTTAAAAGCCAAATTCAACCAGACTTTTTCCTTACTTGGAAAAAAAAAAAAAAAAGATTTTTCATAAACATTTTTTTCCCCTCTGGCTGGAATATTAGGACAGTATATTAAATTCCTGCCCCCAGTTCCACAAAAGGAAGACCCAACTACATTTACATAATAATGTCCCTACTGTGCTTTTGACAGATGGGTTTCATCGACACAGACATACTGTTAAGGGCTTAGCAATAGATTAAAAAAACAACAACAATAGAGTGTAACATAATAAAAGTGTATTGTAATGTACATCATAACTTTTGGCCAAGGTTAAATATCCAGTTGGTGTATGAAAGTCGTATTCCATTAGACAAAATAGATGTCACACAGGAAAGCATTAAAGATGAGTTGACTGAGCCATTTGTTTTTATTTATATTACATTATATTTTCCTTGATTCTATTTATGCAGTAAGTAAAAAAAAAAAAAAAAAAATCCTCCAGTTCCCCTTTCTCACCCACACCACTGCACCACAATGTTCTTGACAGTGAGTGTCTCCAAGTGAAGCTGCCCGTGGTGCAGGGTGCCACAAGACCCACCTGCTGGAGTTGCAGCACTCCTTTGTAGACACACCTGAGCAGCCTGCAAGCTTCTACATGGTCAAAAGCCAATCACTGCACTATCAAGCTCACAGAGTACCAGCCTCTGCTTATAATTTCAGAGTTCAGAAAACAGCCCATGTTGCAAGTCACTGGATGAGCTGCCATGAGTTCCCAGCTGCCTCCACTCCTTGCTACCTGCCCTAAATATGACAGAATAAATTGATTTGTAATACAGGGACTCTCGGAGGGGTTATGCAGGTGAATTTATTGAGGTGGGATGTATAGTCCCACCCCAAGAATACTGTCCACTGCAGTGCTCACTCTAGGTCAAATTAGAGAAGGGTTGTGTGCGCTGTTTCCCTCCTTACAACATCTCTGTAGCTGCCTCTGGTCCTCAGGAGATTCTCCAAAAGCCTGTGAAAAGAGAACAGCATGTGTCTTATTTTTATTGTTGTTGTTTCTTTCCCCTTCCCTCCCTCCTCCAAGCTCCAGCAAATTTGTGCCTTTCTTCAGTAATGGCTTTGTGCAGCTTCACGATAAAAGTCATTCACCAAAGAGACAGAGCAGTTTTCTCTGCATGTCTCCCTGAAAGGTACTCTTGGTTGTGAGAGCTTCACAGCCTCTCTTTAATGTCAAGTTATATGGTTTTGGGGGCTTTCCCAACTCCATCAATCCCCCTGACGTCACAGACACTTTGAGCGGAGTGGTGAGGACAGAGCTGATAAACTGCAGCCTTCTCCGGTACTGGACTCTGTCCAAGGAGACAATAATGCTCTCCCCAGGAAGCGTTTTTTGTTCCATATAAAAACATTTTCCCACCAGGAGGTGGTAGCCAAGATGCACATGGGGACGGGTGCCACCAGGTATCAAGTGAGGCTGACCTCGCTGATGACGGACACCACCTCTCCCTCAGCAACTGGAGTGGAGGCAATGGACTCCCCTGGTTGTTCCTCATGTTGTTGTGACAATACACATCCAGAGGGTCTTGTCCTGCCTTGGAGAAACTGTTGTGATGACCAGAAAGCCCCAGAATGCAGGAGGAGCTATAGTGGAAGTCACTGAGAGAAGTCATTTCCTAGAGAAGAAGAATGAAGGGAAGGAAATGCAACATCGAGCAATTTGGAAAGAGACAATTCTGTCGGTCCAGGTTTCTGGCAGTATATGCCTGTTGGGCTAAAGGTAGTATGGCACAGACAAAGGGAGTTCTCACAAAAAGAATCTCACAACCTAAGGGAATAGACTTGTGTTAGAAGGAAGAAAATGGATTGTGCTGTTCTACACAAAGGAGGCAGAGATGGACTCAGTCCACTGTCTTGTCTCACTTTGTGTCTTGCAGAAGAGCCAGGAAAGGAATTCCAGATCAACTGCAAGAACACCAAGTATGTTCTTGCTTTTATTCCACTTCCAGTGAACTCCAGAATTGATGCTTGGAATAGTAAGAGATTGTGTATTACCTGGGCAGGCTGGTGTTCCTCTTTCCTCTTTCAGTCCTGACAGTCAGACAGAGAGACTGCAGGTACCTGTCCAGTAAAACAAGTAATTGGGATGGATATGCACCCAATGAGGTAGAGCCAGTGTGTTTTATTTTCCCTTCTTTATCCCGTGTTATAATGTATAAGAGGTCACACAACAATTTGGTTGTTTCCAATTTCAATATACTCAAATTCTGTGCTGTCATAGCACCAGGATCACATCAAGACCACAACAACTTTATTTAATTCCAATTCTGGAAAGACATTCTTTTCCTGTTATCTCATTGCTGAACTTGACCTGCAATATTTAAAGCTAAACATACATGCACAAAGATCCATGTTTTGCAGCAAGTTAGCATAACACTAATCCAAACTATTTTTTATTTACAAGTACATTGCATATACCAAAAGGAAGGTTTTTGTTTGTTTTTATTTCTTAAACATATTCTGAGGAGGTCATATGTGAAACTCAGCTGCGAGAAATTTTATTTTTCTTTGGTTTTTATCAGTCTTTCTGTTCATTTATTCTTATAAGATTATATGGCAATCGGCTTTTAATTTCTTATTTAAAGTATATCTCCAGCTTTTAAATAAATATGGTTTTTTTCTTGTTTGGGTCACGTTTTAGTTTCCATTTAATGAGGAAGATGCATTGGACACTAATGCCCTGTTCTAGGATTGTTGGTAAAGTAAAAACTAATTATATTCTGGTCTTTGAACTTGTTGGAGATATTTAGAAATTGTTTATACTCAGAGTCTCAACTGAAGGTAAACTGACACATCGTGCTTTTGTTCTGAGTACCTGCATCAACTTTCACTACCTGAAGAATGTTTTAGTGGTCTAGCATCTGTCTGCACAAGATTGCAAGTGGGGAAGAAGAGGGAGGAAGTAATTTTTGCTGTGCATTCAGTTTATCCAGGGAAAACTATGGCCAGTCTCCTGAGTTTCATGGAAAACTTCCAAATAAATCCACTTCCATGAAAGCTCTGTGACACTGGGATAAACATCAGGGAAGGATCCAGCCATTCTGATTAATGCAGAAACTGGCAGGTAAATCTTTGATGAAGTTACACGTGGTTCTTTCCAAAAAGAGATGGAAAGAAATTCAGTGAGGCCTAGGAAATACTCGTTGTTTCCCCAGGGAAGAAAACAGCTTTTGTTTCTGTACCTAAACTCTGATATGCAGTGGGTAAAAAAGAGAGTCATCCATGCAGATAAGAAGATCCTCAGATGCTGCTGCAGGGCTAACTCAATTGCTTTCCTCCTGTGTTTGCTAAAATTGGTACCTCCTGTGCAAAAGCCATGATAAGCAAATAGCAGTATCATTCCAAATGTATTGTCATCATCATCATCACAGGCCTCCTCCCGACCCCTACAAGATGAAGATCTGACCTTAAAAATGGCACCCCTGGCTCAGACCAAATGTGACCACTTTTGTCCCTGCCATCTGTCTATTCATCTTGGTGACAGGCAGCCCTGGCTCTGCTCACTGCCCATCCATATGAATAGGCAAGTGACTGCAAATGAGCTTCACTTAAATGGAGGGAGCTGATACCAGCCTCGGGAAAGTATTTTGCACCTCACAGTAGGAAAGGACCATTGTTTTTGTTCAGATTTGGGTTTCATTTCTTGCTGCACTTGTAAGAAAGGAAATTTTCTTCCTTGGGGGTAATGCAGATGTTTGCATGGATAGATAGCTAAGGCACAATAGAACACTTTCAGGGATGTGGTCCAAGCAGAAGGGGCAGCATGGGGGAAGGATTGAAGAGACCAGTGAGAAGAGCAAATGAGTGGCTTTTGTTTTCTGAGGTAAATACTCAGAAGGAAGACCGTAGGGAAGGTGATAAGTCGCTGGAAGGCATTTGGGATTTGTTTTGAAAATCATCTGACTAAGCCACGTTCCTCACACAGCAAGTAAAGACACCTATATCTTTCCTCACAAAATAATCTTACCTCCTAGGAATTAATGAAAATTTAGAGACTAGAAATCACAGAGAGAAAGGAAATAAAGACCAGTTATCAAGGTGCAAAAAGAACCAAATTAATATCTCTGTTCTACCATAACGCATATTTTATAAATCTGGAAAAAATAACCTTTCTACACCAAAGTTTCACAGGTAGAGACCTGTGAAACAGATATAACAACATTTATTTACTTTTCCAGAGCTTGGAAAGGACATACAAATGGGAATAATCTAATACAGGGGCATCATTTTCTAGTGACATCATTATGTTATTATGCTGTATCACTTTAGTAATAGGATGTGCTATTCATGTCACAAAATTTGCCATAAGCTCACACTGATTTCTATTTAATGGAATCACATAATCACAGAATTTTTAGGGTTGGAAGGGACATCTGGAGATCTTCTAGTTCAAGCCCCCTGCCGAGGCAGTGTCACCTACAGCATGTGACACAGGAATGCATCCAGGTGGGTTTTGACTGTCTCCAGAGACAGAGACAGTATGATCTCCCTGGGCACCCTGTTCCAGTGCTCTGCCACCCTCAGGGTAAAGAAGTTCTTCCTCATGTTGAGGTGGAACTACCTGTGTTTTAGTTTATGGTCATTCTCCTCATCCTGTCACTGGGCACCACTGAATAGTTTGGCACCATCCACTCAGCACATGTCTTTAAGACATTTATATTCATTATTGAGATCCCCTCTCCGTCTTCTCCAGACTAAACTGGTCCAACTCCCCCAGTCTTTCCTCATAAGAGAGATGCTCCAGAACTCTCATCAACTTTGTGGCCTCCACTGGACCCTCTCCAGTAGCTCCTTGTATTGAGGACCCCAGAACTGGATACACCATTTCTACCAGGACAGCATCTGGGTATTTTGTTTTTTAGACCACATCATGCTGATCTTGTACAACTCTTCTGCCCTTGAGGCACAGAGGAGTGTTGTGGTTGTGTTTCCTGGAAAATTTATCTGATGGAGGAAACAGGAAAAAAAAAAGACAGGTGTTAAGAAGAATGTGGACAGAGTATTTTGGGATGGCTATGATGCAACCAGGGAAAAAAAACAGTACTGAGATAGGAATGGGGGAGGAGAGAGGTGGATTGCAGAGAGTAGACTGGAGGAGTGACAAAGTGAGCTGTGGTTCCTGAGCAGGAGGGAGGGCGATGGCTCAGACAGGAGTGTCATTGTGTCCTGCTTGGCTGCATCTCCAGATGGAGACTTTTGAGGCCAGGCATCAGTGACAGTTTGTCCATAAGTGGTGTGCCAGTGCCTGAGATATTTATTAAGCTGGGACAATTAATTCCTCACTTACACAAGCACTTAAGTTCGCTGACAATTGTTTAAAAATCATTAATAACATTTAACGGTGGTAAGATGATCAGCATTTTGTTTTGCCTTGATGCATCATTAATGTAGGGGACAAAGCCAGAGGAATACAAACCAGCCCTCACACTGGTGCAAAAATACTGGCATTTTTCTTTCAGTGTGATTATTGTGATTACAGGCAACTATCATGTCTAATCAGTTCAGATGAGATTGGGGTCCACTGGACATGGATGTGAAGTGAAACAGATTGTCCTGAAGAACTGGTCATATAAATGGGTAGGTCAAAGGAAAGGTAGGAGGAGAAAAAAGAAGTCATATGGGATGGTTTGGGTTGAAAGGGACCTTAAACATTATCTTGTTCCAACTCCCCTGCCATGGAAAGGGACGCCTTCCACAAATGCAAAGATATTTGTTCCAGGAGGCACAACAGATCTCTGGGCAAGACATGAACAATATTGAATTCCCCCGATTGATAAAGTTCTATTTAACCTACTTCCACAGACTTATGGCACCAGGATGACTGTCTGGTGCACTAGGAGGAAAAACAGATGGCATAATGGGATGAAGACATGCTTCCTTGACTGCACTGTGCAGCCCCATTCGGACCCTTGGTGAGATCACTGCATTCTTCTGGCTCTTATAGTGAAGGGTAAGTTTGAATGGTCATCATGTAAGAGGGAAGGACTGGATAAATTCACATTTTATATGAAAATACAGAGTACACAGAGACCCTGAGGGATCTGATTAAAATGAGAGATTTTGTAGCCCTGGTTAATTCCAGTGAAAATGGTTATTTTACTGCTTTGGTCTGGTTGCATTTTACCAAGGTAAAATTTCAGTTCCTGATTGAATTTGGATATATCTTCCCTTTTGTAGAATTACTGTTGCCCACCATTAATCATAGCCACAGCATGCAGCATTTGGGGTCTTTTCTGGGCAGCTGTATTGGCATAGAAAACATGACCTTGTCTTACGAACAGCCCAAATTCATGTGTACAGCTGCCACTCACGGAGCTCAGGAAGACTCCCAGATAAACACTGTCTTGGAGCTCCTACTATTCAGGAACTAAAGCTCTCCCTGCATTTTGCCAAGATCCTACCATGAGGCCTTTCTAACACAACACAGTCAAGGAATCTTTCTTATAGCATCAATCTGGTGGGACAGAACTGGCTACTATGTACAGAGGAGAGCTCAGCCTACCTCTGTGTTGTCTCAGAGTCTCCAAGAGGTGACTGGATCTAGAGGTCTAGTATCAGGCATCATATTCCCAGGCCACCCTTGTGTGCCTCTACTGCCCATTTGAGGCTTTGGAAACGTGTGGCCAGGAAGCTACACATTTTAAAATGTGGATCCAGGAAAAGATGGGCCACAAAGGTGGTAAATCCAGGTCTAGAATTCAGGAAGAAAAGGAAACATTAGCAAGGAACTGAGACCTTGCTGCAAGCCAGTGTACAGCATTTTAGCACGGCACATTACCTAGATTTAGGTGGCAGCTTGTCACTGTGGGACCTTGTGCTGCCTTTCTGTTGTGACTAATGAGCCTGTATAGCCAAGTGGGCTCCTTGCACGGCTTCCAGAGAGGAAAGAGAAAGGTGATCTTAGAGTTCATGGGGCTGAATAAAGCCCTTGAGCACACAGCCTCACTTTCTCCTCCTGTTGCTGTTCCAGATTTCATTTTACCTCATAAGAGAGAGAAAACAACTGGAAACAGGGGAAATGCATTAATGTTTCTGAGTTACACATATGAAATAATGGGAAACTCTGACAGATTGCCCCAGAAGTGAGCAGGCACAGAAATCTCAAGGTCTTGGTGTAGGCAGGAAGTCCCAGGACTGGGGTCTGGTTTTGGTATGTATGACCTAAACAAGTTTCTTGAAGGATCAGCTTCTCCCTTTATGACTACTCATCTTATGTCTCCACTGATGAAATAGAAAGGAAGGCTGTCAAATCAAAGCTGATCTCTAGGAATGTGTGTACTTGGCCCAGGGATCATCCTTCTGATGGGACTTTGACTTTCAGATCCCAATTCAAACAACAATGTGCAGAAAGAACATCAGTTTTAGTGAGGGAGATGCACAGTTCAGATTATATTTTTTTGTTGTTTTTTTTATTGCAGAAATTTGCCGCCAAACCTTTTTTTTTTTTCTTTTTGCCTGTATAAAAAAATGACTCTGAATGCAATAAGAACAAGATGTTCTAATTAAATAGATTTGTTTACATCTTGTAGCATGAAAAACTAATTCCGTCTGATATACTGTAGGTTCTTGCACTATCTCTCTCCCACTTCATGTAAAATTACCCGTTTTAAGTAGTATTTTATTTAAGAATATATAAAAAGTGTACTTGATTAAAGAAAAACTGATTTAAGTCCCAAAGTGTTTATTTCTAAAACAAAGGTTTCACTTCAGGGTGCAAGAAGATGGGAGGGGGAGAGCAGAAACTGTGTTATACCTCACAATATTTCTTCCCTGTTTTATTGCATTGCAAAGGTCCCTACCTTTACTAGTCATGAGAACTCATAGCCTGTGGCTAGAACACATTTTTATTAAGTGAGGGTTAAAGTCAGGGCCCAAACAGATCCACTGAAATATGATTACAAACATAATATCCTGACCCACACCTGTGCCATAGTATCAACTCCAGAACAGAAGGAAAGGCAAAGCCTCCTGACTGAAACTATGTTCCTACCAGTGTAAAGAATTATGCAGGTTCTCCACCCAGACAAAGCTGGATCATTCTTAAAGGCACCACAACACAAATTATGTGGAGGATAAAGACTGCAGGTAACATGGGATCCAGCTGGAAAAACAAATAAGAACAAATCTCAGCAACTCATGGGACAGGCCTGCCCATCGAGTAATCTTTTTAGGTATTCAGAATAAGGCTGGATGAAGCAGCTGCAGGGAAGAATAATATCCCAATGAATTTATTTCTCAGTTTGTTGAAGTGAGATAAACAGGAATTTTTACTGCCACTTAGACAAATTTCACTTCAGGGACAGGGACAGGGAGATTATATGACCTGCCACTGAGAGAAGAAGAACCCAAGCATCCAGTCCATCCTTGAAACAGAAAGACTAATGTTTGCATGCAGCACCTATCAAGCAACAACCTTCTGTATATTACAGTTCCAGCTATGTGGGCTATAAGTGGTGAAAATAATGGCTTGCTTGAAGTAGGGCTAGTATCAGATTGGTCAGCGTGCTTTAAGAGAAATTCCCCCTGTAGAAACCCAAGGACAAAAGCATTTCCTTAGACCACCAAGTGCCATATCAGCAATACAAGGAGGCTCAGGAGCCCCAATAAGTTACTGCTGCACCATCCTTTAATTCCTGGTACTGAGTATGGCCACTGTAGGCAGTTGTGTTCATCCTGAGACAAGAGTTTGGGAACTGGTGGCTGCAGAGAGACTCGGGCAGTTCTTGATCACGGGATTGTCTTGGTGTGCATCTCCAGTTGTCAAAGGTGCACCAGTCTTCAGACATCAAAGCTCTTTTTAATAAAACAAGTGCATTAATGTGTCTCTAGGGAAAACAAAGTTTTGAAACTTTTTTTTTTCCTTAAATCCTGATGCCTAAATTAAATAAAACTGTGCTAACTCACAAAGTTCTTTTTTGGAGGGGTAAGCAAATTGCTTTTACAAGTTCTCACTCTGTTCCAGCTCTCTGGCAGCCAGAGTTGCAGGAGATGTGGGGATGCTAAGCAACTTGGGCTTGTGCCTCCCTGGCAGCTGGAGCTGCAGGGAGACTGGGAGCCGGGCAGGAGCTGGGTGCTCAGCCCCTGGCCCCCTGCCTGTGGCAAGGCTCCTGCTTTCATCAATTGCCGGTCTGTGCACAGAAAGTTACATCGACAAGAAGCCTGGGGAGGGGGTGGGGAGAGGAGGATAAAGGGAACAGCCAGGCAAAATCATGGCCATCTCCCCAAAACCAAAAAAGAACTAAAAGAAAAAAAAAACAAACTCATTTGG
The DNA here is from genome assembly GCA_036023395.1 of Myiotriccus ornatus. Classification (NCBI taxonomy): domain Eukaryota; kingdom Metazoa; phylum Chordata; class Aves; order Passeriformes; family Tyrannidae; genus Myiotriccus; species Myiotriccus ornatus. Next base: position 64,848,928 of record JAYRBT010000093.1, read on the forward strand.
GTGGAGACTCCATGTTCTACCAGGAAATTGTTCCAGTGGGCACGGGAAGAAAGTGAATTATGCAAAACTCTCCCAGGCTCCTGATGGCCTCAGTGAAATGTGCCCACCACCTTTCAGGAAAATGATCAGCACTTTCTAAGAGACACTTAGCACTTTCTGAGGATTTTGCCTTAAATTTGGTGTAACTTGGAGATAAGGCACACAGAGGGTAAGAGCTCCAGGGAAGAGTAATTTTCACCTTTCTGGTGCTTACAGCATGATAAAAAACTTTCCTCCGTGCTTTTGAATTAATTCCTCAAAAGTTCCAATGCCTGCACACCCATTTGTTTCCTCATTGTTTTTATTAAACAAGAAAGGCGAGCTTTATTACTGCACAAATGAAAGCATCACCAGAAGATAGATACTTCCCAGATTCTTATTAATCTCTAAGACTTATGAGGCTGCCTAAGTTCCACAGAAATTAACATACTCTACAGATTTCTTCCAGCGAGTCACTGAGTCCTTGCTACCCTATATAGGGAACAAAGGGAAGCCAAAAAAACAAAACCAAAGGAGAATAAATCTGTATTATTAGGAGGTTGTTGCAAGTCAAAATGTGGATGTGCATGCATGTCTTTGTCTACAGTTATAGGGCAAGGCTCTGTGCTATGGTGCATCATCTACAGCACCATTATATTAATTTACCATAGACTGTGGCTGTATAGATTGAACTGTGTGCCACAAAGTAGAGGTCGTAATCATAGTTAAAGGACAGTTGGATTTGCAATTCAAAATAATTTAAGACTAATCTCCAAAACTGCAACTGTGCAAATTAATATTGGTAGGGTATTGAATTTATGCTATTCCCTATTTTCCAGTGTAAGATTACCCGTGCCTAACTGCAGGCACACTTAGTGCCTTTGTTGTAGCATTGTTTAATATCCCTAGCAGAGACCAAGGTCCCAGAGCAGTAGCTCTTATACATGAGACAGACCCTACCCTGAACATAACAGTCCAGAAAGAACACAGAGGCACAGCAGATAGGTGAAATGACTCAATCATCTGGGTTGGTGTGTGAATACCCAACTGAATACCCAAACCAGAGCATTCTGTCTCTAAGGATTTAAAACACAGAGTGAAAGACAGAGAAGTACAAACAGCACGGGAAGAACTATCCTACGCCAGGAATAACACACAATTAGGACAGAAGAGACTTATGGCACTAGCAATATTCTTTATGTCTTCTGCTCTTTTCCAGTGGCAAATTCCATGTTTTGTATCTTTTGGTTTTTTGTGGCACAGGGATCGAGATAGGTAAAGATATCATGCAATGCTGGGAAGGATTTTCTACTTTTTTTTTTTTCCATTTGAAGTAGACGTTTTGTTAATTCATGTGATCTAAGTGGCTAAAACAAATTTTCCTGAGACAAGAGGAGGAGAGTGAAATATATAGAATCATAGAATCATAAAAGCATAGAATCAGCTGGGTTGGAAGGGACTCTCAGACCATCAATCCAACCCTTGATCCACTACCACCATGGATACCAGACCATGGCACTCAGTGCCACATCCAGTCTCATCTTAAAACCTCCAGAGACGGAGAATCCACCACCTCTCTGGGCAGGCCACTCCAATGCCTGATTAGCCTCTCTGTAAAGAATTTCTTCCTAATATCCAACCTAAACCTCCCCTGGCACAGCTTAAGCCCGTGCCCTC
>JAYRBT010000093.1:64867738-64897496 GCA_036023395.1 Myiotriccus ornatus
CTGCCTAATTTCAACCGCGCAATCCACCTTCTCTTCCGTTTTTTTCTTAAATATGTAATTAGCAAAGGCGTCACTACAAGTTGTGATTGGGTTTTGTCCAAAAATCTACTTGGACAAAACCATTCACAGCCCCAGGAACGGGCTGGTGGGCAAAACCACGACAACGTGTCTAAGCATAGTATTGTTCATCAGCTGGTATCTGCTTCTCTCTAATTGAAGAGGCAGTCTTCATTCATTGTTCAGAAACAATGAATGGCAAGTATTGAGCTTTCTGTTGCATAATAATGCTGGACCTCTTCTGAGATACTCTAGCAGAAATTATTACGAGCCTGATCCAAAGGACATAGAGGTCAATAAGAAAATTTTCAGATTTTATGCTCTACAGATTACATTTGATGACGGTTTTTCAACACAGAAAATAGAGGACATCAAATTCAATCATTAAAAAGCAAACACAAATCTAAAAAATCGAGGGTATTCTGATTGTAAAGACTAAAAGCCCTATGAGTTGTTGAACTCCCTGCTGCTGGAACATTTGAAGATTAAATATCTATATGGGTTCATAAAAAGCCCTTCATGAAAGAAAAAAGCCATCAAGTCTAACATAAAAAGGCCATCCCTTATCTTAGAAATCTCTGTATTGCAAATTGCAGTTAGCACTGGAAATTGAAAGAGTATTCTGACTAAATGACATTATATGTTTATCTTACCTGGGCATCCACTAATTGTCAGTATTATAGAGAGGATATTCTGGTGGATAGAATCCATTCAGTCTGATGGATTCGAATATTCCAAAATACTGTCACACAGAGTCCTGTCACAGCTTCTTAGGTGCTTGGGGAAAAACATTTGAAATGACTGGGAGATTTGCCATTGTTTTCAATGGAGTTGAGATTCAGCTCTCAACAATTCATTTTAGGGAATCTCTCATGTTTTGATTTTTTTAACCAAAGACCTGTGGATCAGCCCACTATGGCACTGTGGGACAAATTTGAAAAAGTGTTTTAGAATTATTAAAAGACCTGCTTTTCTAAAAGAATGAAATCTGGAGAGCTTTTTGGACACTTGGCCCATCACTAAGATATGAACTTCTTAACAGAAAGGAAAGATAAAAATTGAAACTCCTTACAACAAATGTAAATTTGTAAGAGTAAATATAATTCAAGTTTTTTAATCTTTACATTTATGTATGCATAAAATAAAGAAATAATCCCACTCTAAAGTGGTTTGTTGGTTTTTATTTTGGTTTTTCTCTTATACAAGTAAACTTTTAGGTCCAGATTAATTTCTGGTGCAAGTCTACGAAAAGCTCTGCATCAACAGAAGGGATAGATTTGTTGGGTAATCTTTTTTCATTCCAGTCAATGATAAGCCCAGAACTTTACTCACTGTTTCTTTTTGTGAGTTAATACTCAGTATTGAATTTCCTCTTTGTATTCCCATTCTTCCTTTGTGTAGGCATTTGTTTTATTCTTTTTTTTTGTTAGCTTCCTTGGGGGATGAGGCAAAGGCATCATTACCAAGAATGCCTTCAAAAACAGCTTTAAAAAAAAAAATAAAAAAAGGAAAGACAGTCTGCTTGTCCTTGTTTTGAGCAACACTATATAGCTAATAATTACTGTTGCATGGCTGGACAGGATATTGGAATTATTAGTAGTCAGAAGACAACATGTAATTATAATGAAGTAAATCACAACTGGATTGAGGAAAAGGGAGACAGAAAGGACAGTAGAGAAGAGAGTAAGAACAAAGACAAAAAGAGCAATGGACCATATCTTTCACTTTTGTGAATCAAACATATGCTTTTATTAATAAGCATAGGTAGTTTCTGGTCCTATTTGATATTGTGTGAATCCAAAATCATTACAGAGCTGTTCTGTCTTATTAAAACCAAGATCAGAATCAGAATCATGAGGGAGGAGTGATTGACATATGTCCTGTTGTACACTGAGACACCGTCTGGTTCTCTCTGCTCTGTTGACTGAGGACAGCAGGGACATTTTCATTTCTGTTTTACCATACACTAAATGATAAAACTAAATCTACCTGAGGTTCCTGAAACTTTTAGTGATAGAGTAACAACAGTCTGACTTCTTTTATATTACATCAAGCAGAGTGTAGGGTCTGGTCCAGAACAGCAGAACTGGGTACTAAGGAACACAAATAACATAAAACATCTTGAGTTTTGAGAAGAATTACAATAAGAAAAAAAACAAAATAAAACACCCAGAACCCTTTCCGTCCTGTATTATTATTAAAACAAAATCTTTCTCACTATAATCCTTTCTTGGCATTTTTTTTTTCTGAAAAATATATTTCTCTATATATTTAACTATAAGAGAATGGTGAGCTTTCTGTCATAAGAACTTTATCCCATGCTAAGATGACATAAATCCTCTGGTCACACCTCTTTTTCTCCATGAATCACAGAGACAGTCTAGATACTTTCTTAGAACTGTTCATGTCTAAGAGTAGATGACATAAACCCCACTTCATGTATCTACAAAATTGCTCACTCATGGTTTGACCAATTTACTTTTAAAAGTAGACCCTGGTTGCAAATGTATTTTCTGTTTCAGAGAAAATTACATTATTCCCATAATTTTCACTCTTTTTAGCTGGATAATAATAACAGGAGAAATGGGAAATTTACTTGGGAATGTGAGTCTGAAATAAAATAATAATGATTTTTATTTGAAACTTGCTTTTTCAAAGAAAGTGAAATGATTCATTGTAATGCTCCTGTTTGATTTTATACACTATGAGCAGCTTTAAAATGATACAGAAAAGGCTGTACTGAAATGGAAACATCTGAACATTCTGTTCCATTACAAGCTCATCAGAACAATCTTCTCGGATTTCTTCGTAATGAAATTTTATTAGAATTGATAGATTTTCACACAAGCATGCAGTTTTGACAAGCATTTTCTGCAAGAAAGAAAGAAAGGTTGGCAGAGGACATTCTGTTAGTTTTATTTTAAAATCTCTGTATTATATTAAAAGAAAAAAAGGAACCCCACCAAAAAAATAGCTAATCACTTCATCTGAATTCTCTCTAGACACCTACCTACTATAGTTCTTCTACAGAAAGATTTAATTATTGGTACCAAAAACTATTTTGCCATTGAAGGAACTTTATATATAACACCTTATTCTCAAAACAGCTCTAAAGGGCAGACTAATATAGTTGTGCTTATCTTCCCACTAATACTAAGATATGGAGATTCTAAATAATTTACAAAAATGAAACTTGAGTTTGATGAAGAATCTGGATTGAGGTATTGTCAAATAAGTTGGATTGAGGTATTGTCAAATAAGTCACCATGATGCACCCCTGCCTCTCTCTTCGAAAATAAAAGAAAACTCATCTTCTTTTTGGATAACTGTTAGAACTCAGCCATGTGCAGTGTAAAGGGAAAGCTATCATGTTGAAGAATTGAAGAAACACTTATGAGGCAGAAAAAAAAAATAATGGAACATCCCACTTTTGCTTCTCCTGCATAAATAATGCAACCCAAGAGCAATTAGCATTTGGAGAGTGGTTTCTTGTCATATCAAGCACCACTTCAGCAGCCAAATGATATAGACAAGTCCCCATTCCAAGGCAAAACACAGTGGGACAAAGGAAAATATTTCACTTCACGAGGTAAAATCCTTTATATAAAGGCCATCTACAAAAGAGACAATGATCTTTGCTCCTGGACACCTACTAGCCATTAATGGGAAAGTTCCTCTGAAAACATACACATGCACTTACAACTTGGGCTCTAATGAGGACTTTGCTGTTTGATGACGACACATCTGGCAAGCTTTCAGAACTCTGCAGTCCCAATTATAAAGCTGTCCAGCAGGAAAACCCATTACAGATCTGAGCTGTCAGACCTTCGAAATGAGGTTGAAGAAAAAAAAAAAAGAGGCAAAGGAAAGAGGTTAAAGATGAAGAAAAAAAAAAAAAAGGAAGAAAAGAGAGGAAGCTGAGGCTTGATTTGGAGGAAAGACAAAAAAAAAAAAAGAAGAAAATAGTGAAGAGTAAAATGCCTTTAAAGAAAAGTTGTTCCTAGACCCCCCTATAATGTGACAGAGCTAATTTGTCCTTTTAAAGATCTAAAGAGCCTGCTAGCTGCAGGTGGCAAAGAGGTTACTTCTGGCACGGACTGTGGGCATCAGATAACATAACACAGAAAACTTCTGTCCCCCATGGAAAAGTTAATGAGATCAACTCTTTTAGGATCCCCTAAAAGAGTTGCTTCAAGCTCACCTCACCCACATCTCATTCTTGCAGGCAAACAAAAAGTGTCTGGTGTAGTTTAATTGGCCAACCAATGCTTTGATAGCCAGGGTTTTTTCCTTGTCCTTGGGGTTACTCACTCTAACAGAATTAGGCCAACTTACTGAAATACAAAGATCAACTTTCACCCATTTTTTTGTTTTGGTTTGGAGAGGGTGTGTGTATCGAGATTTGGTAGTAAATTTCCATAAGTAGCAAATCTTTTAAATCTGTTAGCCTTTTCAGTGTGAAGTCTCATCATTTCAGCATTTCTAGTGAGGTCCAAAGATTCTCCAAGCGATTTCTAAGCACAGTAGATGTAGAATAAGAAATGGTACATATGTTTCATGGTGTGGTATAATCTAATTTATGTCAGTAAGAGATACAGTATTACAGGACTCAGCTATTACATCCACAATGCATTAAACATGCAAGCTATAGAGTCAAAACGAGGGGATGAATCCACTCCATAGAGTTGTGGCAAGATCCTTATTTGCTGTATGTGCATTAGCTCAGCTGGTTAAAGCATGGCGTTAATAATGCCAGGGTTGTGGATTCAATCCCTCTATGGGGCATTCACTTAAGAGCTGGACTTGAAGATCCTTGTGGCTCCCTTCCAACTCAGAATACTCTGTAATCTGAAATTAGCATGAATCAGAAAGTTGCAGCACAGAACAAAATAGTCTCTGCACAGAAAAACTGCACAAAGTAACAACTATCCTGTCACAGAACAACAAAAAATCAGATATGTAAAGTAAGAGGAAGTCTACATAACCTTAAGTACTGGTCTCATGTAGAACTACTGTCTCAATAGTGTCAGACAGTTGGTCTTCCCACTACCAATTTGTCTCTTTAACTTGAACTCAAAGCACATAAACTGACTGAAAAGGTCTGAGCTCAGGACATGCTCAGAAAGGGTGGGTTGCAGGGCATTTAGTCCTGACTGTGTATTTTGTGTTCAGACAGTGTGCCTTGTGAGAGCTTGGTCTGGGAGAACAGAACATTCTTGGAAGTTCCCTTACAGGGAAACTTCAGACCTTGGCCCCAGTCCATGCCTGTATGTATTCTGCACGTAAAATGGAAGGTGTGGGTTAGAACCCAGACTTTCCCAGTAGAGGACTGTAGGTATCTTTGTGCGAGTTCCAGGAACTGAAGCGAGTTCTCTGATGCACCAGCCTCGTGATGATATTATTGTTCAACCTTTCCTGTTCAGGTAATCTCCTTATTATCTTAATAAAATGCCCAGCTGTCTAGTTTCCCTGTAGCTTCTCTCACAAACTCTGCTTTTCCTTGGCCTTTGCGTATTATTCTGCTCCTTACATCCAGACAGAGAGTATGATTGTGCCCCTTTACCCACCCCTCTTGTCATTTATCTGAGCCATTCTCCCCTTTGTCAATAGGACTAAGGGAAATCACCCCTCAGTGCAGGAGGCCTGGGAGTTTAATCTCTTCTCTTTTTCACCTCTTAGGATAATGTGAAAACATTTTCCTTCAGAAAACATGTTTATGCAGCATCAGCATCAAAAAGCCATTTTCTTGTTTTCCCTAATGACTTTATCAGACACACAGAAACACAATGAAAGATGTTGTTATTCCTTTTCCTTTCCTTGATCTTTATGTTTTCATGGAAGCATCATTAGTGAGGATAATATTTGCGCCAGAATATATTCAACACATGGGCCTGACACTCTCATTCTAATGTATCACCAAGATTTTTTTTTTTTCTTTATTAAGCTCCCCAGCATTCATCAAAGTCATTTCAGAAACAAACCCTGGGTTACCCTTCTGTCATTTTTTTCTAGGGCAGGATGACCAAACTGATAGAGAACTGATAGAATCTATGTAGTGGGATTGCTATATGCATAAGGCTGGCAGCGTCTGAATTATCAGAGACTTGGACTCAGTCTCTTGCTCTTTCTCCAAATTGTTTTGTGAATTCCTTTCTTCTTGGTGAAGGAGGGAACTTGTCTTTGCCAGCTATGCTGACTACCAGTATGATGATCTCCCTTCAAGTGCTGGCAGAAATGTCTACATAATTAAAAATTACATAAACAAAGAGCCAAACAAAGAAAGAACCTTCAAAAATCCCCCCCAAAACCCCCAACACCTAAATTCCACTCTCAGTTTTTCTTTGTTATTTTTAACCTGGTCCTTTTATTAGCAAAGCTTTTTGCACTCAGGGGTGGCTATCACTATGCCACTCTTAGTCTCAGATTTCTAAAGTATCAAAATCTATCACTAGGAAGACTTTGCTGAGAGGTGCCGCTGCCTTTTCTATGCTACTCAGCAGCTGCTGGAGAAAGCATGGCTTTAGTCTCACTGAGCAGTCATTTTTCAGGGAATTATATACCAGTTTTAGCCTTCTGCATCTCCATTTCTCTGTGAGATGTTAGCAAGTAATGCCTACAGAAAAATCAATATCCAAAGAAGACAACTGAGCTCAGCTGTGAGGCAGAGACAGCTTATGTCCTCAAGAGTTTAGAGACCTGTTAGACAGTGGAGACAGAGAGTAAATAAGGACATAGTGTTACACACAGAGTAGTCTCAGGGAGAAGAACTCACTTCCCTGACTCCCAGTGCAACACTGGTTTCATATATAGCACTTAGGGCATGTCTTTGGAGAATAAACTTTCAGTAGTTTGTATTCAGAAAATGTGTGACTTAAACTTTATGTGGAAGAGTCCAAACAGATGACCTTTACTTTGCAGGGCTTTCTAGCTTGCAGTCAGTCAGGCTGTGGCTCAACAGAATGGGTTTAGTCGTTTTTGGAAAGTCACACAGGGAGGAGGAAGCAGGTCCAGGTCTCCCCCATGACCTCTTGTCTCATCTTCCCAGCCACAGCCTCCCTCTGATCTCCAAGGGCACCCACTCAGCCATACTCCTTGGTTATATTCTGGTGAGCAATGTATATATGGAATGGGAATGGCTGGCTGCTATTTGAGCTTGCTGCAGAGAAGTTTCTAATTACTTAACTTTACAGGCTAACTTGCAGAGAATTATGGTGGTAGCTTTTTGTGAGTTTTCTTTTGGATTTTTCCGTTTGGTTGGTTGTTTTGGGTTCTGGTTGTTTTTTTGGTTTGGTTTGGTTTGGTTTAGTTTGGTTTGTGTTTCTCCTTTTTTTTTTTCTTTTTTTTTTTGGGGGGTGGAGGAGTTGTTTTGGTTTTTTTTGTGTTTTTTTTGTGTTTTTTTATGGGGGGGTTATTTGTGAGTTTTCCTTGGGGGGATGGCTATTTGCCCAAAGGAAAAGGCTAGAAATGTAGATTATATTTTGATCACTTTCTTGGCTGGTCTCTTAAGAAGAGACTCCTGCAGGTCTTCCCCTCAGCAGTGAGCCTTTCTCTCTGTATATCATCGAGTCCCCTGCTCACAGTTCATCTAGAAGACAGCAAACCACTCGGCCTCACTTCATAGCTCTCAGGTCCCAGCTGAGATCTATTCATGAGAAACTCTACAGTACAAATCAAGGGACCCTTAGGGTGCTATATAAATTCATAACAAGGGATAATCCATTCTCAGCATTGCGTGCAATAACACTTTCAAAAAAAAAGTCCAACAAAACACTGCAGAAAGCACTGGGGGAAGGCAGAATAGCAGGGGAATCGCAGAATGGTGTTGCAGAAACACCAAATCATCCCACCCCCAGTGCTGTCAGGGTCCCTGAGCACTAATCAGCACAGGCAGGAGCTGGGCAGTCTATTTCAGAGAGGGGAATGGAGGCACTGTGAAGCAGCACATGGGATCCATCCATTTTGAGGAAGTGTCCATGTGAGGAGTGGGATTTTCCCAGGTTTTCCTCAGAGACAATGCCCGGACTTGAGAGTCCAGTCCAGATCCGGACCATTTTCCAGAGATTTCTCTCTGTCTCTCTCTTAGGTTTGGGGGTTATAGGGTAGTTAATCATCTAAAGAAGATAAATATAAAAAAAAACCTAAACAGGATTAGGTAGGCCCAAGGGCATTACCCAAAATTAAAAACTATGATAACCCTCAAACTAATGCCACAGTTTAGCAGGCTCTGGAGTATACTGTAATTCATTTTTTTGGTTACAGCCATTTGCCTCCTCCTGCCTTTGTTTTCCTTTGCCTTGTAACAGAGAAATAATAAAATCCAGTAATGGAACTGGATCTTGGGACAGAACAAGGTGACTGGAAAGTTTTATCACGCAAAGGAACGCTGAAGAAGTTTAAGACAGAGCTATGTAAATAGCTCATACAGAGAGTCCATTCCACTGTCTCAGACAGAGGAAACAACTGATTTTCACCAAGGAATGGTTAAGAAATGTTTCTCCTTCGACTGTGTGGGGCTCGATAAGCACTCCTTGTATGCTGAATTTGTGGAATAAACAGTTCTAACTCAGAAGGTCTTCTAACCTGGCACAACAGTGAACCTGTCTGAGACAGAAAGTCTCCAATTCCTTGCTCTTTCACTACTTAGCACCGCACTTTCAGTGTTTGCACTATTAGTGCATGCATCTCTGACCACAGCAGGGAGAAAGACCGGCCATGGACTAAGACTGTGCTCTTCCGAGTGCTAGTCAGTATTTCAAAATATGGAAGATTTTTGTGTACTTGTGTGTGTGTGCTTAAAATATCCCAGAGCCTGGTTTTATTAAGCGGCCTATATTCAAACTTGCTCAACTGTCTTTACATGGACTGAATATTGACAGTTTAATGTCAGCACCACCTCATGAGATTTCCAAGAGTTTTGAAATTTATCTCAGAATATAAACTCTAAGAATTATTTCCTCTGCGTACTACCATTATTTATCTTTTCAGAGGAAGTTTGTAGGGAAAAAAAAAAAAGATGAAAATTTGACCTAACATATTTAAACCACCAAAACCCCCCAAACTAATTGGATTCATAAGGAGAAACAAACAAACAAACAAACAACAAAAACCCAACACCGCAAATTATTATGAAGTTGATTTAAAAATAGTACACTTTTTTTGGTGTATTTTAAAAGAGAAATCTATGGAGCTTTTACTTTTTTTGCACAAGTTAATAACGAAAATGTAAATAGATTTTGCCTATATTCCAGGAGATGTAGATTCATCAAGAACTAAAATTGAGGCTCAGCAGTGAGGAACAAGCTTCATGACTACTAAAAAAGCTCCTAAGAGTTAAAGAGCTGTAAATATAAGCAAAGAGGTTATAGAGGGTGCTGGGAAAATAGTTAGGGGTATCACAGAACCAAAGAATGGCCTGAGTTGGAAAAAAACTTAAAGATTAACTAGTTCCAGCTCCCCTTCTATGGACGGGGACACCTTCCACTAGACCAGGTTGTTCAGAGTTCCATCCAGCCTGGCCTTGAACACTCTCAAGGATGGGCATCCACAGCTTCCCTGGAAAACTTGTGCCAGTGTCTCTCGACCCTCACAGGAAAGAATTTCTCCCCAAAATCTAATCTAAACCTGCTCTGCTCTTTTTCAGTTGGAAGTCATTCCCTCTTGTCCTGTCACTCCATGCCCTTGTAAATAGCCCCTCTCCATCTTTCTTGCGGGCTCCCTTCAGGTACTGAATGGCTGCAATTAGTTTTCCTTGAAGCCTTTTCCTCTCCAGAATGGATAAATCCAATGCTCTCAGCCTTTGCATATGCAAGAGGTGCTCCATCCCTCTTATTATCTTTGTGCCCTCCTCTGGACTCATTCCAGCAGGTTCAAGTCCTTTCTGTGCTGGGAGCCCAGGGCTGGATGCAGCATCACAGGTGGGGTATCAACAGAGCAGAGGGGCAGAATCCCCTCCCTCACCTGCTGCCCACCCTGCTTTGGATGCAGCCCAGGACATGTTTGGCTTTCTGGGATGTGAGTGCACATGGCTGGGTCATGTCCAGCCTCTCACCCACCAGCACCCCCAAGTTCCTCTCAGCAGGGCTGCTCTCGGTCTGTTCATCCCTGGCTGGTGTTGAAACACGATGTTGCCCCAACCCAGGTGTAGCAGCTTGTACTTGGTCCTGTTAAACCTCATGAAATTTCCATGGGCCCACTTCTCAAGCTTGTCCAGGTCCCTCTAAATCAGCACAGAAGACCTCATCAAAAGTTCACTTAAATCAATGGGAAAACTGCTATTAGCCTCAGTAGGCTTCACTAGGCTTTGAATTAGGCTTTGAGTTCAAATGCTTTGACAGAGCTGAAGGGAAATGATGAAAAAGAGCAGAATAATAAAGAATAAAGCAGTACTGGGGTGAATGACATAGCCTCCAACAGCAAGAATTGGGAAGAAAGTTGGGCTGTAGCAGGCAGCAGGGTGGTGAGAGGACCGCAGAGCTGCGTGTGAATTCACACAACATCCATTCACACCGTTTCTCAGACATTAACTTTTCTGAGCAGTAAATTCAGTCAGCATTTTTTTTAAAATATATATTAATTTATTTCTGGGAAAAGAAAAGCATGCTGTTGAATATTGGTGACTCCAGGATGCTGAGTGGGAAGGCAATGATTTATAATACATTATAGAAGTGGGCATGATAAAAGTCTGCAAAAAGATTCTATTGCTCTGGAGCCTCTGGTCTCTGCATAACTTAAGCAACAAGGTGCCTCTTGCAGACTGCATGGTTTTAACCTGAAGCTATTACCAGCATTTGAGATAACATATTGTTTAATCCTTCTAACTTCAACATGAATCATTCAGAGGAATGAGGGGAGGAAGGGAAAGACTGAGGGGAGAGAAAGAGAAGGGCTCTTATAGAAATCATTAGAAGTGTGAGCTGTAGGATCTGATGATAAGGCAGAAAGGGCTGCTGAGCCATCTGTGTAGGGAAGGTAGGATGCTAGGTGACAGCTCTCGGGGTTCTGTGAGCACACCTACCAGGCTGGGAAACAAGGAGCACACAGCGGATTGCCCCTGAGCTTTGCTCTCTGTCAAGCGGTATCTGAATTCCTGCCCAATGATGTCTCTTTTGAAACCATTTATTTTCCTTCAGCAATGACCACTGCTGGTGTTGTTGGAGCACTGGAGACTTTTGCCCGCGGTGGGATCTTCTCCGTGGTGAATCTGTCAATACTGCCAGGCAGAGACAGATCAGAGCTGAGCACACCTCTCACACCCTGCCTCCAGGGCTAGGCAGCCTTTTGGGGACTGACAATGCTTTCCATGACCGAGCTGAGACTTCAGGGATCACAGCCAGGTAAAATCTTGAAGAACACTGTTTACATGCAATACCCAAAGCAATATTGGACCAGAAATAAAAGTCAGATGCATTTGTCAGAACCATATGTCCATCACACTGGGACACTCCCTGTGCAAGAGGCACTGACCTTCTCTGCCTTTCCTTGAGCTCACTCTCACAGCCTCTTGGTTTATTTCTTTGTGTTTTAAGAGCACTATAGGTTTTGGTAACCTTTGGTGCTGTTTTTACCTACAGGCAAGCCTCCATTTTACATATCACTAACCTGTCAAGTACTCTAGTTTCAGGCCTTTGACACAATCCAGCTGTTATACTGCAAAGAACAGCTTGTTTCCTATTTTTGCTGAGCCTGAAGGATATTTTTTGGCCAAAACATTAGCTTTAATACATCAATACATTTAATGAGATTTATATCTGCATCCAAAATTCACCCGTGGTGGCCTTTCAGCCTTTCAGTCAGGTGTTGGCAGCCTTGCGGTCTCGACTATTTGTTTGAAATTCAAGCTCACAAAGAGTGTTTCTACCCATTAAGGTGACATGAATTAAATATTCCCTTGGAGTTTACTCGTGCATAACCACGAAAATGCATTTTTTTTTCCTGAAGACAGGAGAAACAAGCTGCTGTAAGTAGTTCGGTATAAGTCATAGAGTCTCTCCCTTCTCAGTCCTGCGTGTGTCTTCAGAATGGAAAAAACCCAGCATTTTTATTTTTCATTCTGAATCAAGGTGATTTTACTTAATTGACCCATTGATCTTAAATTACAGTGCAGAGGAATCCTTGAAACCAAGAGATCTCTATTTTCCAGGTGACTTATGTGCAGATAAAACTTGCATAGACGATGTTTCTGCTCATTTTTGTAACACCTAAATCCAGGTGTCTGAATGCTAACTGCCACCTATACTCTCTTGGACTGAACAAAATATTGCTTTGGGTAGCCAATCTCATAGAGATCTATTTTTCTGGGTTAGTAAAATGAAATACATCTTCCTTTCTGTCATTATTTTTCCTTCCATTTCTATAATGATATTTTCAAGGAAAAAAAAAAAGCATCAAAGTTTGGAACACAGGCTCATTTTAGCTCCATTATGATTGTTATTATTACTACCAGTAGTACTACTTAGCTTTTTATAGCTTTTTCTTGTATATTTCTTACAGAACTTCATAAAACAAGGAAATGTTCTTATCCTGGCTTTCCTGAGGCACTGAAATACACAGAAAAATGAAATAATTTGCCAGCAGTTAAAATGGAGGTTAGTGGTGTGGCTGGAAATAAACTATAGGTCAGATGAGGTTCAATGGTCAAGAGGGTAGAATAGCAGTTTCCAGGGTAAATTTGTCAGATGTCTAGAAATGTGCCCCGGTTTATATTGGGAATTGTTTTTTAAGACAGAAAACTCTGTTTCAAATGAGAAGAAAGAATATGGAGAAATGGGTGAAGGAAAATTGTCATAATAACAGGTAGGAAGAGAAAAGACTCGGGATCTAAGAGACAAATGTGGTTGGAGATGTTAAGTAAGAAATAAAATAATAATAATAATAATAATAATAATAATAATAAATGAGGACTATTCTAGATGATTTTACCTCATACATGAAAGGGGAATTTAGTCTTTTTTAATGGAGGATGGAGAATATTCACACATGACTCTTCACCCCTTTTATAGATCCATAAACATTCTCTTTAATGAGGCTGAAACCAGGATTTTCTCTAAGCATATTTCAATCCCTGAGTCTCTGGCTTCTTTCTCAATCCCAGCTATATTTAACAAAAAATAGAAAGGAGAAAAAAAAAAAAAAAAGAGGAAAAAAAAGGAAAAAAAACCCAACCTCCACACACTGCCAACTTCATTGGTATCAGTCACAAATGCTTACAAGGATTACAGCTCAGTAATGAGCTTTTGTACTAATGGTACATCTTTTAATAACTGCTATCTGCAGTTCCAGTTGTAAGTGATAAGTGAGGCTATATTGTTAATGACAAAATGCCTCACCTTTTCCCCCCGCCCCCATCCTGATACTTCATCTTTCTCTGAATTCCTCAGCTGAAGGTTGGAGAGAAATTAGAGTTGATTCTTAGGCTGCTTTATGTGATTTGGTGTATTCCAGCTGATCACAGGGCTGAGCTCCTGCTCTGCTGATCCCTCTGGGCTGTGGCACTGGGCACCCGCACAGGAACCTGGCGAGGATGCCCAAATGGAAAAAAGTGCTTCTATCCATGACAGGGACTGATAGCAGCAGCGAAGTAGAAAATGTAATAATAATAATAGTCATGTTTCAGAAGCAGAGAGAGCTGTGAAAGAACAGGAGGATCAGAGAGTAGCATTTAGGCAAAATGATTTCAGCTTTCTGCTCTGTCTTCCTGTGTAATGTTGGCCAAAACATTTATTTTTTCACTGTCTCCTCTAAAGCAAAGCTAACAGCATTTCGCCATCTCACATGAAGGATCGGAAAGGAAACGGAATGGGGATACAATCATTCAGTGAATGTCAGGTCATTACTTCTTGTGATGGAGACGCAATGTTGTGAAACTTTGTTGCTTGGGATCTTTTTGAGAAGAGATTAGACAGTGTCAGCACCACACTGCATTGCTCATCCTCCCTTGGGCTCAGCTAGGCCTGTTCCTGTGATTCTGTAACTGCAGATACATCTTTGTTTAAACTTTATCTTCTCCTCTCAGCACCTTTTTTTTTTTTTTTTTTTTTTTTTTTTTTTTTTTTGAAAGGGGAGAGATTTAATTTCCATGAAGCTCTGCAGAGGATCAGAGAAAGAGTCAGCTTGTAATACAGGCTTGCTTAGTCCCTGTTCCTGTGGAGGTATCCCTCTCAGTGTTAAGCCAGACTCTCTGGGGTTTCAGTCTATAACTGTATCCTCTTTCCCAGCACAATCTACAGTCTGTACCCATATAATCTCCGATACCTTGGTTGTTTAATTTTTTTTTTTTTTCATGGACTTTCTTGAGCTCAGGAAAACTTCTATTCAAAGCTCAGAGGTCAAAGAGACGCTTGAGTGTTGTCTGCGAATTTCTTCAAGCAATGTCCTCTAACCTGAGGCTCTGGTCTGGCTCATTACAAGTCTACAATTCCAGCAAACCTGGTCCACAGCATGGCAAACTGTAGGAGAGGCAGGGGTGAAATGGATTTGTTTAGAAAGAATAAACTCAAAAATAATAAATACAAATAAGAAAGGCTTTGTTTTCTTTACAGAGCTGGCAATGCTAAGGAGAATGAAACCTTTTGGAAAGGAATTTTCATGGGTGGATGTGCCACCCATATTTGTACCAGTTAAGCAGTTCACCTCATCATGCTTTATAATCAAGGAAAAGGAAAGCATTAATAAATGTCCTTTATTCTTTAAGTGATACATAGAACTCACAAAAAAAAAAAGAAATTTTCAGACAGATTCCAAGTCTTAAACAGTATCTTTTTTGTGTGTGTGTTTTTCTGTATGTGTTTTTTTGTTTGTTGTTTGTTTGTTTTTTGTTTTGTGGGGGTTTGGTTTTTTGTTTTTTTTTGTCAGGTTTGGTTTTTTTTTTATTTTATTTTAGAAAAAATATAGACTGGAATTTCATGTGAAAGAGAATATTTGCAGAAGGAAATGTCAGAAGCACAGTAAACACAGCTATCACTACCACCTGGAACTGCTTAGAAAAATTTCCATGGAGAATTTTATCAAAATTAGCACATTCCAGAAACATTTTGGTTTTGCTTAAATAGCATTTTCAGGCAGGAAAAAAGTTATAGAAAAATAGTTTAAGCAGTTTTATGCCTTATTTTATTTTATTTTATTTTATTTTATTTTTTTCAGTAAACTCATTTGCTCAGAGTTTTAAAACTAGAGATAGAAGAAAATCACTAGACAGTGTAAGTGCGGATAATAATCCTACCCTGGGAGAGAAATGGAATATTTTAATAATGTGAGGTCCTTATGATCTCTGCCTGCTCAGATTATATGGTAATAATATTTTTTTGATGCAGAAACAAGTGTAAAGTCTTTAGTGTACAAGATGTCATTGCAGAGAAACAGTGCCATATGATATCAATACATGACTTGAACAAAACTTTTAAGAATGCCCCCTGAACAAAACTTTTAAGAATGTGTTTTTACACACATAAAAATACTTGCTTTGAATCTGTCAAAACTTTTTAAAAAAATATAATTCTGATTATCTGTGCATTTGTGTATTCCATATGAAATAAAGTAGTTTTCTTTGTTTAACTGCATTTTGAGATATTAAATTTAAACATTCCACTAAGATGTTTGAATAGAAAATGAACTACTCAAAGTTTCTCCTAAGGTACTTCGATCAACAATTTTCAGCTGTATTTTGTACAGATGAACATGCAAAGAGTACTTCTATTGAAAAAAAGATTTCTGATGGAATTCAGTTTTAAACATCTTTTTCTGACCAGTTCCACTGAAGAGCTACAGAAAGAAAACTATTGCATGAGAAGAACATAAGCATCTAGTGTTATTTTTCCTAAATATTCCCTAAGGACTTCTTGTTTCAGGCTGTTCCTGGTCCAAGGGCAGTACCTTTGGGTATAATAACTCCCAATAGATTTTTTAGCTTATTCTATCTGTTTTGTAACCCACAGGAATTTTAGCATACCCAACGTCCTGTGGCAAGAAGTTCCAAGAAAGTACTTCCTTTTGTCCATTTTGTTTAGAATTTTCCTAAATTCTCATCTGCCGGTTTCATTTCATGCCTTAGCTTATTTTGAAAAATCCAGTAAACATTGTTCTTATAGACCCTTATCATGTGATCTTTCAGTCATGTCTTTATTTAGGCTGCAGAGTTTCATGCATGGATACTATTTTACACCTGGTGATCTTTCTTGTTGCCTTTTTTTCCTGTATCCTCTCCAGTTCTCGTATTTGCTCCTAGAGATGAGGAAAAGTAGAACTGCTCACAGCATTGTGTGTAGAGGCACTGCACTGCAGTGCTTTTCTCTCTCTTGTATTCCTAAATTTAACTATAGGTGAAATGATACTTTCTTAGCACTATCTTTTATCATCCCAAGGCCTCATTTCTAAATAGTTCTGAGCCCATCACGGCATAAATAAAGTGAAGATTTCTCTTTCTGTGTTCATCAGCAAAACCTGGTACACTCTTTATGTAAGGAAAAAGGAAAGCAAGGGACAAGAAGTTCTAGGATACAGTAATATCTCCAGATAATAACCTTAGGCAAGAAGTTCAGGGTGAAAACCCTCTTAGAAAGCTGCCATGTATAAGAAAGGCTGAGTGAACGGGAAGATGATGAGGAGTCTGATGAAAAGGGTATAATTTGTCAGAGAATAAAAGATGGTGAAAGGTTAAAAAAGGAAAGGGAAGATTAGCATGTTTGGAAACACAAGTGTAGAAAGCAATCTGCTAAAGGAGAGCACTGTGGTGAAAAAGCATTCAACATAAAGTCTGCTTACCCAGGAAAAAGAGAAGAAACTGAGGAATAAAGTGCCCAGAGCTAGACACTATCATCTCTGTTGCAGCACTGGCAGTTCATTTAATAACTTTCAATCCTATGTCTTGGTATTACAAGCTTTAAAAGCTCCAGCTGAAAACAATCGCTATTAATAACCCCCCTGCTTTGCAATATGAAAGCAGCAGGTACAACAAAGAGACACCTATAATCCCCCCATGTTAGACAGCAGCAGAACAGCACTCAGCCAGCCATGGAGGAGAATCCTATAAAAATACCCAAATCCATCTCTCCATGATGGATGGTCTTTGTACAAGCACTAAAGTGTATTCCCTTTAGTACCACTGTCTATTGATGTTGAGCTACTAAGTAATCTGAGGGAAACTAGGAAGCGATCGCCATGATAAAAAATAAAATGGATTGGGGATAAAGATGGAATTTCGTCAAAACCATCATGATCAGAACAATATTGCCTGAGAAATGGGGAGCTTTATATCTGTCAACATGTCAGTGTTTGGACAGGAAACCAAAGCCTTGGAGATTGGTGTCAGAAGAGCGATCTTTTTCTTCGATAAGCACCATGCATGTACCAACATGAAATACAAATGCAATCTTGCTGACTAGAATTCATGACAAGTAGCTCCTGTGAGAACAGTCTGAAACTGTAAGATTGCTCAAATGTTCCTGGATGACTCCTCATATTCGCTAAGCATTTACTCAGCCTTTACTCAGGAAATACATTCTGCTAATTCATAGGACTTTTCTGAACCATTTAGGATTTATTTCAGATTTTTAAGTTGGGCCAAATCTTGCATACCTTATGTGGACTAATGAGAAGAAATCATTAATACTGACATAATGACTCACAGGCTTAAAGGCAGCAAATAGGATGAAGTCCTACACAAGTACTAAGTCTAAAATGTTGATAGCATTAGTGAAATCTAAAGCTGATTTAAAGAAGTATTTTTTAAAAATGAGGAAAGATGTGTTGACAATATGATTTTGAGGAAGAAAAACTGTCAGCAAAGTCACATAAGAAAAAGTAACTAATTGGGATTTGCCAGCTGGGAGCCACCATATTTCTAAACAGAGATGAGTGTCCAAGGACAGCGTCAACCATTCAGGAGGAATAATAGCATGATGCCAGGAAAGAAAGGCAGACTGAAACCTATTTCCTCTCTGCATGTGTTAGGTGTTCAAAGCAAGAAACAATCATAAAGTCACGGAACAGGCGAGACTGGGAGACAACTCTGGTGTTCCTCTAGTCTTTCCCCCATCTCAGCAGGATCACCTTAAGCAGGCTGCTCATGACCATGTCCGTTTGTTATTCCAGCATCTTCAAGAATGGAGATCCTCTAACCTCTCTATAACTTGTTGCAGTGTTTGACCACTCTCACACTTTAAAATGTTCCTTGTGTTTGTTTGAATTGAATAGAAGTTCCTGTGTTTTGATTCATGCCCATTGCCTCTTGTCCTGTTTACTAAGACTTCTTTCCTATCTCTCCTGAAGTATTTATGCACACTGATATAAGATCTTCATGAGCATTCTCTCCTCCTGGATGAACAGTTCCAGCTCTCTCAGCTTCTCTTCATATGCCAAGTGCTCCAGATACCTCATCATCGTTATGAGCCTTTGCTAGACTTGCTCCAATATGCCCGTATCTCTGAACTGGGGAGCCCAGAATTGGACTCAGCACTCTAGGTGTTAGCCTGAATCGTTTTTCTACACTGCAACCATTTTATGTCTCTGAACACGAAAAAAAAAAAAAAAAACCACCCTCAAACTGTGGAATGAGTTTTCATAGGCTTTTATCAGGAGAATTTAAAATAATTCAGTAGAACCACTGGGAAAAGATTGACAGAGAAGAAGAAAGTGGAAGCCACGTGAGCAACTCTTACATCAACAAGGGAAAATAGTGTCCACTTTCTGTTAAACAGGTTTGGAAAGAAATTGATTAAAAACACAAGGTTTCTGAGGCTTCCAGGCTTTTGAAGTCTGCAGAGGGACATTCATGAGCAGTAAGCCTAGAAATGTCCAGCTGCTCTGAACTTGATCATTTGCTGCAGAGAGTTCCAGTGCCTCTCATGACAGCATTGTCTGGTTAAACTCTGAATAAGACCCTTACAGGGTAGCCTTAGCACCTTTAGCAGTTTAAAAACTTTTGGGCATGTGGAAGATTTCTCTAGGCTGAAATGCATCTCACTTTCTGAGCTGAACAGTTTTGGGTTTATTTTTTCTTCACAAAATGCTTTAAAATCTCATGGTTTGAGTTATCTGTGGCTGGGGAATTGCAAGTGCTTTTCATGCCTGAAGACCATTTCAGATGCTTTGCTTGTGCACAAATAATTCAATGTTTGGAAAAGCAAAATCTTGGCATGGAGATCATCTGCAGCAAGTAATAAGATAGTAGCTTCTTAAACAAAGAAACAAGAGGACTAGAAATAGCGAAAAATGGAAATACTAAGGCCACAAGGCTAGATAGCCTGTTTCTCCTAGAGGATGTCATTACTCAAAGGATGAGAAAGATACTCAGGTAAGATTAATACAAAGAATCATAGTAAGTATTTACGAATGACCATCTTTAAGGCTTTAAAAAGGAATAGTCCTGGGGGCAGGACCTGTAACAGCCTTTTTTAAATTATTATTTGTGTTTGGGGCTTTATTTGTTTGCTTGTCTTTTTTATTTATGATTATTTTCTGTCCGTGTTGATGCCTATGATTTTAATTTGGGGCAGGCAAGCTTCTTGTCCTCGGAGACAGGACACTGTACCATTAACTCTTGTTCTGAGCCAGAAGAATGGGCCCCGTGTTCCTCTGTGCTGTCAACCTGGGTTCAATCCACCACTGCACTTCATGTTTCTTCCATTGGTATCATCACTGCCTAAGTGACTTCCACAGAATAAATCACTAGTGATATAAAATCCACCCCAAAACTTGCATAAGTTTATAACCAAGAAAGGCTTCAAGAACGTCTTGAAGGATGAGAAGAAATCTAGATGCTTTCTGGAATGCCTGGGAGCAAGGGGAAAGGGAAATAAACATCGGGGAAGAAGAAGAAATTATTAGGTTAAAAGGTATTGTGGACACAAGAGTATCTGGAGGTAAATTGGTAGTGAATAAATGTGGGATGGAAAGGGAAAGAACATTCTTAGCTTAAAAAAAGCTAATTTTAATTGATGTGCAGAACATGGATCTTCCAGCCTTGTATTATGAGGATCTGGAAAAGGAAACCTAATTCTGTTTTAATACAATATATAATGAAAGAAAATTTCTGATGTAACAACTGCCTTTTGTGAACAGAAACTCTCTACATTCCTGTGGTACTGACAGTGCAAGCAGAATTTGGTTCATATAAATTCATTTCAATGTATTTCACAAATGTTACGGGTATTAACAATTTTTCCTCATTTGTGTGAATATTCATTGCCTATTTCTTTTATTTCACTGTTTAAATGTTTATATTATTGCAGCAAAGTCAGGCAGAGTACCATAATACATTAAGTGAAGTAAAATTTTTCACTGAATTTCTAAAGGGTTTAAAAAGTTAGTGAAAACTTTAACATTCAAAATCAGGAGCCAGAATATGAGTAAGCCAATTGAAAGCTCCACCTTGCCTAATAGAATAATCTGGTTAATTGTCATATTCAATGGCAATTGACCACTGCCCTTGAGGGTCTCCAGGACTGCAGGGGGAAGAGCTAATGAAAATAAGAAAATCGTGTTTCAGATTAATTTCTAAGAAAGATTTGGGCCTGTTAGACTCAGAGGATCATGGGTTGAGTCTTAATGCCGTTCTTGAGAAACAAGTTCTGTCAGCAAAGCTCTGCACGGAACTGCAAGGTACAATGGAGATAAGGTGAGGTGTTTCACATGCCTCAAGTCGGTTAAAAATAAAATTAAGCTTGGCTCTGCATATCAGCAAAGAGATCTTACAAGATACAATATGACGAAGTGAGATCAGTGGAGTAAACCTGAACAAACGATTTTGCTTTGTGATGTGGATGTTACAGTCACTGAGAAAAGCAAAATTCTTAATTCCCTGACTTTTATGCATACCAATTTGGTAGCTCTATAGTTCCATTACTTTGAAATTATTATGATTTGGATGTTGATTTTTATAATGGTTTCAACTGCTACTGGTTTTTGAACAGAGGTTGGATGCTCAGTACACAATCCCTTTTCACTGCAGAAACCACAGGAAGAGTAGTCTGTGTAACTATCATGTACAGGAAATTAGAACAGAGAGTTTTCATAATTCGTGGACTTGCATACAAATCTTCAATTTCTGGAACACAGACAGCACTTCCCTCCCTCAGAACTGAAGATAAAAGCCTGTGAGTGATTCTGAGGTGCTAAAATATGATGGAGACAAGGACCAGATAAGAATCTTGGTAGATAGGACAGACAGATATAAACACTAACCCTGGATAAGATTTCAAGCAAAAAAAAAAAAAAAAAAAAGAAAAATCTAATCAATAAACATATGGGCAAATGAAAATGCAAATGAGCCACAGAGTTATAAGTGTTCAGGAAGAAAGAAAGATTTCTGTAATACTTACCCGTATTGCATTGACTTCAAGTAGCCCTTAAGTGGAACTGACGGTATTACAAACACAATAAGCACTTCTAGACAAACTGGAATAACAATCACTTCAGGAGCCTGGAAGCATTCACAATTCTGCTGTTGTCAACTCTTTCAGTGGCTTTAATTTTCAGTGGTAAGCACAACTCCTATATAGTGTTGTCAAAACTGCAATGAAGTTATGTCATTGAATATTAAAGCGCTGGCCTGTGGAATGCCAAACACACAGATTTGAATTTCATGCTCTCTACTAAACATCAAGACAAATATGTCTAATTTCATAAAAACCTCACCAGCCCAGAAAGGCTGACAATCAGGTCCAGTGTTACCACTTTGCCAGCTGAAACAGGAGTTTCTACTGTAAAAAAACCTTCTTCCTAGGAGGTTGGAGGAGGGGAGAAGTAGCATGGGGTTAAGATTCATGGATGCAGCATGAGGCCAAAGAATGAAGGGGTTGGGATACTAAAGGGTACTGTTCATCAGTGAACAGAAAAATCACATTTGTGTACGAAAATGCTCTCCTTGTGTTGTTCAGAAGAGTTTGGGAGGCAATTCAAATGCAATTTCATAATGAAATTGTATTATTTCCCTGAAAAGATAGGAGATTCATTTGCTGTGGAGTTTTCCAAATTTCAGCCTTGATTTGTGATCCATGATGGCGTCTAGTTCAACAGGAAGAGCAACACACTTGTGTTCCTCACCACAATCCAGAAGGCTGCTCCCTCCCTTGTCCCTTCTGCCAGTGTTATCTTATGCTCCAAGATGTACTCAGGGTCTTTCCATGTCTTCATGAAACTGGAGGTAATCTGTGATAATCCCTTGGCAGCCTGTAGCCTCTGTATTAAATCTACTTAGGTCAGAAATATGTTTCCCCCTTTGGGGTACCTTTTATTCTGTTTTACAAACAGTAGTGGAGGTCTGTAACCACTGGAAAGACCTGGGAGGCCATATGAACATGAAATTCTGGGTAAAGTCTGCACTAGCAAGGTAGTTTTCTTCTGGGATGTTTTCCAAAAATTCTTTCTTTGACCTTGAAAATTGAATTTCTTACCTGTTTCTATTGGATGAAATGCATCTATTCACAGAATAGATGCCCAAAGCTTACCAATTATACTCAGATGCTCAAAATAGTCTGGACACTGATATTCTGGACAGAATGAGTTCCGTGCTGAAGTATTCCTGGCAGGCAACAAAAAAAGAGAAAATTAATTGCTCGGTCTTATTTGGTCTACAGTTTATAGATAGCACTGTGGAAAGAAGTGTTCGCTATGCTGTGTTTGTGCCCTGTGACCTCTTCAGTCTGAGACTGACTGAAATCCAGCAAACTCTTTTCGCTTAAGTATCCTAAAGCTCTGAAAATTAAAAATCATTCATTACCCTGACTGTAGTTTTAGTGCCTAACAAATAATCAACAATTATAATAATAAATGGGAATACTTTTTGTTGCTCCATAGAGCACCAAAACATTAGAAACACAACATTTCTCACAAAGTTACATTGGCTTCAAGATATTTCCCTTTGATTACTTTATTTCCTTGGGGGGGCATTTCTATGCTCACAGAAATCTTTTGGATGCTCTGTTTTACCAGTGCTTATGCCCTCTGAGATCCTGCATTATTAATAATACTAATTATTGCAATTATTTATTATTAAATGAAGGATGAGAGAGTTTCCAGCAATTCAAAAAGGACAGAAGGGGATGTAAGTCTTATCCTATAGGGATTGTGTTTGAACTTTCAGACCCTGTCCAGTGAGAAGTCCCTGAGAGTGAGGAATTTTACTTAGCAAGATCATCTGCTAAATGGACATGAAAGACAAATAAATAAAGACCTCATACATTTCTGGACTTCTTACTCAAAAGGTTACACTGGAGGGCGCTGATAAAAAGAGTGTTGTAGATTTTGTAATAATCCAGAGTGCAGATCAGTAACTGAAGAGGTCAATTAACATATGATAATTTCATGAGGTATACTTTAAATTTCTGTAGAAGATGTCCTTTATCTCTTCTGGAGGACAGAGAAGTGCCTGGTCACAAAGAGGAGGGTGTTGTGAATGTATAACCATAGCTCATAGTGTGCACTGTTATGCAAGTTTTCTGAGCTAAAGCTAAGATAAGAGAGATGCTTTATCTGCAGATGCAGAATGAGAGCTCACAAGCCAGTAGGAGAGGCTGAGTTCAGATACCAAACAGCTCAGAGTAATGACCCAAGA
The DNA here is from genome assembly GCA_036023395.1 of Myiotriccus ornatus. NCBI lineage: Eukaryota > Metazoa > Chordata > Aves > Passeriformes > Tyrannidae > Myiotriccus > Myiotriccus ornatus. The sequence continues at coordinate 64,891,341 of JAYRBT010000093.1, forward strand.
TGGTGCAAGGTCATCCGACAGTCTGACCAGCACAACAGACTGCCCCACTAAAAAAGAAAATTTCAACTCTTGGACTTGCAACCAAGACTTCTGTTGTTATACAGGGCATACTGAGGACATATCTGGAGTGATGTGCCCAGTCCTGGGCTCCTCAGTACAAGAGAGACATAAAGCTCCTGAGGCAGATCCAGAGAAGAGCTGCTAGGGACTACAGTCCCTAATTAAGGGACTGGAGCACTTCTCCTATGAGGAAAGGCTGAGGGAGCTGGGCAGGTTCAGTCTCAAGAAGAATCTATCAATACTGAAGGGAAAGCGCCAAGGGATTAGGCTCTGCTCATCAACAGGACAAGAGGCAACAGGCAGAAATTGATGCACAGGAAGCTTCACCTGAATATGAGGAAGAACTTCTTTCCTGTGTGCAAGGAAATCTGTTCCAAGCACAGTAACAGATTCCCCAGAGAGGTTGTGGAGTCTCCCTCACTGGAGATAATCAAGGACTCTATGGACACTCCTGTGCCATGTGCTCTAGGATGGCCTTGCTTGAGCAGGGAAGTTGGACCAAATGAACCCACGCTGGTCCCTTCCAACCTGACCCATTCTGTGATTCTGGGGTACTGAAAGCTCAGACATGCAGGATGGCTTGTTTAGAAAAAATATGTTTGGGGAGTTTGATATTTAGGAGGGAACATGCGCTCTGGATGGTTGACCCACCACATCTCCTCTGTTTTCTTGCAGAATAGAGAAGGACTTCCCTCCTGTGACTTAGAAATAATGGCCTCTAACTCATCTGAGTAGTAAAACAAGAGCTTAAGCAGATCTAGACAAACTTTTAAGTTTTTATATTTATTCTTCTAATTCTTCCTTCTACTTGTTAAGCAGATGTCAGTTTGTCACTGTATAATTCCGATTAGATAATTTAAAAGAAAATGTATTAGTCTTCACACAAAACTGGAAAGCAATAGGTGGCTGCTGCAAATATTATGTCTTCAGGAAACTGTGGAACACCTGCAGTACACCTAAGCAAAGCACATGAGGAAACCAGCGAGAGAACATAGACAGAATCATCTCTGGAACAATGGCAGTGGCATTAGGGACTTATAGAAGCTTTTAGGTATTACCATCCCCTTCAAAAGATGATCATACTTCCCCTCTCTCACACGTGCCTCCCCACCCAAGTGCACAACAAGTGATTTTTATATCTGAAATATATTCAGTGGAATAAAGAACAACAGATGTACAATTGGAAACAGATCCAATTCAACAATCCAAAAGGCTGCTTCTCAACAGCATCTGACTCAGGAACAATTTTTTTTTTTCATTTTATTTTTATTTTTTTAATTGAACCAATTGGGAAACAAAGAATAGGTTTCTTTAAGTTTATTTTGTTTTTCACCTGGACTTATCCCCTTCCTTATCCCCTTATCTTCCCTTTATTCTAAAGGAGTCTTACTTTAGATTCCTAATGTCTTAATGGCCACAGACTATGTATTAGATACAATCACAGAAAAACAGCATTGAAAAGGGTCTTAAGAGGGTGTATAATCCCTGTAGTTCTTTCCCCAAGGCAGGATCAACTACTTAAGCCATTTGCAAGAGAAGATTGTCTATCTCTTTTTCTCAGTAATGACCAGTGATATATTACAAACCATGTACTTACATATATTACACCAGAATTTGGAGACTACAGGTCAGATTAAAGTCTCACTTGCTGACACTGTGCAAACTCATAAGAAGCAGCGATTCCGGTTCCAAACAACTTTCAGTCTCAGCAGAAAAAGCAGCCCAGGGAAAGAGAAATAATATGTTGTCATGCTTATTTAATATGGAATTTCAACCTTTTTAGCAGTAGCTTAATCCACCTTTTTTTTTTTTTTAAGGCTAATTGCAAACCTCCATCTGACCACAGCTTGTGTTAACAAAAACTACTACATATTGCACAAATAATAAGCAGAAAAGAAAAAATGTCCCTATGGTGCTCCTGTATAACCCTCACATGTCGAAATGGTGACAAAGACTTCTATACACAGCATGATGTTTTGTGTCACTGAACATTTTCAAAAGAAAATGCTGCCTTTAAAAATAAATAATAATTACAAAAGCATGGCTCATGATGGAGTTTTCCCAACACAGCATGCAGCTGTGGAGCCAAACATGCTTATACCTCATTCCCTGAGTGATGGGTTATGTTTTGACATTGACTAACTCATCCATGCTCAGGGCACAAGCACTCAGACAATCTCCATCACCAGTTTCCCATTAGAAATCTTGATCTGTGCTGAAACAGGCTCAATTCCCTTCATTATTTCCCAGCCGACAGACGGCTTGAGAGGGAGGATATTACAAGTGTCAGTCTCTTTGCCTACGGACAGGCCATGGATGACACCAGAAGGAGAGAAACAAACAAATAAAATATATCCCTGTTTGTGTGGCAACTTTTTAATGTGTTTGTTGTACCACTATGCTTCATTCATTCTCCCAAAACTAGTTTACCAGGATTATTTTCTTGGAAATCTTTCAGCAAAAGTGTTAACTGTCCCCTTTTTCTCTGCATTTCTGTTAGGTTCTTGCTGTTTCACAGAAAGAAGGAGCTGGCAATCCATCTTGAAGAGCTATTTTGTTATTAGAAGGCATTATAAAGCTCTTCAAATTAGCCATTGAGTAAAATCTAGCAAATATTTTTGAGAATAATGGTGTTTTCTTACTAAACACAACAAAGAATGAGAAGATGAGTATTAATGTAGGCCTTTTCATAAATATCTTCAGAAAGATCATTTTATTTGTATTAATAATTGCATTGTTTTGACAAAGAGACATCAAGTTGAAGGTCTGTAGGTTAATGAGAATTGTCATAACTCCTTTAGCTACAATAGGGAGATGGTGTTTTTTGCTAAGTTAGTCATAAACACAGTGAAAAATAGTACCTGACCTGGAAATCTTACTTTTTGAAGGCAGAAAATAGACAAAATTAGGAAAGAGCATGAAGAGTAAAATGAAAGTGTGTTTTCCACTCAATACAATCAGTAGCACTCATTTGAGGATATGAACTGGTTCTAAATATACCTGCAATTTTTCCCTCATTCTTCATTCTTACCTCAGTGCAGTTGTGGGTATATCGCAGAGTTTTCTGTGCAGAGATGCTCCACAACTCTTTTTAGAAACTTTCCTTACAGGTAAATTAAACACTTTTTGGTTCTTAATGAGTGACTGTCATGAAATGGCTCTCATCCATACTATAGCAATTTCTTAACTTCTAAAACAGGATTTTAACTGCCTACTAAGAACAGTCCCAGACCCATATTCTCTTCCAAAATCATGCCAAGGAATAGCTTTGGAGGCTGATAATTGTCATAATCCTAAACCATATCTGGAACTGTCCTATTTAGTAGTATCAGTAATCATCTTCTAGCGTCCGTGAATGTTCCCAGACAGTGTTTCTCATTAATGTATCCATTCCCTATCTGTCCCCTCAGGGGAGCTGTGTGGTGGCTGGCGAAAGAGCAACACCACACAGGTGAGTTTTATTAAACGCATGTGCGTAAGGCCATCTGAGAAGAAAAATAATAAAAGATTGGTAATGTGGATATGTCACTAAGGTAGTTACTGCCAAAGAGAATCTGCAGCCTCTGGAATAAGAAAATATAAGAACAGACCACACTAAAATTAAAACACTTTCCCAAAGATGTTGACGTTCACCATTTTGACAAAAATTTTCATTAAAAAGTTAAATTTTTTTGAATATATATATATTTATATAAAAAGATCTAATATCAGGGAACAGAATTAAAACATGAACATTCTGGCGCTGAAAGAAGGAGAAGAAAAAGAAATACAGAATATAAGATAAATGATGTAAAATAAAATAAGTCAAGGAAAACCAAGGGAGGATCAGTGTAATGTCTCAAGAAATCTAGTAATGACCTGCTAGAGGATGGAGAGGAAGGAGGTGCATTTTGCTTTATTGTGTATTTCTGTAAAGTGCAGTAAAAGAAAATTCTACCATCTGTCATCTTCAAGAAATTGGCATGCTATGACATTGGACAGGTTTGTTCATACTTCCAATCTGCTGCTCGCTCATTTCTGCTGAACAGTTTTGTTCTCCACTTCTCCCACATAGTTTTTATTTTTATCATTATTGTTATTATTTGGAAGTTGGATTATGTTCCATCATTTTTCTATAGCTTTAATTCTTCAAGCTAAAATAAAATAAAATCATAATAATGAAAAATATCAATCTACCAAGAACTCCTAGACTGCCTCCGTTACCTGGCTCAATCTTCCTTTTTTATTTTTCCAGATTTCATTTAAGTATACTTTTTATGGTGATTAGACTTCCTCAATTCACTGTTTGGGATACAAGATTAAATAAAATGTGTCATAATGAACAGTAATGTAACACTAATTTTTACTGACATTAAAATCCATAAGCAATATATATGAAATTTATGTAAGTAGGTTATATCTCCTATTAGGGAAAGTATATTTCTTCAGGATATGGCAGGAAAATGTCTCTGTCATAAGTTACAATTGCAAATCCAAAAGACAGAATTCCCTTGCTCTATGTCACAGAAAGCCCTAGATGTGGAATTTATTTAACAGCTCTGGCCCAGCTCAGTGATAATGCAGATATCAATTCCCAGCTGATCTCCCATCTGGGGAGATCCCTGCCACCATTGTATACTCCAAAGTGAGGACATCAAAAAAGAAGAGCTTATTGTTTCTCGCTGACAACCAGGAGGACTTGGAGAACCATTTCATGGTAGAGGTTGATCTTTTAGTCTGTAAGTGCTAGGGTAGACCAATCTAATTTTGTTCCTAATCACATAGGAGAGCCATGTTGCTAAATCTACTAGGTCAGAAATTTTAAAGAAAAAAGCTTGAACTTATCTCCTCCTACTTCATATTCCAGATTTCCAAGACTTCACATTTCAATTACAATTTAACTAAAAAGCAGGCTCTAGGAATGTCCACTTAGCTTTCAGGAGAAATTTTAGAATAAGCATGTAGCTTCAAGATAAATGAAGTTATTGGTAGAAAAACCATACAGGAGTAGAAAAAAATGCAAACTGTGAATTGCTGAATGAAAGAGTTTAATGCAATATATTTGAAGTAGACTACTGAAAGACCATTTCCTTGATTTTTCAGTAAAATATGTTTTCAGCATTATTAAATTTATTTATGGGTCAATTTCTTATTGGCAAAAATTAGAATATTTGCAGCAATTTTGGTGAACTGAAATTATTACAATTATAGAATAATATGGGGATCTAATTTCGAGGGAAATGGATATTTGTTCAAATTAAGGAATACTTTGCATGGTTTTATTTTAACCTGAAGGGAAAGGATGAGGATTTGGAATTATCAAGGAAGGCAAAGAAAAGCTAGAAAAGGATTCGTTAGGCTAAGGAGCAGATAGACCTGCAGGGAAAAACTTGAGACTCGAAATATTGAGTGGTGATGACTCAGGGGAGTTACACTAGGCTTGGAACAGCGAGTTTCATAGCACAGTTTGGCCCACGGCCTGGAAAAGAGTCTTCTTGCTGTCTGTCAATGTTCAAATGAATATTCTTCAAACTTAGCACTCTTTTTATAGAGTCTTCCATCTGGGGATCTGCAACATCAAGGTGGTGTAAGACGGATCAAAATTTGGCCAAGTAGTTTATAATTCAGGGGAAAGTGCTTCTAGGCTGGTGACACATGCCATGTAATCAATAAATAACAATATTTACAACACCTGTGTGAAGAACTGTTTTGCTAATTAAAATATAAGTAGACACATTTCTCGCAAATCAGGTTTAACAGACCAATTGTACAAGTAATAATGATGGAATGTAGATTTTTCTTTGTTTGGTTTAGTATTTATTTATTTACTTATTTATTCATTAATTTACTTATTTATGTGTGGATTTGAGAGGTAGCTTTAAATAACATCTAGAAAATAGCATTTGTGGAAATTTCAGGAAAAATAACAGTTCTGGAAATTCCATGCAGTGACAATTGATAGAGCAAAGCAGAGAAATTAAGCAAATTATGGCAAATCATCTTGATTCCATGAGCCTCGTGTTATATGTTATCTTTCAATTTCCAGTGATGGAAGACATTGAGACAGACCAAGTCCTCTTCAAGGACTTCTAAAACTCATCCTTTGTTCAGTTTCCT